>CM044546.2:62494770-63039770 GCA_024416835.2 Perccottus glenii
ACAGCAGACTCAACCACAACTACAGCAGACTCAACCACAACTACAGCAGACTCAACCACAACTAGAGCAGACACAACTACAACCACAGCAGACACAACCACAACCACAGCAGACTCAACCACAACTACAGCAGACACAAACACAACTACAGCAGACACAACTACAGCAGACACAACCACATCTACAGCAGACTCAACCACAACTACAGCAGACACAACCACAACCACAGCAGACACAACCACAACCACAGCAGACTCAACCACAACTACAGCAGACACAACCACATCTACAGCAGACTCAACCACAACTACAGCAGACTCAACCACAACTACAGCATACACAACCACAACTACAGCAGGCACAACCACATCTACAGCAGACTCAACCACAACTACAGCAGACACAACCACAACTACAGCAGACTCAACCACAACTACAGCAGACACAACCACAACTACAGCAGGCACAACCACAACTACAGCAGACTCAACCACAACTACAGCAGACTCAACCACAACCACAGCAGACACAACCACAACTACAGCAGACACAACCACAACTACAGCAGACTCAACCACAACTACAGCAGACTCAACCATAACCACAGCAGACACAACCACAGCAGACACAACCACAACCACAGCAGACTCAACCATAACCAAAGCAGACACAACCACAACCACAGCAGACACAACCACAGCAGACACAACCACAACTACAGCAGACTCAACCATAACCACAGCAGACACAACCACAACCACAGCAGACACAACCACAACTACAGCAGACACAACCACAACTACAGCAGACTCAACCACAACTACAGCAGACTCAACCACAACTACAGCAGACACAACCACAGCAGACACAACCACAACTACAGCAGACACAACCACAACTACAGCAGACACAACTACAGCAGACTCAACCACAACTACAGCAGACACAACTACAGCAGACACAACCACAACCACAGCAGACACAACCACAACCACAGTAGACTCAACCACAACTACAGCAGACTCAACCACAACTACAGCAGACTCAACCACAACTACAGCAGACACAACCACAGCAGGCCCAACCACAACTACAGCAGACACAAACACAACCACAGCAGACACAACCATAACTACAGCAGACACAACCACAACCACAGCAGACACAACCACAACCACAGCAGACACAACCATAACCACAGCAGACACAACCACAACCACAGCAGACACAACCACAACTACAGCAGACACAACCACAACTACAGCAGACACAAACATAACCACAGCAGACACAACCATAACCACAGCAGACAGCAGACACAACCACAACTACAGCAGACACAAACACAACCACAGCAGACACAACCATAACCACAGCAGACACAAACACAACTACAGCAGACACAACCATAACAACAGCAGACACAAACACAACTACAGCAGACACAACCACAACTACAGCAGACTCAACCACAACTACAGCAGACTCAACCACAACTACAGCAGACTCAACCACAACTACAACAGACTCAACCACAACTACAGCAGACTCAACCACAACTACAGCAGACTCAACCACAACTACAGCAGACACAACCACAACTACAGCAGACTCAACCACAACTACAGCAGACTCAACCACAACTACAGCAGACACAACCACAACTACAGCAGACACAACCACAACTACAGCAGACTCAACCAAAACTACAGCAGACACAACTACAGCAGACACAACCAAAACCACAGCAGACACAACCACAACTACACCAGACACAACCACAACTACAGCAGACACAACCACAACTACAGCAGACTCAACCACAACTACAGCAGACTCAACCACAACTACAGCAGACACAACCACAACTACAGCAGACACAACCACAACTACAGCAGACTCAACCACAACTACAGCAGACACAACTACAGCAGACACAACCAAAACCACAGCAGACACAACCACAACTACAGCAGACACAACCACAACTACAGCAGACACAACCACAACTACAGCAGACTCAACCAAAACTACAGCAGACACAACTACAGCAGACACAACCATAACCACAGCAGACACAACCAAAACCACAGCAGACACAACCACAACCACAGCAGACACAAGCACAACTACAGCAGACACAACCACAACTACAGCAGACACAACCACAACTACAGCAGACTCAACCACAACTACAGCAGACTCAACCACAACCACAGCAGACACAACCACAACCACAGCAGACTTAACCATTACTACAGCAGACTCAACCACAACCACAGCAGGCCCAACCACAACTACAGCAGACACAAACACAACTACAGCAGACACAAACACAACCACAGTAGACACAACCATAACCACAGCAGACACAACCATAACCACAGCAGACACAACCACAACCACAGCAGACACAACCACAACTACAGCAGACACAACCACAACCACAGCAGACACAACAATAACCACAGCAGACACAATCATAACCACAGCAGACACAACCACAACTACAGCAGACTCAACCACAACTACAGCAGACACAACCACAACTACAGCAGACACACACACAACCACAGCAGACACAACTACAACTACAGCAGACACAAACACAACTACAGCAGACTCAACCATAACCACAGCAGACACAACCACAACTAGAGCAGATACAACCACAACTACAGCAGACACAACCACAACTAGAGCAGACACAAACACAACCACAGCAGACACAACCACAACTACAACAGACACAACCACAACTACAGCAGACACAACCACAACTACAGCAGACACAAACACAACTACAGCAGACACAACTACAGCAGACTCAACCATAACTACAGCAGACACAACCACAACTACAGCAGACACAACCACAACTACAGCAGACTCAACCACAACTACAGCAGACTCAACCACAACTACAGCAGACACAAACACAACTACAGCAGACACAACTACAGCAGACTCAACCACAACTACAGCAGGCACAACCACAACTACAGCGGACACAACCACAACTACAGCAGACTCAACAACAACTACAGCAGACACAACCACAACTACAGCAGACTCAACCACAACTACAGCAGACACAACTACAACCACAGCAGACACAACCACAACTACAGCAGACTCAACCACAACTACAGCAGACACAACCACAACTACAGCAGACACACACACAACCACAGCAGACACAACTACAACTACAGCAGACACAACCACAACTACAGCAGACTCAACCATAACCACAGCAGACACAACCACAACTAGAGCAGATACAACCACAACTACAGCAGACACAACCACAACTAGAGCAGACACAAACACAACCACAGCAGACACAACCACAACTACAGCAGACACAACCACAACTACAGCAGACACAAACACAACTACAGCAGACACAACTACAGCAGACTCAACCATAACCACAGCAGACACAACCACAACTACAGCAGACACAACCACAACTACAGCAGACTCAACCACAACTACAGCAGACTCAACCACAACTACAGCAGACACAAACACAACTACAGCAGACACAACTACAGTAGACTCAACCACAACTACAGCAGGCACAACCACAACTACAGCAGACACAACCACAACTACAGCAGACTCAACCACAACTACAGCAGACACAACCACAACTACAGCAGACTCAACCACAACTACAGCAGACACAACTACAACTACAGCAGGCACAACCACAACTACAGCAGACTCAACCACAACTACAGCAGACTCAACCACAACTACAGCAGACTCAACCACAACTACAGCAGACACAACCACAACTACAGCAGACTCAACCACAACTACAGCAGACACAAACACAACCACAGCAGACACAAGCATAACCACAGCAGACACAACCACAACCACAGCAGACACAACCACAACTACAGCAGACACAACCACAACTACAGCAGACACAAACACAACCACAGCAGACACAACCACAACTACAGCAGACTCAACCATAACCACAGCAGACGCAACCACAACTACAGCAGACTAAACCACAACTACAGCAGACTCAACCACAACTACAGCAGACTCAACCACAACTACAGCAGACTCAACCATAACTACATCAGGCACAACCACAACTAAAGCAGACACAACCACAACTACAGCAGACTCAACCACAACTACAGCAGACACAACCACAACTACAGCAGACACAACCACAACTACAGCAGACTCAACCAGAACTACAGCAGACACAACTACAGCAGACACAACCACAACTACAGCAGACTCAACCACAACTACAGCAGACACAACTACAGCAGACACAACCACAACTACAGCAGACTCAACCACAACTACAGCAGACACAACCATAACCACAGCAGACACAACCACAACTACAGCAGACTCAACCACAACTACAGCAGACTCAACCACAACTACAGCAGACACAAACACAACCACAGCAGACACAACCATAACCACAGCAGACTCAACCACAACTACAGCAGACTCAACCATAACCAAAGCAGACACAACCACAACCACAGCAGACACAACCACAACCACAGCAGACTAAACCACAACTACAGCAGACACAAACACAACCACAGAAGACACAACCATAACCACAGCAGACTCAACCACAACTACAGCAGACTCAACCATAACCACAGCAGACACAACCAAAACCACAGCAGACACAACCACAGCAGACACAACCACAACTACAGCAGACACAACTACAGCAGACACAACCACAACCACAGCAGACACAACCACAACCACAGCAGAATCAACCACAACTACAGCAGACTCAACCACAACTACAGCAGACACAACCACAGCAGACACAACCACAACTACAGCAGACACAAACACAACCACAGCAGACACAACCATAACTACAGCAGACACAACCACAACCACAGCAGACACAACCACAACTACAGCAGACACAACCATAACCACAGCAGACACAACCACAACCACAGCAGACACAACCACAACTACAGCAGACACAACCACAACTACAGCAGACACAAACATAACCTCAGCAGACACAACCATAACCACAGCAGACACAACCACAGCAGACACAACCACAACTACAGCAGACACAAACACAACCACAGCAGACACAACCATAACCACAGCAGACACAAACACAACTACAGCAGACACAACCATAACAACAGCAGACACAAACACAACTACAGCAGACACAACCACAACTACAGCAGACTCAACCACAACTACAGCAGACTCAACCACAACTACAACAGACTCAACCACAACTACAGCAGACTCAACCACAACTACAGCAGACTCAACCATAACTACATCAGGCACAACCACAACTAAAGCAGACACAACCACAACTACAGCAGACTCAACCACAACTACAGCAGACACAACCACAACTACAGCAGACACAACCACAACTACAGCAGACTCAACCAGAACTACAGCAGACACAACTACAGCAGACACAACCACAACTACAGCAGACTCAACCACAACTACAGCAGACTCAACCACAACTACAGCAGACACAACTACAGCAGACACAACCACAACTACAGCAGACTCAACCACAACTACAGCAGACTCAACCACAACTACAGCAGACTCAACCATAACTACATCAGGCACAACCACAACTAAAGCAGACACAACCACAACTACAGCAGACTCAACCACAACTACAGCAGACACAACCACAACTACAGCAGACACAACCACAACTACAGCAGACTCAACCAGAACTACAGCAGACACAACTACAGCAGACACAACCACAACTACAGCAGACTCAACCACAACTACAGCAGACACAACTACAGCAGACACAACCACAACTACAGCAGACTCAACCACAACTACAGCAGACACAACCATAACCACAGCAGACACAACCACAACTACAGCAGACTCAACCACAACTACAGCAGACTCAACCACAACTACAGCAGACACAAACACAACCACAGCAGACACAACCATAACCACAGCAGACTCAACCACAACTACAGCAGACTCAACCATAACCAAAGCAGACACAACCACAACCACAGCAGACACAACCACAACCACAGCAGACTAAACCACAACTACAGCAGACACAAACACAACCACAGAAGACACAACCATAACCACAGCAGAATCAACCACAACTACAGCAGACTCAACCATAACCACAGCAGACACAACCAAAACCACAGCAGACACAACCACAGCAGACACAACCACAACTACAGCAGACACAACTACAGCAGACACAACCACAACCACAGCAGACACAACCACAACCACAGCAGAATCAACCACAACTACAGCAGACTCAACCACAACTACAGCAGACACAACCACAGCAGACACAACCACAACTACAGCAGACACAAACACAACCACAGCAGACACAACCATAACTACAGCAGACACAACCACAACCACAGCAGACACAACCACAACTACAGCAGACACAAACCATAACCACAGCAGACACAACCACAACCACAGCAGACACAACCACAACTACAGCAGACACAACCACAACTACAGCAGACACAAACATAACCTCAGCAGACACAACCATAACCACAGCAGACACAACCACAGCAGACACAACCACAACTACAGCAGACACAAACACAACCACAGCAGACACAACCATAACCACAGCAGACACAAACACAACTACAGCAGACACAACCATAACAACAGCAGACACAAACACAACTACAGCAGACACAACCACAACTACAGCAGACTCAACCACAACTACAGCAGACTCAACCACAACTACAACAGACTCAACCACAACTACAGCAGACTCAACCACAACTACAGCAGACTCAACCATAACTACATCAGGCACAACCACAACTAAAGCAGACACAACCACAACTACAGCAGACTCAACCACAACTACAGCAGACACAACCACAACTACAGCAGACACAACCACAACTACAGCAGACTCAACCAGAACTACAGCAGACACAACTACAGCAGACACAACCACAACTACAGCAGACTCAACCACAACTACAGCAGACTCAACCACAACTACAGCAGACACAACTACAGCAGACACAACCACAACTACAGCAGACTCAACCACAACTACAGCAGACACAACCATAACCACAGCAGACACAACCACAACTACAGCAGACTCAACCACAACTACAGCAGACTCAACCACAACTACAGCAGACTCAACCACAACTACAGCAGACTCAACCACAACTACAGCAGACACAACCACAACCACAGCAGACACAACCACAACCACAGCAGACTCAACCACAACTACAGCAGACTCAACCTCAACTACAGCAGACACAACCACAACTACAGCAGGCACAACCACAACTACAGCAGACTCAACCACAACTACAGCAGACTCAACCATAACCACAGCAGACACAACCATACCTACAGCAGACACAAACACAACTACAGCAGACACAACCACAACTACAGCAGACTCAACCACAACTACAGCAGACTCAACCACAACTACAACAGACTCAACCACAACTACAGCAGACTCAACCACAACCACAGCAGACACAACCACAACTACAGCAGACTCAACCATAACCACAGCAGACACAACCACAACCACAGCAGACTAAACCACAACTACAGCAGACACAAACACAACCACAGCAGACACAACCATAACCACAGCAGACTCAACCACAACTACAGCAGACTCAACCACAACTACAGCAGACACAAACACAACTACAGCAGACACAACTACAGCAGACACAACCACAACTACAGCAGACTCAACCACAGCTACAGCAGACACAACCACAACTACAGCAGACACAACCACAACTACAGCAGACACAACCATAACCACAGCAGACACAACCACAACTACAGCAGACTCAACCACAACTACAGCAGACTCAACCATAACCACAGCAGACACAACCACAACCACAGCAGACTCAACCACAACTACAGCAGACTCAACCACAACCACAGCAGACACAACCACAACCACAGCAGACACAACCACAACCACAGCAGACACAACCACAACTATAGCAGACTCAACTATAACCACAGCAGACACAACCACAACCACAGCAGACTCAACCACAACTACAGCAGACACAAACACAAGCACAGCAGACACAACCACAACTACAGCAGACACAAAGACAACTACAGCAGACACAACCACAACTACAGCAGACACAAACACAAGCACAGCAGACACAACCACAACTACAGCAGACACAAAGACAACTACAGCAGACACAACCACAACTACAGCAGACACAACCACAACTACAGCAGACTCAACCACAACTACAGCAGACACAAACACAACTACAGCAGACACAAACACAAGCACAGCAGACACAACCACAACTACAGCAGACACAAAGACAACTACAGCAGACACAACCACAACTACAGCAGACATAACCACAACTACAGCAGACACAACCACAACTACAGCAGACTCAACCACAACTACAGCAGACACAAACACAACTATAGCAGACTCAACCACAACTACAGCAGACACAACCACAACTACAGCAGACACAAACACAACTACAGCAGACTCAACCACAACTACAGCAGACACAACCACAACGACAGCAGACACAACCACAACTACAGCAGACACAACTACAGCAGACACAAACACAACTACAGCAGGCACAACCACAACTACAGAGACACAACCACAACTACAGCAGACACAAACACAACTACAGCAGACTCAACCACAACTACAGCAGACACAACCACAACTACAACAGACACAACCACAACTACAGCAGACACAACCACAACTACAGCAGACACAAACACAACTACAGCAGACACAACCACAACTACAGAGACACAACCACAACTACAGCAGACACAACCACAACTACAGCAGACAAAACCACAACTACAGCAGACTCAAACACAACTACAGCAGACTCAACCACAACTACAGCAGACACAACCACAACTACAGCAGACACAACCACAACTACAGCAGACACAACCACAACTACAGCAGACACAAACACAACTACAGCAGACACAACCACAACTACAGAGACACAACCACAACTACAGCAGACACATCCACAACTACAGCAGACACAACCACAACTACAGCAGACTCAAACACAACTACAGCAGACTCAACCACAACTACAGCAGACACAAACACAACTACAGCAGACACAAACACAACTACAGCAGACACAACTACAGCAGACACAACCACAACTACAGCAGACACAACCACAACTACAGCAGACACAACCACAACTACAGCAGACACAAACACAACTAAAGCAGACACAACCACAACTACTGCAGACACAACCACAACTACAGCAGACACAACCACAACTACAGCAGACACAACCACAACTACAGCAGACTTAACCACAACTACAGCAGGCACAGCCAGGAAAGCATAAAGCACAACTACGGAAGCGGCAGGTTCAAATCCAGAAGCAGGTCACAACAGTTTCTCAACATCCCAAGCAGCAGCAGCATCCACAAGCACAGCAACAGGTGCAGTCTTATCAAAATCTTGATTTTGAGATAATTGACACTTACCTTGAAACAGCAGATGAGGACACTAGCCTGTCTAAACCAAAAAAGGACCACAATAAAATAGGCCAAAGGAAAAATTACAGATACTGCAAAGCAGGGCCCAATGTTTTCAAAATATCAATATTAAGAAAACAATGGGACCAAATAAAACCCAACTATGGGAAGACACACCTTAGAGCCCCGTGGACAGACAGACTTTACAAAGAATTTGTCAAACGTAATCCAAGTGTTCCATTGGCCTTCAAGTATCAACATGTATGAAGAATATACAGCCGGAAATAAAAATGCCAATATTTCCATGCCTCAGCAGTATGTCAGTTTGAAAGCTGTAAAGCGGTGTATCATTTCACGAAAAGATTCCAGCCAAATTTAACAAATAAAAGAGTTATAATCAAAGTAACACGATTTGGAAATGTAACACATAAACAAAAAGAGAGTAAATTCCGACCGGCTAGATATCAAAGAAGGGGAGCGATTGCAAAAATGATGAAGGAAGAAGTAAGTAATTAATATTATTCAATGTTACAAAAAACCCCTGCCGAAGAAATCATAGCTGGCAATATAACAAGAAGCCTGACAAAAGATGTTTTAAAGAAGATTTCTGCAGAGGTCAGAAAAACCAACAGGCTTCATGACGACATAATCCTTGAGCTCATGCTTACACAAAAAATAATAAAGCAGAGCAGCAGCCATCCCTCTTCTAAAGGCTATCTTAGCCATTGAAAAGTTAATCCCCTGTCACTTTACCTTCAAACAGAAACAGGCACTAGAATATTGGCAGAGCATTTGAAGGAAAAAAAGCTGTCATTATATCTTGATGCCACTGGAAGTGTAATTCATAAAATACCAGAACATAACAAACGAGTCCTGTACTATGCTCTAGTGTTGCCTGGCATGGGAAAGGATAAGCCTCCTTTACCTGTTACAGAACTCCTAACCAACTCTCACACTATTGCATCAATAAGTTCCTGGCTATTGGAATTCAGAAGAGAACTATCACTAAAAAAAAATGAGTGATAAAAAAAAGATGTTAGGAAAAATTGAAACCGGTTTCAGCTGGGCCATAATAAATAGTTCATTGTTGTGTTTTAACAAGGAAGACATTGCTGCATATATCAAGAGAGCTTTTTCTTTGGTCTGTGAGGGAGTGGAAGAAATTCCACAATTTACAGTTATTCACCTTTGCTCTGCACATATACTAAAAGTAGTATGTCAAGCTATCGGTAAAAAGACAAATGACAAGGGTATTAAAGAGTATGCTGCCTACTGCTTTGCTGCTCTTCTTAACTGCACATGCATCGAAACGGTGATGGATATCTTTTACCACATGTGTGTACTGTTTATGTCATCACAAGACAATGATCTTGTATCAGTGAGCAAAAAATACCTGGACACTTACATTAATAGGAAACAGAATATTGATGTTGAGAGTGAATGTACAAGTGAGGATGAAAACATTGAACAAAAACACACAATTGCGGACAACTCCCCATTTGCCAAAGCTTTCACACTTAAAAGGGACCAGGCACAGGTTGATATCTTATCAGAGGATGAAAGTAAAGCAAAAAATATTCATTACTGTCCTGGGGTTGTGGAATGTCTACTAAAAACCTACATGGGTCTCTTCCCATTATGGAGTGGCATTTTATTTGGAGACCTGAAACAATATCAGAAAGACACACCACCAGAAAAACTTCTTAAAAATCAAAAGACACAAGACACAAATTGCCATGTTGAGCTGTGGTTTGGGCTGGTAAAGCATTCCATTCTTCAAAAAAAAAAGTATTTAAGACCAGCAGAATTTGTTTCCAAAATGTTCTGCTCTCTGCAGGGAAGACATATGGAACATATTTATTAACACAATCTTCCCACTTAATAAAAACAAAGAACATTGTTCCACTTCAAAGGATGAGCAGCAAGAAAGATGGAACAAGCGTGAGAGCTCTGCAGCAGCAACCACCAAAGTACCATCAAAGTATTTTAATCCTCCTGAAGAACTGCCAAAGCCCAAAGGACACCCTACAAAGATGAAAGAAGATCCAGAAAGAAAAGAAAAAGAGGCACCGGTAAAATTTTAACCTTGTTTTTTATGAAAACCTTTTTTTTGTATTGTAATTAAAATGTTATTAATTTACAGATAGCTTTCTGGTGGAAAAAAGAGGGCACAGAGGTGATTGTATCAGCTCTGCCTTCCCAAAATGAGGGATGTAGCCTTATTATTCGCCATCAAGACATCCTTTCACTCAGACCACATCAATGGCTAATAGGAGAGGTTAGTATGTTTTTTTTATGTCGAGTTTGACATAATATAATTAATATATAGTTGCTGAGGAAATACACTTGTTTTCTCAGGTAATCCAAGGCTTACTTAACCTAGCTGCACACAAGTCCGGTGTGCTGAATTCAGTTTATTTGATGGACTTCTACACAGCTGGAGTCATGTTATTTGGTAACAAGTCTCAAGTGAATCGGCATACATTATCAAAGGTAAAGTACATGCATGTCATTTAAAGTTTAAAATATATTAAATTATATTAATAACAAACCATTTGTAATTTTGTAACCGTTTCAAAGTTCAAGGATAACATTTTTTTTATTCTGTACAGTGTTGTGAAACATTTTCAGAAGCATTTTGCAGCTGCCTTTTTGTGGTGGCCACAATATTGTCCTTATGATTGCTCAGGTCAACTTCTCTGTAGATATAATGAAAAGCTAACCATATTTGGCACTCTACTTGGGTTCTATTAGGGTAAAAAAAAAAAATCTGCTGAAGCAAAGGCCTTTGCTTCAACTGATACGATTGATGAGAGCTGAACTCACATAATTTGTTTTCACCTTGAAAAGTAAGTCCAGATTCCTTTGCTTCTAATTTCTTTTCAAGATGACCTGGAGAACTGAGAACCTTCACAGACATTCTGCTGGTGATGTTACAGGCTTCAAATAATGATCACCTTTTTTCCAGACCAATGACAGCTTTGTGAATCTATGGGTAATAAAACTGCAACATATATTCTTTAATATATGTATTTTATTGTACTTTATTTATTTTAGTGTAAAGTAGAGTACTGAAGTTCAATTCTATCCACTTTATTAATCCCCAAGAGGAAATTATGTTGTCATTCACTTTGTCACTTCAAAATAGTTGACTCAGATTTCATCTTCCATACACTGATTGATTGAAGTCTTATGACAGTCGGGAAGAAGGAGTTCTTGTGTTGTTCTTTTCTGCAGATCCCTGCTGCACCATGATGCATTCCTAGGTATCTTCTCCAGTGATGCTGACAGTTGGAAGGGAGGGTGTATCACAGCAAAAATCATTAACCATCTCTTTTGTTTTGGAGGTGTTTATGTTGCACCCTTGAAGAAGGAGAAAGCCTTTAATATATTTTGGTACTTCAATGTACCAACATTGTTATTATATACATTTTTCATTGTGCTTCACACTGTCGATTATTCATTTTCTCCACCAAACGTACGGTCCACATTCCATGTTCTCCACAAGCGAACGCCATCTGCACATTTCACTCAGTTCTAATTGTGGGCAGGCTGTTCTAAGTGATTTAGCTTTTCCCATAAATAAATGTATTTTCTTGGATCCAACTATTAAAGGTCTTTATTTTAAGTTGAATATTTTAAAGAACCAAAAAAACATTTCAATTCTTAAGGTGGCCAGTGTAATGTTATGGTGCTCTGGCAGTTAATGTTTAAGATGTGAGTCTACATTTACATTTGATGTGCAGAGATGTGTTTTCAGGTGTTCCCTGTCAAAAGCTACACTCGATGCTGCGTAGCATTACGCTATGGGGAACATTCTTTGTGTGACCGGTTGTGAAGCACGTGTGTCAAACACGCCAAGAATTGGCTTATAATACCTCTGTTGGTGACGCAGCTCATCAGTGGCAGCTGTGTGATTGCGCGCACCTGAACAGAGGGTATAATAACACATGACGCGGGAGCGTCTTCAGGTTTCTTTGTCTTCAGATCGCATTGTGTGAAGTGTGAGCAAACCTACTCTCTGTGCCAGTACGAAAATATATAAAATAATAAATACAAAAGTATCATGGCTGGGTTCAGTAAGAAATGTGTTCCTCCGTAACAGAGGCACATTGCTGACGATGATCAGCATGAATTTTGTTTTGACTGTTGATCTGGCTGAGGCGCAGGGATCAGATCCTATGTCCTCGCGCTCTCACCAGATGAGGCAGACACCGGCTCTGTGCTCGGCGGGCGCGCTCGGCGCGCTCGTTGATTAAGCCTCATCCCTGGCTTCTGGGCGCCGCAGCCTCGGAGTGCTCTTCCCGCTCTGACGCGGCGTTTGAGGAGCTGCTCATGGTGGTTACAGGAGCAGTGGCGAGGCTGGGTGTTGGGTGGCCTCGGGGCAGGGCACCCCTAAACTATTTTGGGTTGCCCTGCTCCTGAGGCCACTCAGTATTCAGTTTAGAGTATTTAATACTCTGAACTGGATGACAGGTTTCTGTCAGGTGGCCAGGGGGAGGGATCACAGCGGCGGTCTCTCCCCTTCTTTGGGGACCTCCATGAGGAGCTGGCACGCTCATGGAATAAGCCCTATTCGTCCCGTGTTTTGTGCCTTTGACGCCGATTTATTCGACTATCGTGGGCGCACAGGTGCGGGGCTATGGGTCGATGCCCCAGGTGGAAGAGACGCTTGCGGGCATCGTCCTCCCTAAGAAAACCTACACTCCCCAACAAGCCATGCCGGTTCACGTCATCACTGGTGGGGAAGGCTTTCCAGGCGGCGGGTCAGGCTGGTGCAGCACTGCACACCATGGCGGTTTTGCAGGCATACCAGGCTGAGCTGCTCAAAGATTTGAGCACAGGGGGTACTGTGGACGAGGACGCGTTTTCTGAGCTACGCCGTGCCACAGACCTCTCTCTCCGTGCAACTAAGCAGGCGGCCCGCGCTATTGGCCGCTCCATGTCTGCTTTGGTTGCGACGGAAAGACATCTGTGGCTTAACCTCACGGGCATCAAAGAGAAGGACCGCGCCTTCCTCCTGGATGCACCCATCTCGCCTTCCGGTCTTTTGGCAACGCGATGGACTCCGTCGCCACTAAGTTCCGCGAGGCTAAACGCTACGAGGAGGCGTTTGTGAGGTTCCTTCCTCGCCGTGCTCAGCAGCCGGGACCGTCGGCCACCCTGTCTCGGCCAGGTCCAGCCCCTTCCAGAGAAAAGCGGGCTGCCCAGAAGGAGAGTGTGGCGAATCGTGCCCCCTCGTAAGGACTGGAGGCGGATTCTCGCGCTGCTCAAAAGAGAACAGACCAGCGGAATGTTATCTCCGCCAAGAAGCAGAGGCCCTGAAATTGGCGCGCCCATGGCCGGGTGTTCTCCCACCGGGTGGGGCGCAACAAAATCCAAGAGAGTCTAAAGACTCCATGTCGACACCCTCAGGAGTCCGCTGTTTTTCTCCGCCGCCACTGGCGTTCGGGAGCAGCAGTCTCCAGCGCAATTGTAAGTGTCCGGCCGTCTCCTGCCTTGGCTCAGGACGGCGGATGTCTTACATCCCCAAGAACCGAGGTGACAAAACTACTGCCCCTTTCAGAGAAATTGGCAGCATGGATGCTCCTGCCAAATATCTCCCGTGGGTAATAAGGACTGTGGCCAAAGGCTACAGACTTCAGTTTGCCAATGCGTCCTCCGTGTTTCAACGGCGTGGTCTCCACTTCCGTGAAACCGAACGAGCCCATGTATTGACACAGGAACTGCAGGTTCTGCTGGACAAAGGGGCCATAGAACGTGTTCCCCCACCAGACAGACAATCCGGGTTTTACAGCCGATATTTTCTAGTTCGAAAAGATGGGGGGCTGCGCCCGATTTTAGACCTTCGCGGGTTAAACCGCTACCTCAAAGCATTAAAATTCAAAATGCTCACAATAAAAATGATTGTGTCCCAGATCCGATTAGGCGACTGGTTTGTCACCATCGATCTAAAGGACGCGTATTTTCACATACAAATCCTGCCACAGCACAGAAAGTTCCTGAGGTTCGCTTTCGGGAGCCGCGTACCAGTATCGGGTTCTTCCGTTCGGCCTGGCCTTGTCACCCCGGACATATACAAAATGCATGGATGCAGCCTTGGCTCCTTTGCATCCTTTGACTCCAGGGCATCCGCATTTTGAATTACATAGACGACTGGCTGATATTAGCTCAGTCTCAGGAGCTAGTGCTTCGACATCGGACGTCGTCCCCAGCTCATCTCGACTCTCTAGGCTTGAGACTCAACGCCGAGAAGAGCGTTCTCTCGGCCGCCCAAAGGACAACATATCTAGGGGTTGTTTGGGACTCAACCGAGATGCAGGCACATCTGTCTCCTGCACGTGTCGGGTCCATTCTAACTACCCTGAAAGCTATCAGGCTAGGCCAGGAAGTGGCTGTGCACTTCATTCAAAGAATATTGGGTCTCATGGCATCTGCATCCACGGTAATTCCTTTGGGCCTTCTGCACATGAGACCGTTTCAGCTGTGGCTCAAAGCCAGGGGGTTTCATCCAAGGGCCAACCCCCTGAAGCAAATAAGGGTTACGCGCTGAGGGCTTCGTACCCTATCTATGTGGTTCAGACCCCAGTTTCTCACTTTGGGTCCCACCCTAGGTCCATGTTGTCGTCGCATGATGCTAACGACAGATGCATCCCTCACGGGCTGGGGCGCGGTCTTAGATGGCCGTCCAGCCCAAGGGATATGGAGAGGCCATCTTCTCGCATGGCACATCAATTGCCTCGAGATGAAGGCTGTATTTCTGGCCCTGAAATACTTCCTCCAGCAGCTAAGGGGCTACCATGTCCTAGTACAAGTAGACAGCACAGCGGTGGTCTCTTACATAAATCGTCAGGGCGGACTGCGTTCGTGCCGCTTGAACAAGCTAGCGCAGCAGGTGCTGCTTTGGGCTCAGGAAAAGTTCCTGTCCCTCAGGGCGATTTATATCCCCGGGCGCATGAATGTGGGAGCAGATTTATTGTCCAGACAGGCTGTGACACATGGGGAGTGGAAACTCCACCCCGAGGTAGTGAGCCAAATCTGGGAAAGATTTTACGAAGCAGAGGTGGACCTCTTTGCTTCACAGCAGACAGCACAATGTCCCCTCTACTTCTCTCTGACTCCTCCAGCTCCCCTGGGTCTGGACGCAATGGCCCATGTGTGGCCCAGACTGCGCCTTTATGCATTTCCCCCGGTGGCTCTGCTCCCGGGAGTCCTGGTGAAGGTCCGTCAACGCGGGTTGCGCCTCTTACTAGTAGCGCCCCGTTGGCCAACCAGAGTGTGGTTCTCAGACCTAATATCTCTCCTCGACGGCTCGCCATGGGCGATTCCGACCAGGAGGGATCTCCTTTCTCAGGCACAGGGGACAGTGTTTCATCCCGGCCCGAGCTCTGGAACCTTTACGTCTGGCCCTGAGGGGACCACTTAAGAGATGTCGGGCTCCCAGCCCCTGTTGTAGAGACTATTCTGAGCGCTAGGTCTCCCTCTACTAGGAGAGCCTATGCCTGCAGATGGCGTGTCTTTGATGCCTGGTGTGCTACACATCATGCAGACCCAGTCCACTGCCAGATTGTTTCAGTGCTGGAGTTTCTGCAGGACAAACTGTCCTCGGGCACTAATCCTAGCACACTCAGGGTTTTCGTGGCCGCCATTTCGGCTTGCCACGGCCTGATTGACGGGTCTCGATAGGAGACATCCTCTAGTTGCCCGCTTCATTCGAGGTGCCAAGCGGTTGAGACCCCAAACTAGAGCTAGAGTTCCTTCCTGGGACCTAGCTATAGTGCTGGAGGGCTTAGTAAGCACTCCCTTTGAACCACTGGAGTCAGCGTCTGTTAAATTTCTGACTCTAAAAATGGTTCTTCTGGCGGCCATTACCACTCTCAAGAGGGTTGGAGATTTGCAGGCTCTGTCAGTTTCGCCCTCCTGCCTAGACTTTGCTCCCGGGCTGGTCAAAGCCATTTTGCATCCTCACCCTAACTATCTTCCAAAGTTCCATTCTCGACCTTAAATCCGGTCGTTCTTGAAAGCCTTCTGTCCTCCGCCATTTACAACACCGGAGCAGGAGAGACTTCACTTACTGTGTCCAACGTGCCCTCCAGACTTATGTCCACCGCACTAGCCAGTGGCGTAAGTCCGAACAGCTGTTTATATATTACGGGGCTGCAAGCTGGGGTTGCAGCTACCAGACAAACTATATCACGTTGGGTGAGGATGCCATTGCCCTGGCCTATGATGTGCGCGGTCAAACTTGCCCATAGGTGTGAGGGCTCATTCTACTAGAGGGTTGCAGCTTCAACAGCTCTAGCAAAAGGTGCCCGCTGCAGCAAGTTTGTGATGCGGCAGGCTGGTCCTCTCCGCACACATTCATCAGATTCTATAGCTTGGATGTTCATGCTACTGTGGGCTCGCATGTCCTTGAGTCATCATCCCAAAATTGTGTTTGAGACCTCTTTTGTGTTTGTGCACACTTCACAACCCGAGGGTCCAGACACTTACAGTGCGGCGGCGTTGGTATTCTCGTTCCCCATAGCGTAATGCTCGCGGCATCGGTAGCTTTTGACAGGGAACGTCTCGGGTTACTTGACTGTAACCCTGTTCCCTTAAAAAGCGGGAACGAGATGCTGCGCTGCAATGCCGCACTGGGCGTGTCCGGGCGCTCTTCAGACAAAGTTGACCTGAAGACGCTCCCGCGTCATGTGTTATTATACCCTCTGTTCAGGTGCGCGCAATCACACAGCTGCCACTGATGAGCTGCGTCACCAACAGAGGTATTATAAGCCAATTCTTGGCGTGTTTGACACACGTGCTTCACAACCGGTCACACAAAGAATGTTCCCCATAGCGTAATGCTACGCAGCATCTCGTTCCCGCTTTTTAAGGGAACAGGGTTACAGTCAAGTAACCCGAGACGTTTTTTAAAGATGGCTAAGGAATCTGCTGATCTTGTAGCAGCAGTAGATCATTCCACCAAAGTGGAACAGAGCCAGAGAAGGTATGTGAGAGTGATTTTTTACCTTTTTGGGACGGTACCACCAGACGTTGTTCGTTTGCAGAGTGCAGGGATCTGGTAGGAACGTAGGTCTGTATTAGTGAGTGAAGATATGAGGGTGCAGAACCAGTAGTGGTCTTGTAGGCCAAGAGCATAGCTTTGAACTTGATGCGGACGTCAACCGGGAGCCAGTGTAACCTAATGAATAGAGGAGTTACGTGCGCTGTCTTCGGTTCATTAAAGATCACTCTTGCCGCTGCATTCTGGATCAGCTGCAGAGGTTTGGTTGTGCAGCAGGGAGTCCAGCCAGTAGAGCATTGCAATAACCCAGTTTGGACAAGACAAGAGCCTGGACTAGAATTTGCGTAGAGTGCTCTGATAGGAAAGGTCTAATTTTCCTAATGTTGTAGAGGATGAATCTACAGGACCGCCGAGGACATGCCGAGACGCGAGCAGAGACCGTCGGATTGTCAGGTTGAAATGACAGGTGGAGTTGAGTGTCATCTGCAGCAGTGATAGGAAAAGCCATGCTTCTGGATGACAGAGCCAAGGGATGTCATGTATATGGAAAAGAGTAGCGGTCCAAGCACTGAGCCCTTTGGCACCCCTGTATTGAGATGTTGGGACTCAGAGACCTCGTTTCTCCAGGATACTCTGAATGACCTATCCGAGAGGTAAGACTTGAACCATTGCAACGCCATTCCAGAGACACCCATCGCCCTGAGAGAAGACAGGAGGATGTGATGATTAACAGTGTCAAAAGCAGCAGACAGATCCAGTAAGATGAGTACAGATGACTTGGATGTTGCTTTTGCCAGTCTCAGAGCTTCAATGACTGAGAGCAGGGCAGTTTCGGTGGAATGTCCGCTCTTGAACCCAGACTGGTTCTGGTCCAGGAGGTTGTTCCGTGTGAGAAAGGATGAGAGCTGAGTAAACACAACTCACTCCAGAGCTTTGGCAATGAAGGGAAGGAGGGAAACCGGTCTGTAGTTTTCTAACAGTGTAGGGTTAAGAGTGGGTTTCTTCAGTAGTGGTGTGATGCGGTCTTCTTTGAAAGCTGTGGGGAATGACCCAGTGGAAAGAGATGAGTTGATGATGTGGGTGAGAGCAGACACGACAGATGGAGAGATGGCCTGAAGGAGATGTGTGGGGATGGGATCCAGCGGGCAGGTAGTAGGGTGGTTAGAACTAATGACCTTGGAAACATCTACTTCAGTTAGAGAAGGAAGTGAGCAAACACATATCAGGGGTCTGAATGAGCTCGACAGGTGGTGGCGCAGAGAACTGACTGCTGATGGCGGTCGTTTTCTTTATAAAGAAAGACGCGAAATCATCAGCTGTTAGATCCAATGAAGGTAGGGGAGCAGGCGGACAAAAGAGGGCAGAAAAGGTTTTAAAGAGAGTGCGCGAGTCAGGTGAGTTGATTAACCTAGAATGGTAGTAGACAGTTTTTGCAGAGGTGACATCAGCGGAGAAAGTAGAGAGGAGAGACTGGTAGATACAGAGGTTAGTAGGATCTTTTGACTTGCGCCATTTTCTCTCAGCTGACCGGAGGCTGGCGCGGTGCTCGCGTAGAACATCGGATAACCAGGGGGCAGACGAGGATGTACGGGCTGGTCAAGATG
Organism: Perccottus glenii; assembly: GCA_024416835.2. NCBI lineage: Eukaryota > Metazoa > Chordata > Actinopteri > Gobiiformes > Odontobutidae > Perccottus > Perccottus glenii. The sequence goes on from CM044546.2 coordinate 62,514,967, forward strand.
TAAGAGGGCATAAGTTGTCCAAGCAGGATGTAAGCGTGGAGCACAGTGTTGGTGGCGTTGTTTGTGTTTAAAAGAGAGAGCTCCTCAGAAGAGTGGAGTGCAGAAGAGACAGCAGAGGAAAAACGGGAGGGACTGAGTGTACGCAGGTTGCGTCGGAAAGTGACCAGCGGTAAAACAATTGCAGTGTCTGGAGAAGTTAGGTCAAGGTCGAGAGTAATGAAGAAATGATCAGAAGTGTGCTGTGGCGTGACCTGAGTGTGCTGAGTGGAGCAGTATCTTATGTAGACAAGATCTAGTTGGTTACCAGACTTGTGGGTTGCCGATGTGGAGACCCACTTGAGGTCAAATGATGCAGTTAGGTTAATGAAGTTAGCAGCCTGTGGCTTTTCAAGGTGGATGTTGAAGTCTCCTAATACCACCAGAGGAGTACCATCCTCAGGGAAGGATGAAAGAAGCGCATCCAACTCCTCCAAGAAATGTCCAAGCGGACCTGGGGGCCGATAGATAACTACAAAATGACTTTTAACAGGGTGGGTGATGGTAACAGCATGGAACTCGAAGGAGCTGTTGTCACACAAGGGTGATAGCTGTTTAAACTTCCAGTCGGTAGGAATAAGTAGTCCGGTCCCTCCGCCCCTTCCAGTGAGGCGAGGACTGTGGGAGAAAGTGTGATTATGGGAGAGGGCAGCGGGAGTGGCAGAGTCCTCTGGTTTGATCCATGTTTCTGTAAGTGCTACAACTGAAAGACCAGAATGTTGAACACAAGCTGTAATGAAATCAGCTTTGTTCACAGCAGACTGGCAGTTCCACAAGCCTATTGGGAAAGTAGAAGGGGCAGTTATTGACAGTGATACAGCATGCAGATTATTATGGTTGCGTCGCCTTTTGCGTGAAACAGATGATAATTTCCGTGTTGAAATGACAGTAGTAATTTGAAAACATATTGAAGAGCCGAAGAGGAAAATATGCAAGAAGAAAGTAAAAGTAGAAATAATAAATTATAAGTGCAAACAATTAGTACAAAAAAAGAAGTCCAATACTCAGGTCCTCTGTCGGTGTGTCCCTGTTAGGTGGAGTCGCGTGCAGGTAGAGTCGATGGTCTTTACTCTCTTCGGTTTTCACGCGATGAGAGCTGCCACGACCGCTGCCGCGGTGGTTACTCCCACTTACAAAACCTTTGTATCTTTCCTTCTTTATTTGTTTTTGTTATAAAGTTTTTTTTATTAATAGTGGGCATGATCAAATGAAATTACAAGCATTTAGATAACGCATTTGATTGTGATTGTGTTTTCACTAAATTTTTATGCTGTTATAGGTGAAACTGGGCAGTTATAAAACTGTTCTTTCCTTTGTCAATATAGATAACAACCACTGGAATTTACTGGTTAGTAATTCTTTATATAATGCACAAGATTGGAGAAAAGGAATATTATTTTGTTTTAATATACTGCATATATATATATATATATATATATATATATATATATATATATTCAGTTTATTGATAAACAGACCAGAACAGTGTATCAGTTGGATCCTGCAAAGACAAAATTGGAGAGTAAGGCTTCCAAAGATGCTGCTCAAAGATTAAAGTAAAAAAAAAATAAAAAAAATATTATTATTATTATTATTAGGCCCGAGCCGGTGATGACCGGGAGGGCCTATTGTTTTTGCTCAGAATTATTAGGCCCGAGCCGGTGATGACCGGGAGGGCCTATTGTTTTTGCTCGGATTTTTTTTTTTTTTTTTTTTTTTTTTTATTTTTCTTTTCCACCTATGATCCTAAATTTGACCCAGTGAACATGCACGAAAAGTCAGTTTATTGGTCCCAGACTTCAAGCTCGGCGAAAAATTTATGTATTTGAAGTCACTAAAAAAATACGAAAAATGACTCAGTGGCGACCCTACAAAATCAAAATACATTGGGCCTATGGAAAGTGAAAGTAACTTTTTCCAACGTAGAAAAATGAAACTTGGTATATCCATAGGACACCTCAGGGCAAACAGAAAAGTCAATGACAGTCACACCCTAAACTCAACAGGAAGTCCGCCATGTGGGGTGAAACTGCCACTAAAATCGCACCCCTTGCGCAGAAAGATGCAAATCATTGTGTTTTAATCTAAATGGCCCCAAATTTGGTGAGTATCATCTAGACACGTGTGCCAACCAAAGTTGTGACTTTGTTTTTGATATCTTATCGGGTATGGGTGTGGCAAGCCTGTAACGAGGTGGCCATTTTTGTGAAAATAAAACGTCTCTTAACTCTCAAACGCCTTCTCGGATCGAGTTGGACCCAAAAAGGCGTTTGTGCACATTCATGACCTGAACAAAAAATATGTAAATAAAAGGGTTATCTTTAGAAATGGCTCTCCAGCGCCCCTACAAACTTATAATGGACCCAAGAATTTAGTTTGTCATAGAGACATAAAATTTTGTACACACATCTCTTATGTCATGACGAGCATAAAAGCCAATGACAACCACCCCTATCTATAAATGTGTTGCCATAGCAACGTCCCAAAAATGTGAAAAAGTCAATGGGAAGTGAAATTTTTAGTTTGTTGTAGGCAAATAAAACTTGGTACACACATCCACCATGGGCTTATGAACAAAAAGCCAATGGGGACCACCCTATCACACACAGGAAGGCGGCCATTTTGAATTGAAAATGTGAACCGACTTAAAATACACCTCTTTTTAAAAGTACACAGACAATAGCTGCTTCATTCCACAGACACCAAACTTGGGCAAAATGAGCTAAACACATGTATGTAAAAGAGACAAGTGTTTTTCTAGACTTTTTGCTCGAGTTATATTTTTTAAATTATAATTCGGTATATATTTTTTATTATAATTTTTCTGCAAAATGATCCTCAATTTAACCCAGTAAACAAACAACTAAAAGTCATTTTTATTGGTCCCAGACTTCAAGCCCGGCAAAAATTTATGTATTTGAAGTCCCGAAAAAAATACGAAAAATGACTCAGTGGCGGCCCCTAGAAAAGTCAAAATACATTGGGCCTATGGAAAGTGAAAGTAACTTTTTTCCAACGTAGAAAAATGAAACTTGGTATATCCATAGGACACCTCAGGGCAAACAGAAAAGTCAATGACAGCCACACCCTAAACTTAACAGGATGTCCGCCATGTGGGGTGAAAGGCGCCACTAAATTCGCACCTTGCGCAGAAAGATGCAAATCATTGTGTTTTAATCTAAATGGCCCCAAATTTGGTGAGTATCATCTAGACACGTCTGCCAACCAAAGTTGTGACTTTGTTGTTGATATCTTATCGGGTATGGGTGTGGCAACCCTGTAACTAGGTGGCCATTTTTGTGAAAATAAACGTCTCTTAACTCTCAAACGCCTTCTCGGATCGAGTTGGACCCAAAAAGGCGTTTGTGCACATTCATGACCTGAACACAAAGATATGTAAATAAAGGGTTATCTTTAGAAATGGCTCTCCAGCGCCCCTACAAACTTATAATGGGACCCAAGAATTTAGTTTGTCATAGAGACATAACATTTGGTACACACATCTCTTATGTCATGACGAGCATAAAAGCCAATGACAACCACCCCTATCTGTAAATGTGTTGCCATAGCGTCCCAAAAATGTGAAAAAGTCAATGGGAAGTGAAATTTTTAGTTTGTTGTAGGCAAATGAAACTTGGTACACACATCCAACATGGGCTTATGAACAAAAAGCCAATGGGGACCACACCCTATCACACACGGGAAGGCGGCCATTTTGAATTGAAAATGTGAACCGACTTAAAATACACCTCTTTTTAAAAGTACACAGACAATAGCTGCTTCATTCCACAGACACCAAACTTGGGCAAAATGAGCTAAACATATGTATGTAAAAGAGACAAGCGTTTTTCTAGACTTTTTGCTCGAGTTATATTTTTAAATTATAATTCGGTATATATTTTTTATCATATTTTTCTGCAAAATGATCCTCAATTTAACCCAGGAAACGTACAACTAAAAGTCATTTTTATTGGTCCCAGATTTCAAGCCCAGCGAAAAATTTATGTATTTGAAGTCCCCGAAAAAAATACAAAAATGACTCAGTGGCGACCCTAGAAAAGTCAAAATACATTGGGCCTATGGAAAGTGAAAGTAACTTTTTCCAACGTAGAAAAATGAAACTTGGTACATCCATAGGACACCTCAGGCAAACAGAAAATTTTATTACAGCCATACCGTAAACTCAACAGGAAATCTACTATGTTGGGTAGAATGCGTGACCACCTAAATTGCACCCCTTGTGTCTAAAGGCTTTTCATCTAAACACCTCCAAATTTGGTGAGTTTCATCTAGACACGTGTGCCAAAAAGTTATCAATTTGTTTTTGTTACATTTGTGGCTGTGGTCGTAATGAGTCTGTGAAGAGGCAACCTTTGGGAAATAAATGCCATTTCCCAATTGCCAGGATCCTTCCTTTAGAGGAGGCCCCTCCAGAGCCACGGCTAGAGTCTTAGAAAACTCCTCAGAATCCTTTTACCGTGAAGTTTACGCTTTAAAGCACGAAATGCACTCCTACGAGTGCATGTGTCCCCAGGTCTCAAGGGAGGCGAGGGCCTTTATCGCCGCTATGCTTTAATTAGGCCCGAGCCGGTGATGACCGGGAGGGCCTATTGTTTTGCTCGGATTTTTTTTTTTATCTTTCTTCCGACCCAATGATCCTAAATTTGACCCAGTGAACATGCACGAAAAGTCATTTTATTGGTCCCAGACTTCAAGCTCGGCGAAAAATTTATGTATTTGAAGTTGCGAAAAAAATACAAAAATGACTCAGTGGCGACCCCTACAAAATCAAAATACATTGGGCCTATGGAAAGTGAAAGTAACTTTTTCCAACGTAGAAAAATGAAACTTGGTACATCCATAGGACACCTCAGAACAAACAGAAAAGTCAATGACAGTCACACCCTAAACTTAACAGGAAGTCCGCCATGTGGGGTGAAACGCGCCACTAAAATCGCACTTGCGCAGAAAGATGCAAATCATTGTGTTTTAATCTAAATGGCCCCAAATTTGGTGAGTATCATCTAGACACGTGTGCCAACCAAAGTTGTGACTTTGTTGTTGATATCTTATCGGGTATGGGTGTGGCAAGCCTGTAACGAGTGGCCATTTTTGTGAAAATAAAACGTCTCTTAACTCTCAAACGCCTTCTCGGATCGAGTTGGACCCAAAAAGGCGTTTGTGCACATTCATGACCTGAACACAAAAATATGTAAATAAAAGGGTTATCTTTAGAAATGGCTCTCCAGCGCCCCCTACAAACTTATAATGGGACCCAAGAATTTAGTTTGTCATAGAGACATGAAATTTGGTACACACATCTCTTATGTCATGACGAGCATAAAAGCCAATGACAACCACCCCCTATCTATAAATGTGTTGCCATAGAAACGTCCCAAATATTTGTAAAAAGGTCAATGGGAAGTGAAAATTTTAGTTTGTCGTAGGCAAATGAAACTTGGTACACACATCCAGCATGGGCTTATGAACAAAAAAGCCAATGTGGACCACACCCTATCACACACGGGAAGGCGGCCATTTTGAATTGAAAATGTGAACCGACTTAAAATACACCTCTTTTTTAAAAGTACACAGACAATAGCTGCTTCATTCCACAGACACCAAACTTGGGCAAAATGAGCTAAACACATGTATGTAAAAGAGACAAGTGTTTTTCTAGACTTTTTTGCTCGAGTTATATTTTTTTTTATTATAATTCGGTATATATTTTTTTATTATAATTTTTCTGTTAAATGATCCTCAATTTGACCCAGTAAACCAACAACTAAAAGTCATTTTTATTGGTCCCAGACTTCAAGCCCGGCGAAAAATTTATGTATTTGAAGTCCCCGAAAAAAAAAACGAAAAATGACTCAGTGGCGACCCCTAGAAAAGTCAAAATACATTGGGTCTATGGAAAGTGAAAGTAACTTTTTTCCAACGTAGAAAAATGAAACTTGGTACATCCATAGGACACCTCAGGGCAAACAGAAAAGTCAATGACAGCCACACCCTAAACTCAACAGGAAGTCCGCCATGTGGGGTGAAACGCATGGCCAATAAAATCGCACCCCTTGCGCAAAAAGATGCAAATCATTGTGTTTTAATCTAAATGGCCCCAAATTTGGTGAGAATCATCTAGACATGTGTGCCAACCAAAGTTGTGACTTTGTTGTTGATATCTTATCGGGTATGGGTGTGGCAAGCCTGTAACGAGGTGGCCATTTTTGTGAAAATAAAACGTGTCTTAACTCTCAAACGCCTTCTCAGATCGAGTTGGACCCAAAAAGGCGTTTGTGCACATTTATGACTTGAACACAAAGATATGTAAATAAAAGGGTTATCTTTAGAAATGGCTCTCCAGCGCCCCCTACAAACTTATAATGGGACCCAAGAATTTAGTTTGTCATAGAGACATAACATTTGGTACACACATCTCTTATGTCATGACGAGCATAAAAGCCAATGACAACCACCCCCTATCTGTAAATGTGTTGCCATAGCAACGTCCCAAAAATGTGAAAAAAGTCAATGGGAAGTGAAATTTTTAGTTTGTTGTAGGCAAATGAAACTTGGTACACACATCCAACATGGGCTTATGAACAAAAAAGCCAATGGGGACCACACCCTATCACACACGGGAAGGCGGCCATTTTGAATTGAAAATGTGAACCGACTTAAAATACACCTCTTTTTAAAAGTACACAGACAATAGCTGCTTCATTCCACAGACACCAAACTTGGGCAAAATGAGCTAAACATATGTATGTAAAAGAGACAAGCGTTTTTCTAGACTTTTTTGCTCGAGTTATATTTTTTAAATTATAATTCGGTATATATTTTTTATCATATTTTTCTGCAAAATGATCCTCAATTTAACCCAGGAAACGTACAACTAAAAGTCATTTTTATTGGTCCCAGATTTCAAGCCCAGCGAAAAATTTATGTATTTGAAGTCCCCGAAAAAAAATGCAAAAATGACTCAGTGGCGACCCTAGAAAAGTCAAAATACATTGGGCCTATGGAAAGTGAAAGTAACTTTTTCCAACGTAGAAAAATGAAACTTGGTACATCCATAGGACACCTCAGCAAACAGAAAATTTTATTACAGCCATACCGTAAACTCAACAGGAAATCTACTATGTTGGGTAGAATGCGTGACCACCTAAATTGCACCCCTTGTGTCTAAAGGCTTTTCATCTAAACACCTCCAAATTTGGTGAGTTTCATCTAGACACGTGTGCCAAAAAAGTTATCAATTTGTTTTTTGTTACATTTGTGGCTGTGGTCGTAATGAGTCTGTGAAGAGGCAACCTTTGGGAAATAAATGCCATTTCCCAATTGCCAGGATCCTTCCTTTAGAGGAGGCCCCTCCAGAGCCACGGCTAGAGTCTTAGAAAACTCCTCAGAATCCTTTTACCGTGAAGTTTACGCTTTAAAGCACGAAATGCACTCCTACGAGTGCATGTGTCCCCGCGGTCTCAAGGGAGGCGAGGGCCTTTATCGCCGCTTGCGGCTTTAATTATTAGGCCCGAGCCGGTGATGGCCGGGAGGGCCTATTGTTTTTGCTCGGATTTTTTTTATTTATTTTTTTTTATCTTTCTTGTCGACCTATGATCCTAAATTTGACCCAGTGAACATGCACGAAAAGTCATTTTATTGGTCCCAGACTTCAAGCCCGGCAAAAAATGTATGTATTTGAAGTCGCCGAAAAAAAAATACGAAAAATGACTCAGTGGCGACCCCTACAAAATCAAAATACATTGGGCCTAAGGAAAGTGAAAGTAACTTTTTTCCAACGTAGAAAAATGAAACTTGGTATATCCATAGGACACCTCAGGGCAAACAGAAAAGTCAATGACAGTCACACCCTAAAATTAACAGGAAGTCCGCCATGTGGGGTGAAAGGCGCGGCCACTAAATTCGCACCTTTGCGCAGAAAGATGCAAATCATTGTGTTTTAATCTAAATGGCCCCAAATTTGGTGAGTATCATCTAGACACATGTGCCAACCAAAGTTGTGACTTTGTTGTTGATATCTTATCGGGTATGGGTGTGGCAAGCCTGTAACGAGGTGGCCATTTTTGTGAAAATAAACGTCTCTTAACTCTCAAACGGCTTCTCGGATCGAGTTGGACCCAAAAGGCGTTTGTGCACATTCATGACCTGAACACAAAAATATGTAAATAAAAGGGTCATCTTTAGAAATGGCTCTCCAGCGCCCCTACAAACTTATAATGGGACCCAAGAATTTAGTTTGTCATAGAGACATAAAATTTGGTACACACATCTCTTATGTCATGACGAGCATAAAAGCCAATGACAACCACCCCTATCTATAAATGTGTTGCCATAGCAACGTCCCAAATATTTGGAAAAAGTCAATGGGAAGTGAAAATTTTAGTTTGTCGTAGGCAAATGAAACTTGGTACACACATCCAGCATGGGCTTATGAACAAAAAGCCAATGGGGACCACACCCTATCACACACGGGAAGGCGGCCATTTTGAATTGAATATGTGAACCGACTTAAAATACACCTCTTTTTTAAAAGAACTCAGAAAATAGCTGCTTCATTCCACAGACACCAAACTTGGGCAAAATGAGCTAAACACATGTATGTAAAATAGACAAGCGTTTTTCTAGACTTTTTTGCTCGAGTTATATTTTATTTTATTATAATTTGGTATATTTGTTTTTATTATAATTTTTCTGCAAAATGATCCTCAATTTGACCCAGTAAACGTGCAACTAAAAGTCATTTTTATTGGTCCCAGACTTCAAGCTCGGCGAAAAATTTATGTATTTGAAGTCGCGAAAAAATATGAAAAATGACTCAGTGGCGACCCTAGAAAAGTCAAAATACATTGGGCCTATGGAAAGTGAAAGTAACTTTTTCCAACGTAGAAAAATGAAACTTGGTACATCCATAGGACACCTCAGGGCGAACAGAAAAATGTATTACAGCCATATCGTAAACTCAACAGGAAATCTACTATGTTGGGTGTATGCGTGACCACCTAAATTGCACCCCTTGTGTCTAAAGGCTTTTCATCTAAACAGCTCCAAATTTGGTGAGTATCATCTAGACACGTGTGCCAAAAAAATTATCAATTTGTTTTTGATAGATTTGTGGCTGTGGTCGTAATGAGTCTGTGAAGAGGCAGCCATTTCTTTGGGAAATAAATGCCATTTCCCAATTGCCAGGATCCTTCCTTTAGAGGAGGCCCTCCAGAGCCAAGGCTAGAGTCTTAGAAAACTCCTCAGAATCATTTGGAACTTGTAACCTTGTACTTTTAGACAAGTTATATTTACATTTTGTCTTTTAAACAGGGGTGCAGCGATTCCTGAGTCATCTCAAATCTCCAGCCAGTACTTTGTTTTTCTCGCCTTAGCCCAAGCATAATCTATTATTTCCAAAGGTTCAGACAGCTCCCAGGAAAACCAGAGATTGTGGAGACCTTTAACTCTAAAGTTAGGTTACAAGGTGGTGTAGCAGGCCCAAGCAGTAGCACAGGCCCGGTTATTTGACATTACCGTGAAGTTTACGCTTTAAAGCACGAAATGAAATCCTCCGAGTGCATGTGTCCCCGCGGTCTCAAGGGAGGCGAGGGCCTTTATCGCCGCTTGCGGCTTTAATTATTATTTTTTTTTTTTTTTTTCTTGTGACAATATGATCCCCTTGCGCAGAAAGATGCAAATCATTGTGTTTTAATCTAAATGGCCCCAAATTTGGTAAGTATCATCTAGACACATGTGCCAACCAAAGTTGTGACTTTGTTTACGATATCTTATCGGGTATGGGTGTGGCAAGCCTGTAACGAGGTGGCCATTTTTGTGAAAGTTGAGACCCAAAATGGCGTTTGTGCACATTCATGACCTGAACACAAAGATATGTAAATAAAAGGGTTATCTTTAGAAATGGCTCTCCAGCGCCCCCTCCAAACTTATAATGGGACCCAAGAATTTAGTTTGTCATAGAGACATGAAATTTGGTACACACATCCAGGGTTCGGTTACGGGGAGCTAAGAGCTCGGCTCTGAAAGGACCTGGGCTCCCCTGAAAGCCTACTTTGAAACATTTAGGGGAGCTCTAAAACACTGTCCATTTTATGTGTCGCATATAGATTTTGATTTTCTGTACATTAAGGTTACATACTTTATTCGTTTTTTGGAACACTCTGTGGATACTAATAAGAATGTCAAAAAGAAAGCAGCCAAACCTCAGTCAATTTGGATTTATAAAACAAACGAAGAGGAGTGATGACAGCGCACCAGCTACAACTAGCTTGCCAGTGATACCACCGCCGCCGCTAAAAGTTGCTGCTAGTGACAGCACCAGCACCGAGGATAGCGAGACTTTGGCGCCAGAAACCACCGCTGCGACCTGCAGCGGACCAGGCGATCATGCAACACCTTTCAACTGGACAACAAAGCAATGGAGTGAGTGGAGAATCAGGAATACATGGCTCTATTCCAAAAATCAGAAGTTAGGATGTACAGTATGCATGGAGGCAAAAAGCCTGTTGCTCGCCGAGGTAAGAATCATGGAATTACTTACTTGATCTGTGCGTTTGTGAGGATTGGCCCTAATCCTATTTATTATTGATGTATTTTTTTATGATTGTTATGCGAGTTACTCTGTTTTTTTTTTATCATGATTTGCATAATGTAAGCCTAAGCGCGGTTGATTCAGAACCGTGGACAGAGCTGTTTGCCCTAACACGGACAACACTGACTGACGCTTGCGTTTTATAGTAAACAGTTTACTAAGTAAACAAGGTTTACTGTAGACCTATTGTTTAAAATGCCCTAACATGCACCAAAAGCGTTAAAGTCAGTCAGGGAGGATCGGAAAATAGGGCTCCCCCGAAAGCCACTTTGTAATTCGAACCCTGCACACATCTCTTATGTCATGATGAACATAAAAGCCAATGACAACCACCCCCTATCTATAAATGTGTTGCCATAGCAACGTCCCAAAAATGTGAAAAAAGTCAATGGGAAGTGAAATTTTTAGTTTGTTGTAGGCAAATGAAACTTGGTACACACATCCACCATGGGCTTATGAACAAAAAAGCCAATGGGGACCACACCCTATCACACACGGGAAGGCGGCCATTTTGAATTGAAAATGTGAACCGACTTAAAATACACCTCTTTTTTAAAAGAACACAGAGAATAGCTGCTTCATTCCACAGACACCAAACTTGGGCAAAATGAGCTAAACACATGTATGTAAAATAGACAGGTGTTTTTCTTGACGTTTTTGCTCGAGTTATATTTTTTTTATTATAATTTGTTTTGTTTTTTTTTATTATAATTTTTCTGCAAAATGATCCTCAATTTGACCCAGTAAACGTGAAACTAAAAGTCATTTTTATTGGTCCCAGACTTGAAGCTCGGCAAAAAATTATGTATTTGAAGTCCCCGAAAAAAAAATACGAAAGATGACTCAGTGGCGACCCCTAGAAAAGTCAAAATACATTTGGCCTATGGAAAATGAAAGTAAATTTTTCCAATGTAGAAATACAAAACTTGGTACATCCATAGGACACCTCAGGGCAAACAGAAAAGTTTATTAAAGCCATACCGTAAACTCAACAGGAAATGTGTTGGGTGGAATGCGTGACCACCTAAATCTCACCCCTTGTGCTAAAGGCTTTTCATCTAAACAGCTCCAAATTTGGTGAGTATCATCTAGACACGTGTGCCAAAAAAGTTATCAATTTGTTTTTTGTTACATTTGTGGCTGTGGTCGTAATGAGTCTGTGAAGAGGCAGCCATTTCTTTGGGAAATAAATGCCATTTCCCAATTGCCAGGATCCTTCCTTTGGAGGAGGCCCCTCCAGAGCCAAGACTAGAGTCTTAGAAAACTCCTCAGAATCCTTTGGAACTTGTAACCTTGTACTTTTAGACAAGTTATATTTACATTTTGCCTTTTTAAACAGGGGGGTGCAGCGATTCCTGAGTCATCTCAAATCTCCAGCCAGTACTTTGTTTTTCTCGCCTTAGCCCAAGCATAATCTATTATTTTCAAAGGTTCAGACAGCTCCCAGGAAAACCAGGGATTGTGGAGACCTTTAATTCTAAATTACAAGGTGGTGTAGCAGGCCCCAGCAGTAGCACAGGCCCGGTTATTTGACATTACCGTGAAGTTTACGCTTTAAAGTACGAAATGCAATCCTCCGAGTGCATGTGTCCCTGCGGTCTCAAGGGAGGCGAGGGCCTTTATCGCCGCTTGCGGCTTTAATTTAGATTATGATTTATTTGTGATGATACTTTCACAGATTTACATTAAATTTATGGGATAGTCGTCTTTATAGGTTTATTTTACTGAATAAAACTCTACAGTAGTAATACAACAGCATTTTATTACAAAACTCATCTGATATAGATCACAGTGGTGAGTAAGACTTGTCTGAATCTCCATGGTAACGCTCAGAGGGAGGAGTCAGTGAAACTCAGAGAAACTGAATGAATTAGTTTGTATCATTGTTAACAACAGACGGCTTAATAAATAAATGTAAACAGGACAAACAAAAGTTTTATTGTGTTCAGATCTGAGACAGAGTCTGTGAGAGCAGCTCAGAGACATGCTGCTGTCGTCAGAACTCTGAACTACACTTAGTTTACTTTTGGATTGGATCTTTGGATTGTTTAAGGAACAAACTGCTTATGACTTTAGAAATAATTTTGACAATAATTGGACTAATAATTAATCAGTGTAGGAGATTTATGGAAGAGTTTACTGGTTTGAACAAAGTAGTAGTTTTAATCATATGTTAATATATAAGTATATGTAATAGATATGTTAATACATGCAGCTGTAGCAGACGATTTAACATTAGGAAACAATTTAAAAGTAACTTACGTATGAATAAATAGTTTGAATTGAAGTTGAATTATTGGAGCAAATAAGAGAATAATGCATGAACAAAGAGGTCATCTACTTAAAAAAATTGGATTTAATCAGATGTAATGATGGGAATTAGGTCCGTGTATCATCCGATCATTCAATTATTCAATTTAATCTGGCAAACCAAAAACGAAATAACGAATCAATATTTTGTTTTTCTGTTTTTCTGTATGAACCAAATATGAAAAACTGACGTTTGTTTCATCGCTTTCAGCTCAAAACGGGAAATATAATAAACAAGGAAACCAAAACGAAATAATGGATCAAATTTACGTTGTTTCAATTTTTCTTTATTTGTTGTAGTAGGTCTAACTATTTCGCATGGTGCCGTCCTGCTTGCTTTGCGCATGTGCAGTGGATAGTTTCAAAGGAGTAGGTCGCTGAGACCGCGGTGAAGTTAGATTGACGTTGGATATTCGGTTCCGCACTTTCAGCGGGAGGCTTAGATGTCTGTGTCCGACTAGTGTGTCATTATTGCGGGAACTCACTCTCGCACCGCCCTTAGCACGGAGCAATGAGACTTAGGGTCCGTCAATAAATGATGATCGAGAAGTAAATAAATAAACTCAATAGCTTCAAGATAAACATTTTTTTTGTTCACCAAACTACTTAAAAACAATAGATCTAATCTAGTGGCACCATGCACAGCTCTTTTTTTTTCACTTTTATGTTTTTTTGGATTTTATATGAATTTTATATATACAAATATGGATTTTTTTCAATAGCTTTCAGGTCATGTGACCTAGTTTCTTCAATCCACTTCATATTCATAGCACTAGCCTAGTGGTACCATGCACACCACTTTTTTTTCTACTTTTGTCTTTTTTTGAATTTTATATAAATTTTTATGTACAAAATCAAGGAATTTCAAGGACATTTGTCTGATGTGCACCATGGCTCACTCAAAAGAGCACTCTGAAGACCTGCGATTAAGAATTGTTGATTTTTATAAAGCCGGGAAAGGTTACAAGTTAGAGAATTTGTCTACAAATGGAGAGAGTTTGGCACTGTTGCTTCTCTCCCAAAGAGTGACCATCCATCAAAAATTACAACAAGAGTTCAGCGCAGAATACTCATACTTACAGAAATCACTGGCACAGTCCAATATCTCTGTGCTTACATCAACTTTATGTATAACACTGGCCAAGAATGGTGTTAATGGGAGGACTCCTCGGAGGAAGCCACTGCTGTCTAAAAAACATTGCTGCAGGTTTAATGTTCAAAGGCACTTGGACAGTCCACAGAACGTCTGGCAAAATATTTTGTGGACTGATGAAACAAAAGTAGAACTGTTTGGGAGGAACACACAACATCATGTGTGGAGGAAAAATGGAACAGCTCACACCCACCGTGAAGCAGGTGGAGGGAGCATCATGGTTTGGGGCTGTTTAACCTCAGGGCCTGGACAACTTGCAATCATTAATGGAAAAATTTATTCAAAAGTTTATCAGGATGTTTTGCAGGAAAAGCTGAGACCGTCTGTCAGACAGTTGAAGCTAAAAAGAGGATGGACAAAACACAGAAGTAATCAACTTCAGAATGGTTTCAGAAGAACAAAATACACGTTCTGGAGTGGCCAAGTCAAAGTCCTGACTTGAACCCCATTGAGATGCTGTGGCATGACCTCAAGACAGTAATTCATGCCAGACATCCCTGGAATCTGACTGAAGTGCAGCAGTTTTGTTAAGAGCAATGGTCCAAGACTGATCCTGATCGATGTGCCAGGCTGATCTGCAACTACAGGAAACGTCTGGTTGAAGTTATTACTGCCAAAGGGGGGGCAACCAGATATTAAATGTGATGGTTCAGTTACTTATTCCTCACCCTTCTGTCATTGTTTGCATGTTATCCTCATTAAAAATATGAAAACCTATAAATGTTTGGGTGGTTTTAGTTAAACCAGACACTGTTTTTTCATTTGTGTCATTTTGACAAAGATCAGATCACATTTGATGGTGATTTAATGCAGAAATATGAGAAATTCCAAAGGCATCAGATACTTTTTCATGCCACTGTATTAGAATCACACACACACTTTTGAGGGGTTTTACTATTTACACTTTTTTTATATAACCTTTTATATAACCAACACAGTATTTACAAGATAAGTATTTTAGCAGTTTGCAAAGATTTCTTCTTGCTTAGCTATATCCATTTATGAAATAAACACGAAAATTTAACTACTACTACTACTACTAATAGCTATGTACATATAAAGTAAACATTCATTTGCACAAAGCACAATTCCATTCATTTTTCATTGTCTCTTCTTCATCATCCATCCCAATACACTCTACATGGAACCATCTGTCACAGTTGTCACACTCCACTCTGTTGTATGATAAAGAAACACTGTAAATCTGGAAATTTAATCACTTTATCAGTCTTTCTATCTTACCCAGTCAGTGTTATTCTTGTTCCCACTTGCACCTGCAGATTTCTTTGGCCTGTTCGATGCATTGAAGGATTTTAAGAGCCATTTCTATGCGCTCTCTTGCCATGCAACTTTTTTTTTGTTAAACAGGATTTGGGAGATCAATGGAAAGTTCTCCATTATTGCTCTGGCCATCTAAACAAACATATCTTTAATAAAAGGTGTTTTGTCACAATATTATCAAATATTAGAGGACACAACCTTTACAACTATGACCCCGCAGCTGTTTTGATCCTGTTGAAAAGGATGAGTCATTACTCCTCCTTTCCACTTCAGGTCCATCCAGTCTATATTACCATCTTGCTTTTTTTGAGCCTGTAGGTATTCCCTGGATATGTATTTGCACAGTTTGCATATTGTATTTCATTTTTGTAAGATGACATGTTGAAATAATTATGCCAGACTAATATATTAAAGTAATCAAGTTATTTGAGGTGAGTGCCATGGAAGCTATTGAAAAAAAATATATAGTTTTTATATCAAAAAATCATAAAATAGACAAAAGTGGAAAAAAAGAGGTGTGCATGGTCCTATGAATATAAGGTGGATTGAAGTGACTAGCTCACATGACCTGAAAGCTATTGAAAAAAATCCTTGATTTTGTACATAAAAAATTCATATAAAATTCAAAAAAGAAAATTGGAAAATAAGTGGTGTGCATGATAATACTAGGCTAGTGCTATGAATATGAAGTGGATTGAAGAATCTAGGTCACATAACCTGAAAGCTATTGAAAAAAATCCATATTTGTATATATAAAATTCATATAAAATCCAAAAAAACATAAAAGTGAAAAAAAGAAGTGTACATGGTGCCACTAGATTAGATCTATTATTTTAAAGTAGTGAAAATAAATTTGTTTATCTTGAAGCTATTGAATTTATTTATTTACTTCGTTCCAGTGGTCGTCATTTATTGACGGTCCCTAAGTCTCATTACTCCGTGCTAAGGGCGGTGTTTCGAGAGTGAGTTCCCCGCAATAATGACCCACTAGTCGAACACAGACAACTAAGCCTCCCGGTGAAAGTGCGGAGCCGAATGTCCAACGTCCAACTAACTTCACGGCGGTGTCGCTGAGCGCCAAAAGCGGAGGGTCCGGTCCCAGTTGATCAAATTTTCCAGTTCAAATGGCACTCGAACCATACATGTCTTTCATTGAGGCCATGATTATTAATGGAATGCCATATCATGAGATCTCAGTAAAGATGCGAGAAATGGGTGTCCAGAATGGAAGCTCTGAGATCAGCATTCAGAGACTATACTTGCCAAGCATAATATGCGTAGAAAAGGACACACTTCTGATTGACAACACACAGCCTAAGCAGTCCTTCAGAATGCTCTATATTACATGTAACGTTACATGCATACTGTATGTAGTGAGTGTAGTGGTGCTGTGTGTTGTCAACACTGCATACACTTCTACTACTGTGCGCACACACACACACACACACACACACACACACACACACACACACACACACACACACACACACACACACACTCACAGGCCAAGGAAGCCGCGTCATTTCAGTGCTTCGCAACCCAGACGGGGAATTTATGAATGAACGCAGCGTTAAAGTTCTGTCACAAAACAATGTGGTTACGTATCATCTCGCTATTTTAAGTGGGTAACGTTATACGGAAATTTATTTTGTTACTAGTGGGTATACTGGCGCTCAGCGACCTACTCCTTTCCTTTGAAACTATCCACTGCGCATGCGCAAAGCAAGCAGGACGGCAACGTGGGAAATAGTTAAACCTGCTACAACAAATAAAGAAAAATTGAGACAACGTAAATTTGATCCATTATTTCGTTTTGGTTTTCTTGTTTATTATGTTTCCCGTTTTGAGCTGAAAGCGATGAAACAAACGTCAGTTTTTCATATTTGGTTCATACAGAAAAACAGAAAAACAAAATCTTGATTCGTTATTTCGTTTTTGGTTTGCCAGATTAAATTGAATAATTGAATGATCGGATGATACACGGACCGAATTACAATTACAAGTTAAGAAACAAAATAATTAGTGAAGATTAAAAGTAGAAGAATAGAAAGAAAAGAGGTTATTTTAATACTTTAGGGAAGAAACTGAAAAAGAGTTGGTCCATATGATAATTTATTTTATTAGTGAAGGAGATTTAAGTTAGACATGTCACACGTGAGGATTGTATTAAGGATTAAGAGGATTTTATGATAAAGTTAAATAAAGTTGATATTAAGACATTATTTGGTAATGTCAAGGTTTATATTAATGGTTATTTTGTTGATGTTTATTAAAAGAATAGTTAGTTGTGTGACAAAGGTGTTGGATAGTTTAACGAGGAAGTGTGAGAAGTTTTAGAATAAATTACTTTATGGGCCTATCTTAATTTAGTCAGATATAAAATTTATTAATCAGAGGTTAGACTTTGCTGCACTTCAGTAAAGTTCAGTTTAATATAGAGTTAGTAGAACGTAAAAGATGTGAGAATATGTTTATACATTATTAAGAAGGTTAATTGAACATTTTCTTAATGAACAGATATGATATGTTTAATTCTGCTGCAGGGATATGTATTCTTTGTTCTCCAGAACCAAAGGGAAATAGTGACAGTAACTAGGAATTGACCTGTTATTATTAAATATAACACTGAGGAAAACATAGCAAACTTTAAATTGAAAAAAAAAGAATTAGAGACTAAAATAGACATTTTCCGGACTAACTTAGAAAAGTATTAAGAGGACATTTGAGGGAAATTAATAAAAGTTTAGCCCGCATTAAATTGTTTTGATATGATCTGCGTAATCTGTGTTTTTTTTCTCAGTTAACGTGAATAACATCTTGAAAAACTGATCTGAGACTGATCTGAGAGGGGACTAGCGCCACACTGGAAACTTAGAAGAATATAGATAATGTAGTGTCAAAACTGATCCCTCAGTCTTTGTCACTATTGTATGGAATAAGTTATGAACGCAACACCAGATCCAATGCCATAGAGTCTTCATTGTTCACAACCAACACAATAAACGACCCGAGTAGACTTTCCCCAGCTCTACTCAAGATTGAACAGTAGACATAAGCTTTTATACAGTTTTGATATCAGTAAAGTAATAACTCTTTCTGTAAAGCCTTGAAGTTCATTATTAACTTTCTGATATCATCCTGTAAGGCCTGGTACTCCTGGTTCTCCTCATTAACTCCCTGGTGTCATTGAGAGGCCTTGAGGACTCTCCCTCAGACTCTGTATCCTCCGATGACAGACACCTGCATCTTTATCTAGTCCTTCCTGTGTGTGTCTGACATTAGGTTTTCTCTTTTATATTAATATGTTTGAATGAATAACTTACTGGGTCTACATAGTTTAAAACACATAACATATAAAATATTACACCACAATAACATATCAAATGTTAAAAGTGAGACATTTTAAAATGTAATGCCAGATATTGGCTCATTTTGGATTTCATAAGAGCTACACATTCCAAAAAAGTTTGGACAGGTAACAATAAGAGGCCGGAAAAGTTAAATGTACATACAGTATAAGGAACAACTGGAGGACCAATTAGGTCAATTGGCAACATGCTTGAGTAAAAAAAGAGTGGCAGTGTCTCTCAGAAGTCAATGCTGCAGTGTAAAATAGTGGAGCAATATCAGAAAAATCTTTCTCAAAGATAAATTGCAAAGAGTTTGAAGTTCTCATCATGTACAGTGAATAATATCATCCAAAGATTCAGAGAATCTGGAACAATCTCTGTGCGTAAGGGTCGAGGCCGGAAAACCAGACTGGAGTCTTCGTGATCTTTGGGTCCTTAGACGGCACTGCATCACAAACAGGAATGCTACTGCAATGGAAATCATTGCTGCGGAGAAGAAGGATCCGGTTCTGAAATCGCCAGATCTTTCACCCATAAAAAATATTTGGCTCATCATAAAGAGGCAAAAATGCGACAAAGAAGACCTAAGACAGTTTGAGCAATTAGAAGCCTGTATTAGACAAGAATGGGACAACATTCCTATTCCTAAACTTGAGCAACATGTCTCCTCAGTCCCAGACATCAATTAACCATCAATACGGGACCCGGAGACAGGGCACTCAACACAGTGTAGCATTGAATAACCCGGAATACATAAGACTATAAATCTTATGCTAATCTAAATGCCAAGCCTAGGTGTTTATTTGTGTCTAAACTAAACCGACTACAGCCTTGATGCTGAAGAAAGGCTTCTTCTATCGCTCACAGGGTATGCTGACCTAAATGAATAGACAGCCCCAAATGTAGCTAAGGACATATACAGTTAAGAAATCAAATTTCTTCTACAAAATGAAAATGAAACAAGAGAAAGAGAAGAGTTAGCTTCAACAGCTAAAGGCAGGCAATGAAGTAAAGGTGGCAGCAGCACAAATAAGAGTTTAACACCCTCAATGGTTTTGAAAGCTGTAATTCAAGACACAAAACACAATTTAGGAAATGCTACAAAGGCCTCTGTGGAGTAAAATTATTTGATTGTTGTCCCTGCTTTCACTGTTGTCCCCCCATGTCTCACCTTCACTGTCTCCACCTATTGTTGTGTTGTCTGTCCCTAAGTCTTGACCTGTGTTCCCACCTTTGTGTATTGTTGACTTGACCATTATCACACCAATGCCCCATGACCTGGCAAATGGTCACTGATCAAGTGTACATTCACATGTTGTCCCCGCCCTCTTTTTCATGTCATCTGTATAAATTAGGCATATTCTAGTGCTCTTGGTCTGCCCACCTTCCCTGACCCAGGTCCTGTGACCCAATGTGTCAATGGTCAATGTGACCCTGTGGCAATATACTTCAGAGGACACTCTTTTTCCAGACTAAAGACAAAAGATCTGTGACTCCAAATTGTGCTTAAGAAAAATGTATGGATCTTTTTGAAACCCAAATTATTGTAGCTTAGTGATGTTAGAGGTCTGGGAACTGTAGTGCTTAAGAAGTTGTCACTGTCTAGACTTTTAGTGTAAGTTTTCTGTAAATAAATAGGATAAAAATGTAAAGAGAAAATACAATGTTACAACGATTCTCAACAAGCTCCTAGGCTTCTATCTTGTTTTTTATTTTAAACATTAACTGGGCAATTTTATGATCCACTAGATTTTTAAATTTTGAATTGATCAATAGTTTGTGTGTATGTTGATATTAATCAACTTTATTAATAATTTGTATTCTGTCCTTTTGTGACAATTTGATTTATGATTATTTTATAGGTCTTCCTCAAATCTCAGCGCAGTATGACATGTAAGGAACTAGCTTATTAAAAAGCGAAATAACTTATAACTACGTGGGACTTAGACATCTTTTATACATTCTTTTACAGTTTTACATCACATATTTAATGTTTTTTTTCTTCACCTTGAAGACTGGGTCTCCATCAATAACTTGAGGGGGTGTTGGAGGGGGAGTGGACAGAACCAGCCTGCTCTCCTTGACAGTTTTCAGACAGCAGACATGAAACGTAGGGTAGATCCTCATTGACCTGGGGCATTTCAATCTCACAGAGAGAGGATTAATCAATGTTGACACAGGAAAATGGACCAATAACGCGGGGAGTTAACTTATGCAATACCGTGCGAAGGGGAAGGTAGCCAGCCACTCACGTTGACCCTCACAATATTGGGGGGCCCCTGTCTTATTGTAGCGGGCTTCACCCCACAGCATCATCTGGTGATGCTCTACTAGGCACAGCTGCTTTTATTGCAATTGAACCTTTAGTTTGATTGCAATACACAATCCACATAATAGTGTATAATGCCATTGTCTGAGCAGAGCAGTTGTGTAGTAGTGTGTGTAGTTGTGTAGCAGATGTAGTTGTGGGATTTGGCCAGAACAGGGTCTGTTGAGGTTTGAAAGGCCTTGCCATGTCTTCCCAGTTGAAATACTTTGTTTAAGCAGTTTTTGCAAGAATGTATGTGTTTTATGTAAAAAAGTCAACAAGGGTCTTATTTCACCGAATGTATAAAATTACAAGTTCTTCTTGTAGCTCTCTCCAAGCCCTAAAAGGCACTGCTGGTTTTGTTGCAATTGGAATTTTAGTTTGTTAGCAACAATGTCAGACAACATTAAAGTGTATTATGCCTTTGTCTGAGCAGAGCCATGTAGCTGTGGGATTTGGCCAGAACAGGGTCTGTTGAGGTTTGAAAGGCCATTGCCATGTATCCATAGTTGAAATACTTGTGTTTGAGCAGTTTGGGCAAGGTTTCATGTGTTTCTTGTGAAAAGGTCAAAAATTGTCGCTCTCAAAAGCATTTTGCAGCCAGAAAAAAACGTGTCTGTCAATTTTGAACTTTTTAAACCCAGCGCATTACCGAAGTTTACTCCTTTTTCATAAATCAGTGAAACATAAGGTTTTATTCAGAGATCATTCATATTTATAATTAATAGGTAATGCAAGCTTAACAGAGTGATGTCTACAAAGTGACAAGGGCTACTACTTGTATCGAAGAAAAGTAAATAAAGAGGTTTTCCCCGACCCACAGAGCAGGAGCCCACCCTGGAGTCAGGCCCGAGGTATGTGACCGCTTGGTGGCCGTGTCTTTCCCCACCACCTTCAGGAGGGACCGCAAGGGGCCGGTGCAAAGTGGATTGGGTGGAAGTCAAAGGCAGGGTCCTCTGCGACCCAATCCCTGGAAACAGAATCTGGCGCTAAGGACATGGAATGTCACCTCGCTGGCGGGGAAGAAGCCTGAGCTTTTGCATGAAGTTAAGAGATACCGACTAGAGATAGTCGTGCTCACCACCACGCACATCTTGGGCTTTGGAACCCAAATCCTTGAGAGAGGCTGGACTCTCCACTACTCTGGAGTTGCCTGCGGTGAGAGGCGGCGGGCTGGTGTGGGCTCATGCTCATAGCCCCCCAGCTCAGCCGCCGTGTCTTAGAGTTCACTCCGGTGAACGAGAGGGTCGCTTCCCTGCGCCTTCGCAGCTGAGTGTGAAGCAGCTGGGATGAGGATCAGCACCTCCAAGTCTGAGACCATGGTTCTCAGTCGGAAAAGGGTGGCTTGTCCCCTTCAGGTTGGTGGAGAGATCCTGCCTCAAGTGAAGGAGTTCAAGTATCTCGGGGTCTTGTTCACGAGTGAGGGAAGGAGGGAACGTGAGATTGACAGACGGATCGGTGCAGCTTCTGCAGTGATGCAGTCGATGTACCGGTCTGTTGTGGTGAAGAAGGAACTGAGCTGTAAGGCAAAGCTCTCGATTTACCGGTCGATCTACGTTCCTACTCTCACCTATGGTCATGAGCTTTGGGTCATGACCGAAAGAACAAGATCCCGGATACAAGCGACCGAAATGGGCTTTCTCCGCAGGGTGGCTCTCTGAGAAATAGGGTGCTCTGTCACTCGGGAGGAGCTCAAAGTAGAGCCG
Source organism: Perccottus glenii (assembly GCA_024416835.2). Lineage (NCBI taxonomy): Eukaryota > Metazoa > Chordata > Actinopteri > Gobiiformes > Odontobutidae > Perccottus > Perccottus glenii. The sequence goes on from CM044546.2 coordinate 62,537,723, forward strand.
CTGCTCCTCCACATCGAGAGGAGCCAGCTGAGGTGGCTCGGGCATCTGTTTCGGATGCCTCCTGGACCCCTCCCTAGGGAGGTGTTCGGGGCATGTCCTACCGGGAGGAGACCCGGGGAAGACCTAGGACAGGCTGGAGGGACCATGCCAAAAATGTGGTGACTAACAAACTAACTACTGTAGAATCGTTCTGAGGGGACTCTGGAACAGTCAGTGTGACGTGGAGTTATTCTTGGCTCATTAATAGAACAAAAACCTGGAGGACTCACTCTGGAGAGCTCCCGCCTATTATTACCCATCAGCACCGGGCCAAGTGCGAGCAGTGCGCCTTCTGATGCGGGCGCTAAGATCCAGAGGAGCCCCCCCTCCTCTCTCCATCTCTCCAGCCCTGACTCTGTTTTAAAGTCTGAGGCTGTCTTGAACACACACGCTTCTCACTGACTGACGGAGGAAGGGAAAGCGCGTCTCCGCCACAGACACCGACTCCTGTCTCAGTGTGAGTCCGACCAGCGCCGCTTCCATTCCCGCAGCTGCGGCATATCCGTGGATATCGGAAACTCGTATGGACTGGACTTGTGAGTGACGTGTATATCCACCCTTCCGCACCGAGCCCAGCGCGCGCCGCGCCTCCGGACTCGCTGTTGTTCCGCAGCAGAGGCGTCACTCGCCGTGTCCGCAGCCGGGGACCACAGATAACCAGTTTATTGTTTGCATGTGGATGCGCACATCTCTACCATGTGGAGCTTACTGCTGCTGTGCTCGCGCTGCTGCTGCCTCTGGTCCACACTACTGGCGGGCTGTCTCTGGGCCGAGGCTCATCCTGGTGAGTCTTTTCAAGTCCAAACGCTGTCTGTTTGTTTGTTTGTCATTTATGCGCGTACACAAACAGTGTCAGGGACAGAAGCGTCGGGACGTGCACAGGATGTGACCTGTTTAAAGACTGGTTTTGTGCGCGTGGATAAAACGGAGATGTCATGTTGTCAGCCGCCGGCTTCTTCACCATAGCTCTTATTTCACCGCCTGAAGGGAGACAGCACACACACGCACACGCACAACCGTGAATCTCACACTCACATTAGAGACGGCTCTGTTGAACCTTCATGCATCACATTCGGCTGCAGTTGTGCTATACCAGTTTTTTAACCCCCTCATCCCAACGCTTCACATTAAACCCATTTCGGAACAAGACCACATTTGTTTTGAAGATAAATCAGATAAGAGCTCCACCGCCTGGGCCCCTCGGGTTCAAGTTCTCTAAAGCTTAGCTGGGAGCCTGGGGAAAATGAACCTACCTCTGGATATTTGAGTGTAGGCAAAGACAGAGGCAGGTGAGGGACACAAGAAATCAAGGCTACATGTAATTTGACCTTGACCGGTCCATACTATAGCTCGGTCCAACTGTGGACGCTCAGGCGCTCACCTCTGAAAGCACCTTGCTTGTTTGATAAAGCTCCATAGTCATAGTCACCATTGTCCATCAGCAAGTGACAGTATTCTGTTGCTCACATGTTAGACAAAGAGCACTGGACAAGAAATGAATGAAGACTGGTTTCATGGTTGGGTTTTACTTAGAGGTCAAGAGTCAAATGACCACCAACATGAGCCACACTTCTGTTGAACCTTTGTGTGCCACTGTCTGGGCCAGGTGTGTCATGTGTCGTCAAATACATGTTCTCACTGCCTCTGAGATCCGGTCCTCAGAGAAGACACTGCTAACACTCAGATTTCCTCAAGTGTTGTGGAGTGAATGTTTGTGCTTTCCAAGTGGAGCTCTCTGAGGTGCTGTGTTTGTGTATTAGCTGTGCCCCTACTTCATTTTTCATCTCATATTCCATCTCATCACAAATCTGGAGAGAAATCAAGCCGAGCTGCTGAGAAAGTGAGTAATGGATGGATGCTAAATATTCTGCCTCTACTGCAGTGCACTATGTGCAACTACTTTTTAGTCAAAAGGATACAATAGGATATTAATTTGGTCTGTAATGTCTCCTTTTAAGAGAAATCAACAGAATGAGTTGGTTCACATTCTTCTGGATCAATTAACAAACAATCAGCTGTTTTCAAAATGATCATAACACATTGTGTCTGTGTTTAACTGCTCTGACATTTTATTTTGATGACTTCACCTATACATTTTTTTTTACATTTAGCAATTAGTATTCTTTTATCATGTTTCTTTTAAACAACATTTACAGGTGATCTACATTTAAAATAGTCTTAAGATAGTCTTTGTGTTATCACTGAGCTCCATAGATTCTATAATCTGAGCATGACACCTGCCTTAACTCCACCTGCTGTTACACACCTCCAACAGTTCATAGCTCACTGCTAAGGAGCACCAACAGTGATTCAGTGAAGTGTCGGTGCTGTTGTATGTGAACCTGTGGCTGCAAGAATAATGTGTGGTTTGCAGTCCTATAAACATGTGTTTATTTTTCCTGATGGGTAACGGGGCTCTGAACATGACATGTCTGTCTGTGAGCTGACACAGGGCATCACAGAAGCGTGTCACACTTTAACCCTGGGTTAACACAAACACAAAAGACCCGGGACAGAGTCAAAACAAGAGAAAAGACATGGTTGGCCCTCAGTCTGTTGCTTTCTGCTGTGGAGAAATGAATGGACCTGTCGCTGATGGCTGCGAGGAAACAGAACGCTCATTGTAATCTCAGTAGTGCCTGAGCTCACACATCTTCACTCCCACAAACACACACCTGCCTCCCATCCATCTCCTTCTACTCTCCCGGTTTTACCCTTGTGTTGATCTTCTGTAGACCGACAGGGTACAGTAATGAGTTTAGAGAACTAAAGTATTTGTGTAGTATTGAGATTGGTCCTAGTTTGGCCTTCGTAATTGACTAGTTTATCTTAGCCTCTGACTCCTGTGGGACTGAAAAGTGCGTGTGGCCAGGGCTGCTGCTCCCCCCACGCACATCAGGGCACCAAGTGCTCCGAGGGGGCACAGTATTGATCCTGCTGTGTTTGAATGACATGACGTAATTCTTTGCAGCTATAACTGTTTCTAATAAATGCGCAGCATAGCCTTGTGTCCTGAGACTGATAAATAGGACTGTAAACGTTCTGGTAGTGTTCAATTCAAACATTAAGGTGCGTGAAATTACATCAACGTGGTTAGAAGACGTGCATATGGTCAAGTAAATAAAACTTGGACCTCGAGGAAGCTCTTTTTCTTTTCTGATCGCTCCTTTTAAATCACCCAACTAACATGAGAATGAGTGGGAGCCCGTAGAGCAGCTGGGAGTCAGTCAGGCCGAGCTGCGTGCTGGGGCAGGACCACAATCACGTGACAATATAGGCCTCTAAACTAATAGTCTACTACCAATAGTTTGAATTATTGCAAACATAAAAAAATTAAATTGCATATATTTTTGGAAGTTGTCTGAGTAAAATGGCGTCAAACAATTCTTTATAATCATTTGTTTGGTTTGTGCTTCAGGGCTGCCTCTGTCACTGTTCTCCCTCCGCCCTCCTCTTGTCCCTCACACAGCACCAAACTGACCTCAGATCAGCCGCTCGAGTCTGAGACGGAGACTGTTCAATTGAGACCAACTGTGGAGATGCGGCTATATTTACAGTTTAATCTGTACAATTAGCTACTTTAATAATGAATTATAAACTAAGAGACAGCTCTGTAAAGACATGTGTCAAGACAGTAGTAAAGTCTGATTGTGAAGAAACTTGTTGCTAAACAGTGCTAACAATAAAGCTAATACGGGTAATACTTAAATCTAAGACTTTTTTCGCAACGTTGATAAAACTATTTTTTGTCAGAGACTGAGAGCAGACAGATGAGGAGAAACAGGAGCTTTGTCACCTGTTAGAGCCAAAAGAGCAGGTTACACTAACAGTCGGTGTAAATCTGACTCTTAAAGATGAGGTGGGCTCATTTTCAAATTAACTTTTACTCAGAGCTTTGATCTCTGTAGATTTATGTTTTCAACACAAATGTGAGTGTGACAGGTCAATGGAGCTGAGTATTATTTTAACATCACCTAAAATGCTCCAAAATACAGAAAGGTACACCTATTTTGTTTAAAACCTGCTGGGGGAGGACCCCCAGACCCCCCGACTGTTAAGTTGGATGAACCTGCGTTTGCTGCTCACGTCACACGGTGCTGAGCTCCTACATCTCGAACATAGGCTCTCCTGCTGTTCAACAGAACAAACCAAGCAACGAAAACATCAGCTAAAAAAGAAGAAGTCAAAGGACAAAGAGTAGAAGAGTGTCAATGTGAAATCTTCTATTTAAATTTAAAAAGGGCATTTGATACGGTTGATCACCAAATATTATTATCTAGACTGACTAAATTTAATTTCTCAGAACAAGCTATCTCTTGGATGAAATCTTACTTATCAGACCGAATCCATTGTGTCTCAATCAGCGGTATTAAATCTCCATATCTAGATTGTCAAGTTGGAGTACCTCAAGGTTCTATACTTGGGCCCATTTTATTTTCATTATATATTAATGATTTGCCAGATGTTTGCCCACACATTAATTCTCAGCTATATGCGGACGATGCTGTAATTTTTACAAAGGCAAAGTCTGATGTTGAACTCTCTGAAAAATTGACAGAAGCTATGACGTGCATTGACGAGTGGCTCACAAAATCATGTCTTCTGTTAAATTCTAAAAAGACTGTTTATATGGTATTTTCAAAACGCCCAACAGCAAAGCCAAGCTCACATGTAATCTTAAAAGGGGAGGAGATTGAAATTGTAGACGAATTTAAATATCTCGGTGTGACTTTGGACTCAACTTTGTCTTTTAAAAAACATGTAAAAACACTTTGCAAAATTTTAAATTTTAATATCTGTAATTTTAAACAAATTAGATTATTATTGCCAGTAAATGCAGCTAAAATGTTTCTTCACTCTATGATTTTTTTAACACATTGAATATTGCATTACAAATTGGTCAATGACAAACCAGTCTACCTTAAAACCAATTGTATCGCTATACAAAAGAGCCTTAAAAATATTTGATAAATAACCTTATTCATATCATCATTGCCTGATACTTCAGAAATATAATTATTTGAGTTTTAACAATTTTAAAAACTTTAAATTAGCTTGTTCAATTTATAAAAGTCTACATGGTCTTTCTCCACCATCTCTAAATGAGTTTATTAAATTCAGATCTGGGACAAGTGACAGAGTGACCAGAGCCTCTACTCGAGGTGACTGAGCAGTTCCTTTGAGACGCACAGCCTTCAGTCCAAGTGCTGTCAGTCAAAGGAACAGAGATTTGGAACAGCATCCCAGCTGTGATCAGAGACAGTCAGACAATAAACACATTTAAGACAAACCTGAAATGTTGGCTCAAGAGGAACCAGGTCTGTGAGCATTACATCTGAAATGTTAAGTGTTGATTAAATGTTGCTTAAGTGTTGTTTAAGTGTTGTTAAGTCTAATGTTGTCATTTGTATTGAATGTGTGTTTATTGTGTTATATGTTATCTGTTATCTTGTCCTGACCTGCCAGGGACTACAGATGGAAAGTAGCCACTGTGCTAATTCTGGCATATTTACATTTTTATGTTCATTAATATGCACTGTCCCTTTTAAATAAATAAATAAATTATCCTGATTAAAATCCATGAAATAAAACACAAATATACATGTGCTCATAAGTTTAAAATGGCAGAATGTGGGATTCTGTTTGGACATTTTTCACTGAATGTGAATGATAACACAGAAAACCTTTGTTTCACTCATAGTTAGTGTTTGGGTGAAGCCATTTATTGTCAAACAATTGTGTTTACTCTTTTTAAACCATAATGACAACAGAAACTACCCAAATGACCCTGATCGAAGGTTACCCTGATGATGTTGGACTGAGAACCTGATCACAAGTTGATACAAACAGGTTTGAATGGATAACCATTCTCACCTGTGACCTGTTTTTAATCAGTGTGTGTGTATAAAAGGTCAGTGAGTTTCTGGGCTCCTGACAGACCCTTGTATCTTTTATCCAGTGCTGCACGGACGTTTCTGTCTGAGTCATGGGAAAAGCAAAAGAACTGTCAATGGATCTGCAGGAAAAGGTAATTAAACTGGATCAAACAGGAAAATGATTATAGTTGGCAAAACACGGTATTAAGAACTGGAGTATGTAAATTTGACAGGGTCATTTGGGTAGTTTCTGTTGTATATATACCACTAACTATGGGTGAAAGAAAAGTTTCATTATCATTTATATTTTCTGAAATATATGTAAAATTATGAGCACAACTGTGTGTAACTAGAATCTTTGCAATGACAGAAGCATTTGCAGAAGAAATCTTAACAATTAGCAGATGAAGTGAAATTAGTAGAACTAAACAAGGCAGAAAGGGCTAAAAAAAAAGGCAAAAAGGTTATAAATGGCTGGAAAAAAGGCATAAAAGGCTTAAAAACATTTTACAAAATTTTCAGAAGAAATTAAAATTAGCAAAATTTAACTCAAACAAAAATCATTTAATGTCAAGAGTTGGATTTAAACTCACAATCTTGGGACAGTTGGACTAACTCTCTATAAACTGAGCTCAATACTGAACATGCAAAGAAACCATTAAGGCCAAACCTTGTGTGTGTGACATCACAAAACTGACTTAACGAGCCACACCTTTTCACAGAGACACTGGAAAAGGTTTTGTCATCTTTAACAGGAGCGTTTATGGAAATAGGGAGTGTGAGTGACTAAACTTACACCGCCGAGCATTTTAATCATAATCTGTAAAAGACACAGCTTTGAGGGTTACATTTTTTGAAAGAAGCCAAAACTCTCTACGTTTTAATACATAATGTGTGTACATGAGTAAAATGAGTTGACTTGAAAAGGGCTGAAAAAGGCAGAAAGAGAAGGAGGCAAAACCTAGAGTCTGGTTCTGGCCCTAGTCTGGTTGTCGTCCGGGTTTTGGTCCTAGTCCTGGTCTAGTCCTGGTCAGGGTGTGGTCATGAGTGGATCTGGTCTTGTCCTGGAACTAGTCTTTGCTGGAGTAAAACCAAAATCTTTTTATGTAAAGAGAGAGATTAGAACAGAGGCTTCTGACAATAGGACTATTTATACTGGACACACTCTGGACACACAATAATCAGAGCAATGCTTTTATTTTTTTAACAACTGTCTGGGTAAAGAGGGCTTCTACACTGAACGCAAATGTAACGCGGCAAAAAAAAACAACGCTTATTTATTTCCGCTTCGTTGAAGATTTTCTTTTTACTTTCGCGGCAACAGAAAAGGCTTCAACCAATCACATAGATGGAAACAAAGGTGACGTCATAGCAACAATGTCGGATCTTGAAAAAAAGGTTGAAGTAAAAAGCATCTGGACTCGGATTTCAAGGTAAAGACGTTTCGTCTCTAATTCCAAGAGACTATTAATTCTGGAACTGATAAAGTCCAAGATGTCCTGGATGACTGAGAACCTTCACAGAACTGTCGGATCTTGTGATTGCTTGTGTGTCAACCCATTCCATTATGTTTAACAAAACACATAAGGACTAAAAGTAAATCGATTTGAAGGACATCACAACTCTGAGTATGTTATAGTTATGTATCCTTGTATAGTAGCCTAGCAGCCTAGGCTATATGTGGGATAGAAAGCTAACACTATTATTGTCAGACAGAGACCGTGTTTAATTTGAAAATGTAACGAAATGTAGTGAGACTATTTAGGGCTGCTTTAAGGATACGATACATTCTGTGGAATAAAAAAAAAACGCATTGTGTTATAGTTTAAGAAGCAAAAAAACTATGGAAAAACCTCAGGGACAAAGGGAAAAAGGAGAGAGGAAAATGTGGGCAGGCTGGAATACAAAGGATAATGTGTAAGTAGATGGAATGCATGAGTTTCCTTGAGGCTTCTGCTTCTTTCAGAAAGTCGCTGTAGCCTGTTCAGATTTTCAAGTTCTCTTAAATACAGTGATCAAGTTGGCACAGGAAAGTTTACAGAATGCCTTTGAACAGGGTCGGCAGCAGTCCTGAGGAGGAGCAGGTAGATGAGGCACGTCTAAGAGCGAGGGAGAGCCGTAATGTCCACCAACTCTGAAAAGAAGAGAAAGATAAGACTTATCATTTTTAATGAGCCTGGCTCCAGCTATGAGAAGGCTGAAAATAAAACTTTAGGAGATGGTTCATGAGGCAGACTTTAGCTTTCCATCTATGTCGAACAGGTATTTTGGAACATCTCAATCGAACTAATTATGTAACCCCTTTTAAATCAACTCCATTTGATTGCTTTTTAACATATAATTAAAGCTGATTACAATTACCCTTGACAAAGAATTACAAAACATTTAAAAGTAAAACAAACATTTAAAGAGTAGAAAGTAACAGGCCTATATGAACTACAATGGGAAATACAGGTGCTGGTCATATAATTAGAATATCGTCAAAAAGTTGATTTATTTCACTAATTCCATTCAAAAAGTGAAACCTGTATATTATATTTATTTATTACAAACAGACTGATATATTTCAAATGTTTTTTCTTTAATTTTGATGATTATAAGTGACAACTAAGGAAAATCTAATGTTTTTTTTTTTACTTGTGACCAATACAAAGAGGATTTTTAGAAATCTTGGCCAACTTGAAAAGTATGAACTTGAAAAGTATGAGCATGTACAGTACTCAATACCTTTTGCTTGAATTACTGCAGCAATGCTGCGTGGCATGGAGTTGTTCAGTCTGTGGCACTGCTCAGGTGTGAGAGCCCAGGTTGCACTGAAAAAAACACATTTGAAATATATCAGTCTGTTTGTAATGAATAAATATAATATACAAGTTTCACTTTTTGAATGGCACAATGCACACGTGTCATTGTGATTCCATTTGATGCACCAGTTTTTCTGTGTTCAGAAATAAAATAAGAGTCATGTCACTGAGGAAGACCTCGGTTCACACGAGGAACCTGCCATGGAACCTGGCCCACAGGTGAATTAAAAATAATGTCCTGTCTCAGTTGATGCCCTGTTCCCTCGAAGACCTCTGATGTCACCCAGTTCATTACCCTCTGCGCCATCAGAACTGTCAGCCTCTGCACCTTGGGTCCCATTGGCATTCACCCTTCGCAGGAACTTGTGCAGGATGCATGTTGCCTAAACAATGCTGTCGACTGTCTCTGGAGCCATCCATTTTATTTACAATCTATGGGATGGACGTGTATTGAGCTGACGTGTCAGTCATAGATGTGAATAAGTTTACATGTACATGTCGGTGTACAGGACAGAGTGTCCCTGAACAATGATTAGATGTAGTGCAAAGTGATGTCTTGTTTGGATTAGCCTGGAGCCTATAAGAGATACAGCTAAAGACATTGTTATAAGAATTCTTTAAATCCTTATATTATCCAGAGAGACACATAGACAGAGCATATTTAAAAAGCAAATGGCCAGGTTTAATTCTTGCAAGAATGAAGCAAAAAAGACAAACGTGTATCAAGGCTACAGAGGGAGGCTTGCTTGACAAACAAAGTTTTATACACAGCAGTACACTGTGTTAAGGAGGAGGCCCTCTAACCCAGAGGCCAGCTGGTGGTGGCTGTGTCTAGAGAAGGCTAAACCTAAAGTCTGGGTCTGGTCCAGGTCTTGGCCCTAGTCTGGTTGAGGGTCAAATTTTGGTCCTGGTCTGGTCTAGTCCTGGTCTAGGTGTTGTCTTGACTGGATCTGATCTTGACCAAAATCTCTGGAACACAACCTTCTGACAATGGGACTAACTCTATTAATGGAGCTCAACACTGAACATGTTTCTAAAGATTAAGGATGATGTCATCAGGCTGATTGCCTGTGAGCAGGTGTGTGTCATTAGTAGTCACCTGAAGACAGATTTCTTTGGAGCGATGCCTTCAAACAAATGCATTCCATTCAAAAAGGATAAACAGTAGAGAAGAAACGCTGACACCGCATTTAGTCATTTAGCAGATGCTTTTATCCAAAGTGACTTACATTAAGGTTCCATTCACCAGTGTTACAGCTGGAACACCACACCAACCCGCTACAACCTTCCGTTTAAAGGTTGACCGCCAATGGCCCTACTTGTAACGCTTCACTCTTCTCCAGCAGAGAACAGGTGATGAGGACTAGTGATGCGTGGTCGTCTCGTCAGAATCGCGGACTCGCGGTACCGCGGTCGGGTTGGGGCGGGTGAAGAAATTGTCACTTTATTTGCGGGGCGGGTTGGGGCGAGTCATTAAAAACAAAATGTAAAATCCATGTATGTTGCGTGCAATTTACAGCCTATATTAAATATTTGGGAATATCTATTTACATATTTTAGGTTACCCGACGCTTGCGTGATGTCTCCAAACATTTGGCGTCACATGACACAAGCGGCGCGCCAAGCAGCTCCCGCCGCCGCTGCCTGCCAGTCACAACAAAAGCGGAGAAGATGGAAGACGAGGTGCGGGAGAAATTGAGGTCGGGAATGTACATAATAATAATTTAAAAAAAAAGGTCAGGCTGCTAAGTCTAATGTTTGGGACCGGTTCTCAGAAATAGTTGCAGCAGGAGACAACCGCAGTATTGGCTACGTGAAGTGCAACTCGTGTGAAAAAATATACAAACATGAGAGCCACAAAACGGGCACTTCCAGCCAGTTTACAGAGCGATGTTTCCAAACACTTTCAGACTGAAATAAAGGCTGTTTTCATTTACATTACAATGCCTAATAGGCTATGTCTATTTAATGGTCGCGGGTGCGGGGCGGGGCGGGTTATAAAAATAGATACAGTGGTGCGGGGCGGGCTGGTGCGGGCCAATAATTTCATAAAAACGGGACCCGCGGGTTGGAAAAAAAGCCGACCCGCGCATCACTAATGAGGACTATAGCAGCTCACACTTCATTAAACCTGTGCCTTGCTGATCACAGTCTACATCAAGTTAAAAATGGCCAAAACTATATTCTCAAGATTTACTAATTTATATTAAATTTGATATTTGACACAGCCCTTGTTTGGGCTTTTAGACTAAATAGAGACAGAGCAAGGAAAAAAGAAAACAGATAGTGTGGGTTACAAATATTATAAACACACACTATATTGTTTTATATAATTATTTGAGGCCTTGTGCCGCCAACCATTTTCCTAATAAACTTTAATAAGCAATTTCAAACATAGGGTTAACGTCAGTGTATTCTGTGTGTGCTTCATCTTCCACTTTTCAAGATTCTCGTGTAATGACGCTCATGGCTTGTTAACCATTCTAAGCAGGAAACTGTCACAAACCTTTTCTCTAAGCCCTTTTGTGGCAGCGTTTACAGGGGAAGGGTGACATTTAGGAAAGGGAGTGGATATGCTCTGTGGCCCTTGTGTTGGAAACATTATCATCATCATGGTCGAGCTGAGCAGACTATTATCAGGGGAACTCTGGTAGACCTCCTCAGCCAACGTGGCTGTGGTTTATAGTGTGATTAGAGAAAAAAACCTGTGTGTGGGCAGGTATCCATGTGCCATGAGAACAGACCTTGTTACTTCACTTAATCCTATTTATATATATATATGGGGGGGCAGTAGCTCAGTGGGTAGAGCGGTCGTCTTTCAACCGGAAGGTAGGCGGTTCGATTCCCACTCTCCCCACAGTTCATACTGTCGTTGTGTCCTTGGGCAAGACACTTAACCCACCTTGCCTCCAGTGACTGTAACACTGGTAATGTAATGTAAGTCGCTTTGGATAAAAGTGTCTGCTAAATGAATAAATGTAAATGTAAATATATATGAATATTTGTTTTCCATTCATTATAATATTCTCTTCAAATATTTCTACAAGACAAGCCTTGGTAAAATGTTCTCACCTCTCTATTTTTTTTATTATGTATTATGCCATTAATTGCACACAGTTGCATTATTTTTTAGGAATATTATTATTAAGGAAAAAAAAAGAAAGCAGACTTTTTATTGTGTTATTGATTTAAATTAGGAAATGGGCTTTGCAACACAAAGGCGGAATAGTAGATAAACAGCTCTGATAATGTCAACAATATTGTTACTATTGAAAAGCAATAAAATTAAGAACACAGGCGTTAATGACATCTCCAGAAGTCAATAGAGTGAATTGGAGCAAGGAGCAGAGGCATTTCTTTTTGTTTTCCCTCGATATTGGTGTTAGTTCTGGTAAAAAATAAATTTGATTTATATCACGTTATAATGTGGGAGGAAGCCCGGAGAGAACCCACGGTAATACGGGGAGTAGTGTTAAAATATCGATATTTATCGAAATATCGATATTTTAACTGAAATATCTCAAACGATACGATACTCATTTCCCAAAGTATCGATACCAGCTGTGTCACTCATCTCCAAACCCTCTGAGCTGAGCTTTGGATTTTACTTGAAAATACAAGTATTTTTTTTTTTATTACTTGCACTATTGGTTTCTTAATGTATGACAATCCTTTTGAACAAGTGCACTACCTCAGGGGTCTTCAAAAGGCGGACCGCGATCTGGACCGCAAGACATTATTCATAATTACACGCGCATTGTGTAAAACATATTTTTGAACCGGCACTTCTAAGACAGCTACGTCTACACGCGGTTATTATGATTACAGAGCAGCGGGAAATTTCAACATGTTTAGCGTAGCCTGATAATGATAATTTAAAAGTTGAGCCTTGGCAAAACATAATAAAGATTCACTGGTGTTATGGACGGAGAGGGAACGTTTATTTTAGTTTATTCAGCTCCTCAGCTCCGTGTCAGTGTCAAAGCTGAACAACAGCTCTTTATCCTCTAGTCCCCGCTGCTTTGATAATCAGAGAATGAATCCAGAACTGAACCAGGACTGGACAGTTTTCATGTCAGGATTAAAAAGACTCTAGCTCAGAGGAAAGTGAGGACGTCTAATAATGTGGTGAGTTGTACATTTGTCTGTCAACTTCTTTATTCTGTTGTAGGTTAAGTATTGACTCGTTTGTCGCATATTTGACCTAATTTACAAACGTGAGTAATTAGCATTCACGTTCATTTGAACCTAACACATGTTCATTTGGGGGATTAAAAACAGAAAAGGTGTGAAAGGAGGGTTTGGAGATAAGTGACACAGGTTAAGTCTTCCTTAAGTTGTGTCAGTTTCTGTGTGAATCCTAAATCCTGTTACAGAACTAATCTTAAGCATTTTAATTAAAATGTTACCCCACACGGGGAAAATACAGGAAATAAATCTTTCTATTCTAAATTTTGTTTTAAGATGAACCTGCAAATTAAACAATAACAGTTAATTATTGGCAACAGATAATGCTAAAGAAATGCTCAGTGCATTTTCCCTTGTTCCTGTTGTTTTCAGAGGAATGACAATAGAAAGAGATCAATTATGACAGGTATCTTTGTCATATTTGTTTAACAAATATGTTTTGGCTTGAATTGTTTTTTGTATTTAAAATGTTCTCATACATGTTTTTAAAGGAGTATTAGGTATTATATGCAGGATTCCAGGCTGTTGTCAATAAACCACCAGGTCCTGAGCTTTAGCCTCTTTTGATTTTGTAGTTTTTTACTTTTGTCTGTGAGCTGTCTTGGTGAAAGCTAAACACTCAAACATCATGGAAACAGAGGATAAAATACAGAAAACAGTGGATTATCAACATTCTTCTCCATATTGTTTAATTGTTCTGGTCTCATAGTTGTTGGCTATGAACTGATGTGAGAGTCGTTAAGGCTCAGGAGAGTCGTTAGTGACACTGCTCCATTCAGGTGCTGTGTTTGTTGTTCTAGGGTGCAACTCTTTTGTTTTAGGTTTCAAAACACTGTTATAAATACAAGGCAACATTAATCTGAGGCCACCTACTCCTAACCACTTTGCACCTGAATGGAGCAGTGTCACTAACGACTCTCCTGAGCCTTAACGACTCTCACATCAGGAGTCACACTTCCCTTTCAGAGCCAACGACCATGAGACCAGAACAGTCTGGTCCATCAGGTTTGGTTTCAGGGAAAACTCCTCCCTCTAGAGATATAAGCTCAGCTCTCTTACAGTTGATCTCAGAATTGATAAACGTCTCTTAGAATTAGAGACGAAATGTCTTCACCTTCAAAACTGATAATACAAAAAACTTTTTTTTCACTTATAGTTAGTGGTTGGGTGAAGCCATTAATTGTCAAACAATAGTTTTTACTCTTTTTAAATCATGACAACAGAAACTTACTGCCTGCAATGCGAACTGAGCTCCTGCTCCGGTCATACAGGGACCCGGACAGCCCTTAGCAAAGGGCCCCGGACCCCATTTTCCCAGAGCACCCCCCACATGTGTTCCACAACCGGGACGAAAACCACATTGTTCAATCCGAGGTTCAACTATCGGCCGCATTCTCCTCTCAAGTACCCTGAGATAGACTTTCCCGGGGAGGCTGAGAAGTGTGATCCCTCTGTAGTTGGAACACACCCTCCGGTCCCCCTTCTTGCCAGTCCAGAGGTACTGTCCCCAAACACCACGCGATGTTGCAAAGGCGGTGCCTTTCCACCGAAGAGCTCCCCAACTACCTCTTCGGCCTGGGTGATGGATGAGTCCACCTCTGAGCCCTCGGCCTCTGCTTCCTTAGGAAGACATGTTGGTGGGATTGAGGAGATCCTTGAAGTATTCCTTCCACCGTCCAACAATGACCCCAATTGAAGTCAGCAGATTCCCACCTCCACTGTAAACAGTGTTGGCAGGGCACTGCTTCCCCCTCCTGAGGCGCCGGACGGTTTGCCAGAATTTCTTGGAGGCCGACCGATAATCCTTCTCCATTGCCTCACCGAACTCACAACAACTACAAAGTTGATCATCGACCTCCGGCCTAGGGTGTCCTGGTGCCACGTGCACTCTTATGCTTGAACATGGTGTTCGTTATGGACAACCTGTGACTAGCACAGAGGTCCAATAACAGAACACCGCTTAGGTTCAGATCCGGGGGTCCGTTCCTCCCAATCACACCCCTCCAGGTGTCACTGTCGTTGCCCACGTGAGTGTTGAAGTCCCCCAGTAGAACGACAGAGTCCCCGGTCGGAGCACTTTCCAGCGCCCCTCCCAGAGACTCCAAGAAGGCTGGGTACTCAACAGTAAGAGACCTATCCCCAATCTGAAGTTGCAGGGAAGCGACCCTCTCGTTCACCGAGGTGAACACCAACACCTGGCGGCTGAGCTGGGGGGCAATGACCCACACCAGCCTGCTGCCTCTCAACGCAGGCAACTACAGAGTAGTGGACAGTCTAGCCTCTCTTAAGGATTTGGGTTCCAGAGCCCAAGCTGTGCGTGGAGGTGAGTCCGACTATATCTAGTCGGTATCTCTCAACCTCCCGCACAAGCTCAGGCTCTTTCTCCACCAGCGAGGTGACATTCCATGTCCCTAGCGCCAGATTCTGTGTCTGGGGATTGGATTGGCCAATTGGCCCATCACCTAGGACATGTTGGCCTTGGGAGACCCTACCAGGGGCATATAGCCCCCGACAATGTACAGTCAGGTCCATAAATATTGGGACATCGACACAATTCTAATCTTTTTGACTCTATACACCACCACAATGTATTTAAAATGAAACGAACAAGATGTGCTTTAACTGCAGACCTTTTGCTTTAATTTGAGGGTATTTACATTCAAATCAGGTGAACGGTGTAGGAATTACTACATATATGTGCCTCCCACTTTTTAAGGGACCAAAAGTAATGGGACAATTGGCTGCTCAGCTGTTCCATGGCCGTGTGTGTGTGTGTGTGTGTGTGTGTGTGTGTGTGTGTGTGTGTTATTCCCTCATTTTGCCATTTACAAGGAGTAGATAAAAGGTTCAGAGTTCATTTTAAGTGTGCTCTTTGCATTTGGAAACTGCTGCTGTCAACTCTCAAGATGAGACCTTGAGAGAGCTGTCACTATCAGTGAAGCAAGCCATCATTAGGCTGAAAAAACAAAACAAATCCATCAGAGAGATGGCAAAAACTTTATGTGTGGCCAAATAAACTGTTTGGAACATTCTTAAAAAGAAAGAACGCACCGGTGAGCTCAGCAACACCAAAAGACCTGGAAGACCACAGAAAACAACTGTGGTGGATGAAAACAGAATTCTTTCCCTGGTGAAGAAAACACCTTTCACAACAGTTGTCCAGATCAAGAACACTCTCCAGGAGGTAGGTGTATGGGTGTCAAAGTTAACACTCAAGAGAAGACTTCACCAGAGTGAATACAGAGCACTTGGGGAAAATGCCTCAAGAACAAGCAGGAACTGAAGACAGTTGCAGTAGAGGCCTGGCAGATCATCACCAGGGATGAAACCCAGCATCTGGTGATGTCTATGTGTTCCAGACTTCAGGCTGTAAATAGGGCTGTACTAGAATAATCGAATATTCGAATATTCGTTCGGTGGGGTGGCATTCGATTTTCAGTTTTGAGATTCGAATATTCTTTTTTTTCAACACGTGACTTCCGTTGCGGACTCATTCTCACTCATGCTTGAACCGCCCGTTGGCGAACGTAGTGATTTATTTCATCTCATACTGAATAGGTACAAAATGCCCAAGACCTCAGCTGTTTGGGAGCACTTTAAATTAAGTGAGGATGACAAGACAAAGGCAGTGTGTCAAATATGCGATTTGAAACTGGCCTACCACAACAGCACCACAAGTTCGAAAAATCACCTGAGTTCTGTAAGTAGCACGCGGCAAAAAAAAAAACTGCTTTTATGCGCTTAATTTGCTTTGATAAATAGGCTAATTGCAAATACGTGTTTGTTTTGTATCACTTATGCACTGTCTGTTTTCAGAGCATAAACCTGCCCGTGTAATGTGTACCGGAAACTGTTCTATTTAAAAGATTATTAAATGTTTATTAATATTTAAAGAATGCGTGCCACCTGATCATATTGCACCAAATGCAACACTGCACTCCACTGGGTCTGCCGCAACACATTTACGATGCCGAAGAGTGAAACGTGAAGTCGTGAAAGATGATACAAATGCAAACCGACACTATTATTATATATTTAGCCCCACCCACCGAAGCTTCGAATATTCGATATTGATTGCCACCTAAGCTTCGAAGCTCAAAAAATGGCATTCGAAACAGCCCTAGCTGTAAATGTCTGCAAAGGAGAAATCAAGTATTAAAAAGTAAAAGTTTGATTTATGATTGTTAATCTGTCCTATTACTTTTGGTCCCTTAAAAAGTGGGAGGCACATATACAAACTGTTGTAATTCCTACACCGTTCTCCTGATTTGGATGTCC
The DNA here is from genome assembly GCA_024416835.2 of Perccottus glenii. Classification (NCBI taxonomy): domain Eukaryota; kingdom Metazoa; phylum Chordata; class Actinopteri; order Gobiiformes; family Odontobutidae; genus Perccottus; species Perccottus glenii. Next base: position 62,554,908 of record CM044546.2, read on the forward strand.
AGGGTGTACCCCGCCTCAGGCCCAAAGCTGCTGGGATAGGCTCCAGTCACTCGCGACCCTAACGGGACAAAGCGGTAGAAAATGAATGAATGAATATCCTCAAATTAAAGCTAAAGGTTTGCAGTTAAAGCACATCTTGATTGTTTAATTTCAAATCCCTTGTGGTGGTGTATAGAGCCAAAAAGATTAGAATTGTGTCGCTGTCCCAATATTTATGGACCTGACTGTAGCTCCTAGGATCAGGCACTCAAATCCCTCCACCACGATAAGGTGGCGGTTCAAGGAGGGGGTTTGTGAGAGTTAGAGGAGATAAAATTTTCTAATTGGACCTCATTGGCTTTTTTGTTTGTCATCACATTAGGGATGTGTGTTCCAAATTTCATGTCTCTATGACTAACTAAAGTTTTGAGTCCTATTATAAAGTTGTAGGGGGCGCTTGGAGGGTAATTTCGGCCAATTACACAAAATACTTCCGCATGCGTCTAGTTAATTTTGGCCAAGTGTCTATGGGATCAATTAGATATTTTCTGCTGTTTTTTAAACAAACGGTGTGATTTTGGAAATTGGCCATTCCACCCAACATTGTCTTTTTGACACATTTGACACATATTGACTACGGACCCCACGGACACATAAGGAATGGCGAGAGCTTTCCAAAAATATAGTTTGTGGTAGTTAGAAAAAGGGCTATAGTGTTTTTGCTTGGATTATTATTATTATTTTTATTTATTTGTTCCGAGCCAGCCAGGCATGGCAAGGGACTATTGTAATTGTAACAGGTCTGTGATCCCAACTGTCCAACAGTCTGCCACTTTTACATCTGTCTGACCCTGTACTATTACTTGTTTTGTTGAAACTGCTACTGTTGTTTATGTTGTAACTGCTACTGTTGTTATAACTACCTGTCTGTTATGTCTGTACATGTGATGTTTGCTATGCTTGTACAATGCCTTATTTAATTTTCCGGAGGATCATCGGCGCGCTGTAATAGCGTACTGGTGTGGCCTTGCAACCTTGTGTGTTATCTATGTATAAATGTAAATATGTTGCACCACTAAATAAGCTTTTCGTTGCAGTGTACTTTTACAACTGTAATGACAATAAATTGAATCAATCAATCAAATCAATCAATCATTTTGAAAAGTCGAAGGACGACCCTAAAAAGGCTGTTTGCAATCTCTGCAGGCAAACATTTGCCTATCACTCGTCAACATCGAATATGTCTTATCATTTAAAACATGTAAGTAGTAACGTTAACCACCACATGGCCCCTCGTTTTAACAATAAGGATATAAACACATTTGCGCTGTTAAGTTAAATCATATTCATGGTTTTTGACATGCATTTGTCTCTAGGCTCATCCACAATATAGCAGCAATGATGTGGCGTCGTGCGCTTCGACTTCGCAGTCAACAATGATGCAGCAGAGATTAGTTTTGAGACCCCCTCTAAGTGAGAAAAGAAAGCGAGAAATCACAGAGAAAATTGTCGATTTCATTGCGCTTGATATGAGACCAATCAACGTTGTCCGTGGTGACGGGTTCAAAGAAATGTTTGAATTCCTCGAACCAGGCTACACCATTCCCAAACGTGACACAATAATGCATGGCTTAACAAGCAAGTTCAACACGACTAAAGAAATTCTTGTTAAGAAAATTCAAAGTTGTACAGCAGTCAGCTTTACAACAGACACATGGACCTCTATCAAGAGTGAGGGTTACATGACCGTTACTGCACACTTCATGTCTGAAGATTGGCAACTACATTCTTTTGTGTTGGAAACAAAAGTGCTGGAGGAGAGCCACACAGCTACCAACATAAAAGAGTGACTCAGTGAAGTGATGGAAGAATTTAAAATACCTGCAGAAAAGAGGGTAGCAGTCGTACATGACAATGCCGCTAATATGGTGTTGTGCACAGAACTGATTTCTGATGATCCATCCTGGGGTAATGGGAAGGGCGTCCACAGTGCAGGGCACACGTTACAGTTATGCATAAACGCGGCTCTTAAAACTGACCCCATATGTCGATGCATCGCTGCTGCTAGACGCCTTGTGGGGCATTTCAAGAAAAGTACCAAGGCTACAACAGCTCTGACTCATAAACAGAAGCAGCAGAATGTTGCAGAACACAAACTTATCCAAGATGTCTCCACAAGATGGAACTCCACGTACTTCATGCTGGAGAGACTCTTGGAACAGAGATGGCCGGTTACAGCTGTGCTGTCAGACCCTGAAATTACCAAACGTTCTGAACGAGGTCTAGATCTCACAACAGCACATTGGCTGACAGCGGAGGACACGGTCGCAGTGCTAAAGCCTATGGTCACTTTCACTGAGCTGCTTTCTCAGGATTTAAACGCATCCCTATCTGCCACACTGCCCATGTTAATAAACATGAAGAGGCGCCATTTGGTGCTGCGCAACGAAGACAGTCCCACCACAAAAGCACTAAAGACAGAACTAGCAAAAGAAATTGACACGAGATGGCAACTGACAGAGAATATCGCGACCAGCATTTATATTCAAGCTGCTGTCTTAGACCCACGTTTTAAGAGCTTGTCATTCTTTGACCAACACGAACGAAGATGCGACTCCAGTGTCGGATCTGGCAGAAAGTTTATCTACAGAAGCTGCGCCAGAAAGTGATCATGACAGCATTAGCCCTGCAGAGGAGGGTGAGCCCGAATTGAAAAAGGAAAAGCAGGCCGAGATATCCATGCTGATGGCCATTGATGAGGAGGAGCATGCAGAAGAGAAGGATGAAATAAAAATGTACTTGGCAGATAAAACAAAGGCTGATTCGGGACCATTGGCATGGTGGCAAAAAAATGAACATCGATATCCAAAGCTCGCTAAAGCAGCTAAACGCCTCCACTGTATCCCTTCCACATCCACTCCATCAGAGCGCATCTTTTCAAAGGCCGGCTTCATTGTGAACAAGTCGAGAAGCTCCCTTCTTCCCAACAATGTGGACAAGCTGGTGTTCCTCTCACATAATATGAACAAATTAAAAGCTTAGGTAAGAATGCTTAATTTCCTTTTTGTAGTGTTTCTGTTTGCTATCTGTTAGGCTAAAAACGGTATTTTTTTATAACGGGTAGGCTATACAAATAAATAAATACATATTATTTTTATTTATTCGTTTTTATATAATGCAGAAGTTGTTTTTTATTCTGTAAGAAAATTTAGTCTGATGTTTGCAATTTGTTGTTTCAGGTCAAGACTCATCCGTCGTCTTAATGGCAGTTTGCGGCTTTGCTCTGATATTTTTGATTTGTATTAGTGTTCTTTAAATTATTTGTTCCACATTTTTTTCTTAAATATAGTTGTTCTAAAGAATTTAATCAAATACTTAGGCTGTTAATTTGTTTGCCGCCTTCTTTTTTTATTCTAAGTTTTGGCGTTGTGCGATGTGCATTTATTAAATTGTTCGTTCTTGTTAATTTTCCTTTTGAACAATATAAAAATTATATTTATTTTCCACTGTATTTTTATACCAAACAGCGTTTTTGCTACAGTATTTTTTTATTTTTTTATTTATTTTTTTGCCTTGTTTTGTACTAGGCCTAAGTTACTAATAAGTTTATTTAATTTATTTTAAAGAACAAATTTTTGTTTATTTTATTCAAAACTGTTTTTTTTTTTGACATGTAACTGTTACAGTTTGTATTTTTGATAATAAATTATTAAAATGCACAGGCAGTCTGATTGCTGTTTTTATGTTATAATTAGCCTATAACGTTCGGCCACTGGTTTTTGCGTCAGTAAGCGCTGGATACTTTAAATGCTTTACTATTTTGTTTTAAGCGCTTAATTTTCATTGTGAACGCGCTAATATCATGCTTTAGCATTTTCTGTCATATGGAAGTGTTAAACTTCAACTTGGACTATACCTTTCCTTGTATATACGCAAGTTTTTATATTAATATCATAAATGAACGATTATTCGACTAATCGCTAAAATGCAGGAGTGTTAGTCGACTAAGAATATCTTTAGTCGGGGGCAGCCCTAACGTGCACTATCCGGGACACTTGCATATTTCTAATAACTTAGATATAGAAAATGAATGAATTAATGGAGATCAATTGGTTAACCCACATGACCCCTGTCTGTTGAGAATGGCAAGAGCTTTATTGAGCTAAATGCTTAGATGAAAATGAATGGAGGTCAGTGGTTAATGCACAGTGAAGGGGTCAATGACGAGCATGTTGCGCTCGACACTGACCTTTCCAGGAAGCTTTACGGAAATGTATTATGGAACCTGGAAAAAATACTATATTTTTTTTGCTCGGATAATTAGTCACAAGCCAGCCACACATGGCAAGGGACTATTGTAATTCCTATCTAGCACTCACCAGTAATCCCCAACATTACTGAATGAATGACGAGCGACGCGTGCACTATCTGGGCATACATATATAGATATACTGTACTTCTGATATACTTCTACTTGCTTAGATAAAATATAAAATTAATGGAGGTTAATGGTGAACTCACACTAATCACACACAAATCTCAAATTTGAACATATTCAAAAACTCACCAAATTTTCCCCAAATTAAAGTATTATGTACATGGGGGCACAACAGCACACTGTACAAAATTGGAAATAAATTACGCCAATGGGACCCTGACAACACCATTTTTTGTTGGAGTTATGAAATGTCATTATTGCCATGCACTAAAAAAATAGAAAGTCAGCCATCTTTGATTAAAAAAAAAAAAATATATATATATATATATCTCTTCCTCAGAATTTTAACCAACGGCGCTAAGAATTGCGAAGCATAATCTAGACAAGTGGGGCTTTAAAAGTATTCTAAATTCTTCGTAGATGAAACCCAGTTTCCGAGTGGCGGTGCCTCAAACTTAATGTTAATGTCATTTTTTTGTTTTTATTAAACTGAATTGAATAAATACAAATAAAAAAGCCTGATTGTTCAAATGTTGATATAATAATAGAATATACAGTAAATTATCACATTAACATTGTAATTATTTTATATATGCATTTTTCATTAAGTTTCACAAAACAGACCAAATGAAATGGATTAAAGCGCTTTGCTATATGACTGATGGAAGACAAATTTTATTTTAAAAAACTGGTTTTGTGCATAAAAGAGTTTGCATGCCACCAAAGCTCTTCAACCCTACGATACCATCTAAATGCAAAAGCCAGGGACTTCTTTTAAAGACCACAATGTTCCCAGTGTTTGGATGGCCTTAAATTAGATTAGATTCAACTTTATTGTCATTACACAAGTACAGGTACAAGGCAACGAAATGCAGTTTAGGTCTAACCAGAAGTGCAATAGCAGTAAAGTGCAGGATATGTACAATGGTTGCGTACGTGCAGGATATGGAGATGTACAGGATTTACAGGTAATATGTACAATGAATATAAATATACAGATGGTTATTACTATAAAAGGTGAGTGTGTGCCATAAATATAATTACAGGTGTCTCTTTTCTATAAACAGCATTTACAGGTGAATATGTACTCTAAATGTAATGTACACGCCACGCACACACACATACAAACACTCACTCACATACACACACACATACACACACAACCATACACACATACACACATACACACATACTCACACAACCATACACACATACACACATACACACATACTCACACAAACATACACACATACACCCAGGGGAATTAGGTCGGGAGAGCTATACACACACTCATTCACATACACACATACACACACATACACACATACTCACACATACACACACAACCATACACACATACACGCAGGGGAATTAAACCGGGAGAGCTATACACACAGACACTCACATACACACATACCCACACACACTCACTCACATACACACATACACATGCGCTCGCATACTCACTCACACACACAGACACACACACACTCACATACACACTCACATGCACACATACTCACACATACACACATACACACACTCACTCACATGCACACGTACACATATATACACTCACACACACTCGCATACACGCACTCACACACAAGCAGACACACACACACACACTCACACATACACACACTCACATACACACATACATACTCACACATACACACACACACACACATATACACATACACACACACATATACACACACACACACACATACACACACACACACACACATATACACACACACACACACACATATACACACGCACACACACACACACAAACAAACATACACACACACACACACACACACACACACACAAACACACACACACACACACACACACACACACATGTAATATACAGATGTCTCTAACTATAAACAGAATTTTACAGGTAGGTGTATACAATTGTATGTTAGCTTAAGGTAAGCAGTAGCTTTAAGATAGTGCAAACAGTGAAATGTAACCAGTTGGTAGCAAAGGTGCAGTAGTGCAAGGGATGATGGGATGGTGGGGGATGAGAGGAGAGTCTGTGAGGGGAGTGGGATGGTGGTGGGGGGGTAGAAGAGTCTATGAGGGTAGTGGGATGGTGGGGGTGAGAGGAGAGTCTGTGAGGGGAGTGGCATGGTGGGGGGTGAGAGAGGAGTCTGTGAGAGATGTGTGGTCAGCAAGGGTTAGAGTTCAGTAAAGACACAGCTCTGGGGAAGAAGCTGTTCTTTAGTCTGCTGGTTCTAGTCCGGAGGCTCCTGAAACGCCTGCCGGAGGGGAGGAGGGAGAACAGTCTGTGGGCTGGGTGAGAGGAGTCCTTAAGGATGCTGCGAGCTCGACGCAGACAGCGTTTCCTCTGGATGTTTTCGATGGCAGGAAGTGGAGTCCCTGTGATGCGTTGGGCAGTTTTCACCACCCGCTGCAATGCCTTAATAATAATAATAATGGCTTGGATTTATATTGCGCTTTTCTCCCGAGGGACCAAGGGACTCAAAGCGCTTACAGTCCATCCATTATTCATTCATACACAGTCACACTGGTGATGGTAAGCTACAACTGTAGCCACAGATGCCCTGGGGCAGACTGACAGAGACGTGGCAGCCATTTTGCGCCTACGGCCTCTCCGACCATCACCACATACATTCACTCAACATTCTTACACATTCATACGAGGCAAGGTGGGTTAAGTGTCTTGCCCAAGGACACAACGACAGAGCAGCACCCATACCACACTGTGTCGTTGCACCATGTGGACAGGTGCTGGATCTCTTCCCTGTAGGCAGTCTCATCGTTGTTGCTGATGAGACCAATCACTGTAGTGTCGTCTGCAAACTTGACGATGGCGTTGGATCCAAACACAGGCTTGCAGTCAGAGGTGAAGAGGGAGTAGAGAAATGGGCTTAGCACACAGCCCAGTGGTACACCAGTGTTAAGTGTGATGGATGTGGAGCAGGTGGATCCAGATCGGACATTCTGGGGTCTGTTGGTCAGGAAGTCCAGAATCCAGTTGCAGAGTGAGGTATTGATGCCCAAGTCTTCAAGTTTGGCTATTAACTTGGTGACTTGGGCATCAATTCCTCACTCTGCAACTGGATTCTGGACTTCCTGACCAACAGACCAAATCAAGCACAAAGTGGGACTGGACTGATAACCGAGGGACTAAAGCTGAGAATAAAGAACAGAAAATCCCTACATGCCAAGTGTTGTGTCACCGCGAGTTCAGAACAGCGCCAAGCCCTCATTAAATTCTTGCACAGCCGTTGGTTTTTCCACTTTAATGCTTCAGAGACGCTCCTTCCTCTTCCTCAGTGAAATGTGTGCAGAGCCCACTTTGTCAGAGGTCTAGGGGAAGTGCTTTCAACGGCAGTGGCCTCTTCTTCATCTCAACTGATTGCTACCTCACTCTGCCTCACATCTCTGTTGGATTTACTGCCATGGCTTCTTTGGGCTGTTTGTGGTAGTCTTACTATTTGTGCTGTTCACCTTTCCATCACCAAGTCAGACTATGACAGTTCTTCGGACTAAAACACTGTAGATTCAGAAATTAATTTATTGCAAGAGTGGGTAACTCAACTTGGTGTGTGGTGTAATATTTTATATGTTATATGTCTTAACTATGTAGACTCAGTTAGTTATTCATTTAAACATATTAATATAAAAGAGAAAACCTAATGTCAGACACACACACAGGATGGACCAGATAAAGACACAAGTGTCTGTTATCAGAGGATACACAGGAAGGGAGAGTCCTCAAGGCCTCACAGAAATGATACCAGAGAGTTAATGAGGAGATCTACCAGGCCTTACAGAATGATATCAGAAAGTTAATAATGAACTTCAAAGCTTTACAGAAAGAGTTATTACTGTGCTGCCATATCAAAACTGTACAAAAGCTTATGTCTACTGTTCATCAGTAGAGCTGGGGCAAAGTCTACTCGGGTCGTTTATTGTGTTGGTTGTGAACAATAAAGACTCTATGGCATTGGATCTGGTGTTGCGTTCATAACTCATTCCATACAATAGTGGCAAAGACTGAGAGGTCAGTTTTGACACTACAGGTGCTAGTCAGTGGCTACACAAGAAATGACCGACAATGAATTTAGTCCCGTTAGGGGTCGCGGGTGACTGGAGCCTATCCCAGCAGCTTTGGGCCTGAGGCGGGGTTCACCCTGGACAGTGGACAGTTAGTCGCAGGGCTGACATTTAGAGACACACAGTGACAGACAACCATTCACTCTCACATTCATTCACTAGGAACACTTTAGAGTTATCCATTAACCTGTACATGCATGTGTTTGGACGGTGGGAGGAAGCTGGAGTACCTGGAGAGAACCCACAGTAACACGTGGAGGACATGCAGACTCCTCACAGAAAGACCAGAGTCGACCTAGAATGTTTGAGTCGGCTGGGTTTTGAACTCACAACCTTCTTGCTGTGAGGGCTAACCACTCTGCCCCGTGCATTAATTAATATGAACATATTAAAAATCCCTACAGTAAATGGCAGCAATACCGCGTTGACTGCAATGTTAAAAAAAAAAATTAAAAATCATCTTGACATTGTTTATGACAAATCTCTCCACGGTACCAGACTACACACAGACCAAGGATGTCTCATGGGCTGCTGCCACCCAGACTGAAACACATTCAAGTTTTGGGTCGTGACCCTGTTAGCAATAAAATAATAAACTATTATCATTAAATTATTTGACAAGAAAAAAAATATTGTTGGACCCACTTGTGAAAGCCATCTTAAGTTATGCTCTAGTGTAGGTATCGAGATACTCAAGCAGTTAAAGTGTGTCACTCCACAGCCGGTCCACACTCTCCGCTGAGGCCCTGTTCAGCCCTGTTCAGCCCTCCAGTGCAGTGCACATAGGGACAAGCACAACACAACCGCTCAATAACAGGAAATAGGCGCCTCGCAATCAAACATGAGCGGGTCAGGACACACTACAAAAATAAAATTTGGGTTTTTATAAATTATATTCTGCATTTTATTAAATTTGCGTTCTTTGGCTGGTGTTCTAACACTCCTATGCCTGGGTCTCAGCTGGAAGCTTGACTTTTTAACCAGTAGGTTACAGTGGTGTGATCTCTCAGTGCTGACTGTACACTTGCATTTCTCTCTGACTCAGTTAAAATCTTATTTGACACTACTGTGACTGTCTTATGTTTCCTGATGATGAAACAGCGGTGTGCCCTTAACAACTTTACTCTTGATTTACATAACTAATCGGTTGAGAGAGGACATTCGTAAAAACAAGCATGAGTCAGAACCTCAGTACTTCATCAGTGAGGTGTTGAGATCTAGTCTTCCTCCTCACTTATCTGCAGTGTCAATATAAGCCTTATATCATGAAAGAAGCTCACAACTGAAGAAGTTCAACATCTTTAAAGCTGGGGGGTACACTTCGTCCATCACAGTATGGTATAGCAGCAAACAATAAAATGAAATACGAACTGTTGAACAGAGGAGTTATGTGTATCATTTATGCTGAAAAGGGACAGACTCCAGACTTTTTTCTTTACCATCCAGTCAGCAGGATCCTTCTACAGTGCACAAACTGTTTTCAACCTGATTAAAAATCTTGGACCAGATTTTCAAGATCTAAAGCAGAGGGCCACTGGTGTTGAACACACTCATTTTTAGGGCATGTCCAAAGCACAAGGTGAAATGGGGAGGGCTTGCATGTGCAGGAAGTGTAAGCACAGACCAGATCTCAGATCTTTACAGATTGTTTTAATGTATTTTTCCTCTGAGAACCCAAAGGTGAATTACCTTTAAATAGGTGTATTACCCAAATGCTAAATATTGTGTTGTTACTTGTTGGTTACAAAGATATTTTATCAATAGCAGCTTGTATAAATGCATATACCTTTCACACATGCCACTGATGTGTGTCCTGTAGGTTAAACTGATATAAATGAAATGGAGACAACAAAAAATCTATATTTTAGTCAACCAAAGAGAGGCAACTGCACAACCAACATTTAAGTTTGAAAAAAGCACTGTTCCCCAGAATGAATGTAGGCAATGGAGTAGAGACACCATTAATGAGACTCACTCTATGTATACTCACTGTATATTTATAAGAACACTTACTAATACACATGCTGTATTTTTGAGAGACAAGTCACTTCTGCTTGTGTTTTAACAAAAGCAGTGAAAAACAACAGATAATATGTGCAGGAGAGGACACCTGACAACCTGTCAGGAAAAGGTGGATGGATGAATATAGACCAGAAATTGTAGGACTTTGTGTGAAGGTGCTCTTGCCTTTCGCTGGTCGCAGGATCTGGCTCCTTATATTGTCTTCACTCGCAGGAGTTTTACTGAACTTAATTTATTTATGTGTATTTGATCTATTAAAACTTCAGAACCCACCAAGACCTCTTCCATTGAAATAGCAATAAATCAGGCCTATTCAATTGGTGGCCCCGCAGACTCCTCCTAGTGGCCCCGCGGACTCCTCCACTATCAGGCAAAAGCAAAGACAAAAATGTTTTTTAACACCACCTGGTGTAAGTCTGCAAAATTTCCTTCACTGGTATGGCACGTGAATGCAACACAGTGCGTTGCTTAGTAACGCCCAACCCAGAATGCTTTGCAACACTTGTTTTCCCGGTTTTCACACAAAAACAATGTCACTCAAGTCTTAAGCGTAAAATTGACAATGAAAATCTTCGATTTAACCATGTCTTGTTTATTTTACCTCAAAGCCCGAACCCCAAACCAATGCGCTTGATTTGCAACAAATGAAGCACATTAAAAGAAAAAAAATACAACGTTTGGCGGCACCACACTTTTTGGGCAAATATTTCTGAAAGAACGGAAGAAAGACCAGCAAAAGTTCGGAGTCTGCTATCATCTTACAGCCGCAGCTGCACTACAAAAGTAAGGTCATGCACAGCACAAGAGAAGGCCACTGCAGCCTCCCTTCGTGTATCTTTGATTTTGGCAAAGAAAAAACGACCATTCACAGACTCAGAAACTGTAAAAGACTGCTTGCTGGCTGTTCTGGACGAGGTAATAAATGACGCATGGGCGTAGGTTTAGGGGGGGACGCTAGGTACTAGTCCCTATCAATATTTTGAGATGGCAAATTTGTCCCCACCAATATTTAGCAAGCTCCTTTGAACTGCTATTTGGATCTTTGAACTGCTATTTGGATTGATTCTAACGGCCAGGACGACGAAGGTACAAGAAACGCCGTAATTTGATTGGCGGCGGGATATCTGACAGGCTACACGCGCAGGCCGGGACTACTTTTGTGCTTGCACTAGCAGCAGCGAGCGGCTGGTGTGTGTGTGTGCGCGCGCATGTTGACGACGCCGACGGTAAGTTACCAGGGCTGTCTCTCTGCCACATACAAAGGCCAGAGTAAAAACATTTTAATATTCCGTTTTTTTGCCCCTTTTTGTACTTTGTAGATGCCACCCAAGAAGAAAAAAGGGGACATAAGAAGCTTTTTTATAAAGCAGAGTTCGAGTGCAAGTAGGCAAAATATCTAGCTAGCCACACAAATAAACTAGCAGTAGTGACTGACCAGTCACTAATCAATGTTATGTAGTTCAAAATTAACAAAATGTTAGAATATGATCTGTATTTTATTCTAATGTTGATCTAGCTGACTGCTAGTCTCATTCGGGGTTTGGGGGTGTCCCCACCAAAGCTGAGACCGAACCTACGCCCATGAAATGACGTTAAAATAAAAACAAGTGTAACATCTGCTGTTAAAAACGCTGTATAACACCAAGCCTCTCCCATGGAACCTCTAAAATGGTCCTCGTGTAAGGGCACCGCCATACGGTGATTTTACAGCGAAATACAGCGGTATACCTCCGTCCACCAGAGGGCAGGCTCCAAAAGCAGAAATATAAGGAGAAACCCAATGGCGACTTTACAAGAGTAAAACTCATGTTTACAGCCTGGTACAAAAGATGGCTCCGGTCTCTAGAGCTAAGTTTTTACTACATGACAACTTGTTTATGCTATCTAAAAACTAGCGCTGGGCAACGATTAAAATGCATTTAATCGCGATTAATCGCACAATGTTCTGCGATTAATCGCGATTAAGCGCATTATACACAAAATTTAATAATGAATTAAAAATTAGTGTACTGCATACTTTTATTTTAAAAGAACACTTTTTACAGCAGTTAAAGGTTAGTGGCAGTTAAAATATTTCTTGTAAATTTCAACTTAAACATTAATGTAATCAAATTAAATATTAAATCCAAAAATATTTGCCACTGCCAGGGCATTAATATTTTGTTTAGTTTGTTATAGAAAAACAAGTTATGTCCAGAGCCTCAATCATAACAATATAACAATATAAACTATATAAATGTCTCTCTTGTGTTTTCATTACATGTGAATGTGAATACAGTTCCCACGCGTTTCACACACCCTCTCCGGCCACGTTGAGTTGAGTTGTGCACGTTTCACTTGTAAAACTCAAGGGTGTATGGGTAATGTAGTCTCTGCTGTCGGTGGGACAAATTAGGAAGTGTGCATTGTTAATGGCGCTCTGGAAAGCCGCAGCTCAGACAAAGGATTAAAACCTATATTAAAACGGATGTCCAAATGAGCGTAACGGTACGCTAAAAGCACGTTCTGGGCGCACGGAGAAGTGGCGGTACTGAATACTAGTATGTGAGCGGTGTGGAGGAAGGGGAGTGGGAGCGGAGCTAGGAGTTGTGTGATTTTGCCAGGTGCGAGGAGCGGATTTTTTAAATGTTGGAGCGTTGTGATTTTCTCCCACTCCGAAACGCTCCACTATCGCTCAATTACCAATCACGAGCCAGGAGTCCCTGCATCTTCTGATCAGACACTGGTGTTATTAAATAAAATAAATAAATAAATAAAAGAGCCTGGAGCGGGGAGCGGAAAATTGTACACCCAGAGCGGAGCTTGAGCGGAGTAATTATGAAATATTTTGAGCGTGGAGCGCAAATTCTTCCCGCTCAGCTCCGCTCACATACTCCAGCCCACTTAAAGCACTGGATGAGGGCGGCTCATACGCAGTCATTCGCTTGCGATCCTAAGAATGTTCTTCAGACCGACATCTTTCACCATACTAATCGGCCGACGTTAACGCGCGATAAAATAATTGTCGTTAATTCATTAATGCGTTAACGCAAAGATAACGCGTTAACTTGCCCAGCTCTACTAAAAACTATTGTTTTACTATGGAAAAAGCCCGGATGTAATGGCCATTTTATTGCCCATTCGTAATGACAATATTGGTGAATAGGGGATTAATGGGCGGATATCATCCATATTTATACAATCTATGTATAACACTAAGGCTGACATGTTAGTAGGAGCCTACATATCAACAGTAATGTTGAATATTTAACGAATAATTAATGTTGATGAACAAATGTTATGTTGTTTACTCTTTGTGAAGTATGTATTACTACAAATAGTTATGTTCTTGCACTGCCTTTGCTAACATTTCTAGTTCCTAAGAAGCACTTTTGTTTATGTTTTAAAGGCCAAAATGTTTGTTCTTGATTGAAAGTTAGATTATTATTACTGGTTCTTGTGCAATAGTATTCTTTTGTTTCTTTTAATTACGAACCTGATTATATGACCAAGAGGTGAACCAAATTTAAAATCTAGCGGAAATGCATGATTTTAAATATTTATGCACTGAGATTGAAAATAAATAAGCATTACTAATTTCTTGCTTACACTCAATTGTATTGATTTATGTTTTTTGTTCTCTCACTTTCTTTCTCTCTGAAATTGGTTGGCCCTAATATGTTCCATGTGTTTAAAAGCTGGCCCAATTGAATTTGTAATTGAATAGGCTTGCAAAAAAATATTGAATCTTGACTCTGATTAGTGTATTCATTTCAGGTTTACAGACAAATACACAAGAACAATGTTTTGTCCATTATACTATGATGCATACTTTGTGTTTCTGCAGCAAATGCTAGATTTCAGATATTTTTGTTAGTGGTGCTGCTCACAGCCGCGTGTGCCCTGTCTTTTGTGGACAACAGAAGGACTTTTCCTTCTTTAGCCCAGTTGACAGCCCACCAGAGTGCTTTCCTCTGTTGTATCCTCTGTGACAGCATGGCTGCTAAATGTAAGATTTCTTGAGAAGGCAACTGGAGGTATTTATGCCAGATGTTCAACAGATGTACTTCACTAATATCACCTCAGGAGTGCAGGTTGTATCTCCAGCTCTATCAGCCTCGGTTACTTCTGTCATCTGTGTGGATTGCTATTTGATATGCATAGAAATAAAAACATATAAAAAACAAGAAGAATTAAAGCCGCAAGCGGCGATAAAGGCCCTCGCCTCCCTTGAGACCGCGGGGACACATATATTCAGAGGATTGCATGTCGTGCTTTAAAGCAAATTTGGAGCTGTTTAGATGAAAACCCTTTAACACAAAGTGTACGATTTAGGTGGTCATGTATTCCACCCAACATAGTAGATTTTCTGTTAGGGGCGGCAGTAGCTCAGTGGGTAGAGTGGTCGTCTTTCAACCGGAAGGTAGGCGGTTCGATTCCCACTCTCCCCACAGTTCAAACTGTCGTTGTGTCCTTGGGCAAGACACTTAACCCTCCTTGCCTCCAGTGACTGTAACACTGGTATTTACATTAGAACAATGTAAGTCGCTTTGGATAAAAGCGTCAGCTAAATGAATAAATGTAAATGTAAATGTTCAGTTTACGGTATGGCTGTAATAAACTTTTCTGTTTGTCCTAAGAAGTCCTATGGATGTACCAAGTTTTGTATTTCTACATTGGAAAAAATTACTTTCATTTTCCATAGAACCAATTATTTTGTAATTGGTTCTAGGGGTCGCCACTGAGTCATTTTTCATATTTTTTTTTCGGGGACTTCAAATACATAAATTTTTGCCGGGCTTGAAGTCTGGGACCAATAAAAATGACTTTTAGTTGCACGTTTACTGGGTCAAATTGAAAATCATTTTTCAGAAAAATTATACAAAAAAAAATATATACCAAATTATAATAAAAAAAATATAACTCGAGCAAAAACGACAAGAAAAACGCCTGTCTATTTTACACACGTGTTTAGCTCATTTTGCCCAAGTTTGGTGTCTGTGGAATGAAGCAGCTATTGTCTGTGTTCTTTTAAAAAAGAGGTGTATTTTAAGTCGGTTCCCATTTTCAATTCAAAATGGCCGCCTTCCCGTGTGTGATAGGGTGTGGTCCCCATTGGCTTTTTTGTTCATAAGCCCATGGTGGATGTGCTTACCAAGTTTCATTTGCCTACAACAAACTAAAAATTTCACTTCCCATTGACTTTTTTCACATTTTTTGGGACGTTGCTATGGCAACACTTCTATAGATAGGGGGTGGTTGTCATTGGCTTTTATGCTCGTCATGCCATAAGAGATGTGTGTACCAAATTTTATGTCTCTATAACAAACTAAATTCTTGGGTCCCATTATAAGTTTGTAGGGGGCGCTGGAGAGCCATTTCTAAAGATAACCCTTTTATTTACATATTTTTGTGTTCAGGTCATGAATGTGCACAAACGCCTTTTTGGGTCCAACTCGATCCGAGAAGGCGTTTGAGAGTTAAGAGACGTTTTATTTTCACAAAAATGGCCACCTCGTTACAGGCTTGCCACACCCATACCCGATAAGATATCAAAAACAAAGTCACAACTTTGGTTGGCACACGTGTCTAGATGATACTCACCAAATTTGGGGCCATTTAGATTAAAACACAATGATTTGCATCTTTCTGCGCAAGGTGCGATTTTAGTGGCGCGCGTTTCACCCCACATGGCGGACTTCCTGTTAAGTTTAGGGTGTGACTGTCATTGACTTTTCTGTTTGCCCTGAGGTGTCCTATGGATGTACCAAGTTTCATTTTTCTACGTTGGAAAAAAGTTACTTTCACTTTCCATAGGCCCAATGTATTTTGATTTTGTAGGGGTCGCCACTGAGTCATTTTTCGTATTTTTTTAGCGACTTCAAATACATAAATTTTTCGCCGAGCTTGAAGTCTGGGACCAATAAAATGACTTTTCGTGCATGTTCACTGGGTCAAATTTAGGATCATTGGGTCGAAAGAAAAAAAAAAAAAAAAAAAAATCCGAGCAAAAACAATAGGCCCTCCCGGTAATCACCGGCTCGGGCCTAAATATATACCAAATTATAATAAAATAAAATATACCTCGAGCAAAAACGACAAGAAAAACGCCTGTCTATTTTACACACATGTGTTTAGCTCATTTTGCCCAAGTTTGGTGTCTGTGGAATGAAGCAGCTATTTTCTGTTGTTTTTTAAAAGAGAGGTTGTATTCTAAGTCGGTTCACATCTTCAATTTAAAATGGCCGCCTTCCCGTGTGTGATAAGGTGTGGTCCCCTTTGGCTTTTTTGTTCATAAGCCCATACTGGATGTGTGTACCAAGTTTCATTTGCCTACGACAAACTAAAATTTTCACTTCCCATTGACTTTTTCCACATATTTGGGACGTTGCTATGGCAACACATTTATAGATAGGGGGTGGTTGTCATTGGCTTTTATGCTCGTCATGACATAAGAGATGTGTGTACCAAATTTCCTGTTTCTATGACAAACTAAATTCTTGGGTCCCATTATAAGATTGTAGGGGGCGCTGGAGAGCCATTTCTAAAGATAACCCTTTTATTTACATATCTTTGTGTTCAGGTCATGAATGTGCACAAACGCCTTTTTGGTTCCAACTCGATCCGAGAAGGCGTTTGAGAGTTAAGAGACGTTTTATTTTGACAAAAATAGCCACCTCGTTACAGGCTTGCTACACCCATACCCGATAAGATATCAACAACAAAGTCACAAATTTGGTTGGCACACGTGTCTAGATGATACTCACCAAATTTGGGGCCATTTAAATTAAAACACAATGATTTGCATCTTCTTGCACAAGGGGTGCGATTTTAGTGGCCATGCGTTTCACCCCACATGGCGGACTTCCTGTTTAGTTTAGGGTGTGGCTGTCATAGACTTTTCTGTTTGCCCTGAGGTGTCCTATGGATGTACCAAGTTTAATTTTTCTACGTTGGAAAAAAGTTACTTTCACTTAATATAGGCCCAATGTATTTCGACTTTTCTAGGGGTCGCCACTGAGACATTTTTTGTAATTTTTTTTCGGGGACTTCAAATACATAAATTTTTCGCCGAGCTTGAAGTCTGGGACCAATTAAAATGACTTTTAGTTGCACGTTTACTGGGTCAAATTTAGGATCATTTTGCAGAAAAATTATAATAAAAAAATATACCAAATTATAATAAAAAAATATAACTCGAGCAAAAAGTCTAGAAAAACGCTTGTCTATTTTACATACATGTGTTTAGCTCATTTTGCCCAAGTTTGGTGTCTGTGGAATGAAGCAGGTATTGTCTGTGTTCTTTTAAAAAGAGGTTTATTTTAAGTCAGTTCACATTTTCAATTCAAAATGGCCGCCTTCCCGTGTGTGATAGGGTGTGGTCCCCATTGGCTTTTTGTTCATAAGCCCATGGTGGATGTGTGTACCAAGTTTCATTTTTCTACGTTGGAAAAAGTTACTTTCACTTTCCATAGGCCCAATGTATTTTGATTTTGTAGGGTCGCCACTGAGTCATTTTTCGTATTTTTTTCGCGACTTCAAATACATAAATTTTTCGCGAGCTTGAAGTCTGGGACCAATTAAAATGACTTTTAGTTGCACGTTTACTGGGTCAAATTTAGGATCATTTTGCAGAAAAATTATAATTAAAAAAATATACCAAATTATAATAAAAAATATAACTCGAGCAAAAAGTCTAGAAAAACGCTTGTCTATTTTACATACATGTGTTTAGCTCATTTTGCCCAAGTTTGGTGTCTGTGGAATGAAGCAGGTATTGTCTGTGTTCTTTTAAAAAAGAGGTTTATTTTAAGTCAGTTCACATTTTCAATTCAAAATGGCCGCCTTCCCGTGTGTGATAGGGTGTGGTCCCCATTGGCTTTTTTGTTCATAAGCCCATGGTGGATGTGTGTACCAAGTTTCATTTTTCTACGTTGGAAAAAAGTTACTTTCACTTTCCATAGGCCCAATGTATTTTGATTTTGTAGGGGTCGCAACTGAGTCATTTTTCTTTTTTTTTTTTCGGCGACTTCAAATACATAAATTTTTCGACGAGCTTAAAAAATTGGACCAATAAAAATGACTTTTCGTTCATGTTCACTGGGTCAAATTTAGGATCATAGGTCGACAATAAAAAAAAAAAAAAAAAATAATAATAATCCGAGCAAAAACAATAGGCCCCCCCGGCCATCACCGGCTCGGGCTTGACATAAGAGATGTGTGTACCAAATTTCCTGTTTCTATGACAAACTAAATTCTTGGGTCCCATTATAAGTTTGTAGGGGGCGCTGGAGAGCCATTTCTAAAGATAACCCTTTTATTTACATATCTTTGTGTTCAGGTCATGAATGTGCACAAACGCCTTTTTGGTTCCAACTCGATCCGAGAAGGCGTTTGAGAGTTAAGAGACGTTTTATTTTCACAAAAATGGCCACCTCGTTACAGGCTTGCTACACCCATACCCGATAAGATATCAACAACAAAGTCACAAATTTGGTTGGCACACGTGTCTAGATGATACTCACCAAATTTGGGGCCATTTAAATTAAAACACAATGATTTGCATCTTCTTGCACAAGGGGTGCGATTTTAGTGGCCATGCGTTTCACCCCACATGGCGGACTTCCTGTTTAGTTTAGGGTGTGGCTGTCATAGACTTTTCTGTTTGCCCTGAGGTGTCCTATGGATGTACCAAGTTTAATTTTTCTACGTTGGAAAAAAGTTACTTTCACTTAATATAGGCCCAATGTATTTCGACTTTTCTAGGGGTCGCACTGAGACATTTTTTGTAATTTTTTTTCGGGGACTTCAAATACATAAATTTTTCGCCGAGCTTGAAGTCTGGGACCAATTAAAATGACTTTTAGTTGCACGTTTACTGGGTCAAATTTAGGATCATTTTGCAGAAAAATTATAATAAAAAATTAAAGCCGCAAGCGGCGATAAAGGCCCTCGCCTCTCTTGAGACTGCGGGGACACATGCACTCGGAGGAGTGCATTTCGTGCTTTAAAGCGTAAACTTCACGGTAAAAGGATTCTGAGGAGTTTTCTAAGACTCTAGTCGTGGCTCTGGAGGGGCCTCCTCTAAAGGAAGGATCCTGGCAATTGGGAAATGGCATTTATTTCCCAATAGTTGCCTCTTCACAGACTCATTACGACCACAGCCACAAATGTATCAAAAACAAATTGATAACTTTTTGCACACGTGTCTAGATGATACTCACCAAATTTGGAGCTGTTTAGATGAAAAGCCTTTAGACAGAAGGGGTGCGATTTAGGTGGTCTCGCATTCCACCCAACATAGTAGATATTCTGTTGAGTTTACGGTATGGCTGTAATAAACTTTTCTGTTTGTCCTGAGGTGTCCTATAGATGTACCAAGTTTCATTTTTCTACGTTGGAAAAAAGTTACTTTCACTTTCCATAGGACCAATGTATTTTGACTTTTCTAGGGGTCGCCACTAAGTCATTTTTTGTCTTTTTTTTTTCGGGGACTTCAAATACATAAATTTTTCGCTGAGCTTGAAATCTGGGACCAATAAAAATGACTTTTAGTTGTACGTTTACTGGGTTAAATTGAGGATAATTTTGCAGAAAAAATATGATAAAAAAATATATACCGAATTATAATAAAAAAATATAACTCGAGCAAAAAAGTCTAGAAAAACGCTTGTCTATTTTACATACATGTGTTTAGCTCATTTTGCCCAAGTTTGGTGTCTGTGGAATGAAGCAGCTATTCTCTGTGTTCTTTTAAAAAAGAGGTGTATTTTAAGTCGGTTCACATTTTCAATTCAAAATGGCCGCCTTCCCGTGTGTGATAGGGTGTGGTCCCCATTGGCTTTTTTGTTCATAAGCCCATGGTGGATGTGCTTACCAAGTTTCATTTGCCTACAACAAATTAAAAATTTCACTTCCCATTGACTTTTTCCACATTTTTGGGACGTTGCTATGGCAACACATTTATAGATAGGGGGTGGTTGTCATTGGCTTTTATGCTCGTCATGACATAAGAGATGTGTGTACCAAATTTTATGTCTCTATGACAAACTAAATTCTTGGGTCCCATTATAAGTTTGTAGGGGGCGCTGGAGAGCCATTTCTAAAGATAACCCTTTTATTTACATATTTTTGTGTTCAGGTCATGAATGTGCACAAACGCCTTTTTGGGTCCAACTCGATCCGAGAAGGCGTTTGAGAGTTAAGAGACGTTTTATTTTCACAAAAATGGCCACCTCGTTACAGGCTTGCCACACCCATACCCGATAAGATATCAACAACAAAGTCACAACTTTGGTTGGCACACGTGTCTAGATGATACTCACCAAATTTGGGGCCATTTAGATTAAAACACAATGATTTGCATCTTTTTGCGCAAGGGGTGCGATTTTAGTGGCCGCGCCTTTCACCCCACATGGCGGACATCCTGTTAAGTTTAGGGTGTGGCTGTCATTGACTTTTCTGTTTGCCCTGAGGTGTCCTATGGATATACCAAGTTTAATTTTTCTACGTTGGAAAAAAGTTACTTTCACTTTCCTTAGGCCCAATGTATTTTGACTTTTCTAGGGGCCGCCACTGAGTCATTTTTCGTATTTTTTTTTCCGGGGACTTCAAATACATAAATTTTTTGCCGGGCTTGAAGTCTGGGACCAATAAAAATGACTTTTAGTTGTTCGTTTACTGGGTTAAATTGAGGATCATTTTGCAGAAAAATTATAATAAAAAAATATATACCGAATTATAATAAAAAAAATATAACTCGAGCAAAAGAGTCTAGAAAAACACTTGTCTCTTTTACATACATGTGTTTAGCTCATTTTGCCCAAGTTTGGTGTCTGTGGAATGAAGCAGCTTTTTCTGTGTACTTTTAAAAAGAGGTGTATTTTAAGTCGGTTCACATTTTCAATTCAAAATGGCCGCCTTCCTGTGTGTGATAGGGTGTGGTCCCCATTGGCTTTTTTGTTCATAAGCCCATGGTGGATGTGTGTACCAAGTTTTAATTGCCTACAACAAACTAAAAAATTCACTTCCCATTGACTTTTTTCACATTTTTTGGGACGTTGCTATGGCAACACATTTATAGATAGGGGGTGGTTGTCATTGGCTTTTATGCTCGTCATGACATAAGAGATGTGTGTACAAAATTTTATGTCTCTATGACAAACTAAATTCTTGGGTCCATTATAAGTTTGTAGGGGCGCTGGAGAGCCATTTCTAAAGATAAACCTTTTATTTACATATTTTTTGTTCAGGTCATGAATGTGCACAAACGCCTTTTGGGTCCAACTCGATCCGAGAAGGCGTTTGAGAGTTAAGAGACGCTTTATTTTCACAAAAATGGCCACCTCGTTACAGGCTTGCCACACCCATACCCGATAAGATATCAACAACAAAGTCACAACTTTGGTTGGCACACGTGTAGATGATACTCACCAAATTTGGGGCCATTTAGATTAAAACACAATGATTTGCATCTTTCTGCGCAAGGGGTGCGATTTTAGTGGCAGCGTGTTTCACCCCACATGGCGGACTTCCTGTTAAGTTTAGGGTGTGACTGTCATTGACTTTTCTGTTTGCCCTGAGGTGTCCTATGGATGTACCAAGTTTCATTTTTCTACGTTGGAAAAAAGTTACTTTCACTTTCCATAGGCCCAATGTATTTTGATTTTGTAGGGGTCGCCACTGAGTCATTTTTCGTATTTTTTTCGCGACTTCAAATACATAAATTTTTCGCCGAGCTTGAAGTCTGGGACCAATAAAATGACTTTTCGTGCATGTTCACTGGGTCAAATTTAGGATCATTGGGTCGGAAGAAAAAAAAAAAAAAAAAATAAATAAAAATAAAAAAATCCGAGCAAAAACAATAGGCCCTCCCGGTCATCACCGGCTCGGGCCTAAAAATATACCAAATTATAATAAAAAAAAATATAACTCGAGCAAAAAAGTCTAGAAAAACGCTTGTCTATTTTACACACATGTGTTTAGCTCATTTTGCCCAAGTTTGGTGTCTGTGGAATGAAGCAGGTATTGTCTGTGTTCTTTTAAAAAAGAGGTTTATTTTAAGTCAGTTCACATTTTCAATTCAAAATGGCCGCCTTCCCGTGTGTGATAGGGTGTGGTCCCCATTGGCTTTTTTGTTCATAAGCCCATGGTGGATGTGTGTACCAAGTTTCATTTTTCTACGTTGGAAAAAAGTTACTTTCACTTTCCATAGGCCCAATGTATTTTGATTTTGTAGGGGTCGCCACTGACTCATTTTTCGTATTTTTTTTTCGGCGACTTCAAATACATAAATTTTTCGCCGAGCTTGAAGTCTGGGACCAATTAAAATGACTTTTAGTTGCACGTTTACTGGGTCAAATTTAGGATCATTTTGCAGAAAAATTATAATAAAAAAAAATATACCAAATTATAATAAAAAAAAATATAACTCGAGCAAAAAAGTCTAGAAAAACGCTTGTCTATTTTACATACATGTGTTTAGCTCATTTTGCCCAAGTTTGGTGTCTGTGGAATGAAGCAGGTATTGTCTGTGTTCTTTTAAAAAAGAGGTGTATTTTAAGTCAGTTCACATTTTCAATTCAAAATGGCTGCCTTCCCGTGTGTGATAGGGTGTGGTCCCCATTGGCTTTTTTGTTCATAAGCCCATGGTGGATGTGTGTACCAAGTTTTAATTGCCTACAACAAACTAAAAAATTCACTTCCCATTGACTTTTTTCACATTTTTTGGGACGTTGCTATGGCAACACATTTATAGATAGGGGGTGGTTGTCATTGGCTTTTATGCTCGTCATGACATAAGAGATGTGTGTACAAAATTTTATGTCTCTATGACAAACTAAATTCTTGGGTCCATTATAAGTTTGTAGGGGGCGCTGGAGAGCCATTTCTAAAGATAAACCTTTTATTTACATATTTTTTTGTTCAGGTCATGAATGTGCACAAACGCCTTTTTGGGTCCAACTCGATCCGAGAAGGCGTTTGAGAGTTAAGAGACGTTTTATTTTCACAAAAATGGCCACCTCGTTACAGGCTTGCCACACCCATACCCGATAAGATATCAAAAACAAAGTCACAACTTTGGTTGGCACACGTGTGTAGATGATACTCACCAAATGTGGGGCCATTTAGATTAAAACACAATGATTTGCATCTTTCTGCGCAAGGGGTGCGATTTTAGTGGCCGCGTGTTTCACCCCACATGGCGGACTTCCTGTTAAGTTTAGGGTGTGACTGTCATTGACTTTTCTGTTTGTTCTGAGGTGTCCTATGGATGTACCAAGTTTCATTTTTCTACGTTGGAAAAAAGTTACTTTCACTTTCCATAGGCCCAATGTATTTTGATTTTGTAGGGGTCGCCACTGAGTCATTTTTCGTATTTTTTTTTCGGCGACTTCAAATACATAAATTTTTCGCCGAGCTTGAAGTCTGGGACCAATAAAATGACTTTTCGTGCATGTTCACTGGGTCAAATTTAGGATCATTGGGTCGGAAGAAAAAAAAAAAAAAAAAAAAAAAAAAATCCGAGCAAAAACAATAGGCCCTCCCGGTCATCACCGGCTCGGGCCTAAAAATATACCAAATTATAATAAAAAAAAATATAACTCGAGCAAAAAAGTCTAGAAAAACGCTTGTCTATTTTACACACATGTGTTTAGCTCATTTTGCCCAAGTTTGGTGTCTGTGGAATGAAGCAGGTATTGTCTGTGTTCTTTTAAAAAAGAGGTTTATTTTAAGTCAGTTCACATTTTCAATTCAAAATGGCCGCCTTCCCGTGTGTGATAGGGTGTGGTCCCCATTGGCTTTTTTGTTCATAAGCCCATGGTGGATGTGTGTACCAAGTTTCATTTTTCTACGTTGGAAAAAAGTTACTTTCACTTTCCATAGGCCCAATGTATTTTGATTTTGTAGGGTCGCCACTGAGTCATTTTTCGTATTTTTTTCGCGACTTCAAATACATAAATTTTTCGCGAGCTTGAAGTCTGGGACCAATTAAAATGACTTTTAGTTGCACGCGTTTACTGGGTCAAATTTAGGATCATTTTGCAGAAAAATTATAATAAAAAAATATACCAAATTATAATAAAAATATAACTCGAGCAAAAAAGTCTAGAAAAACGCTTGTCTATTTTACATACATGTGTTTAGCTCATTTTGCCCAAGTTTGGTGTCTGTGGAATGAAGCAGGTATTGTCTGTGTTCTTTTAAAAAAGAGGTGTATTTTAAGTCAGTTCACATTTTCAATTCAAAATGGCTGCCTTCCCGTGTGTGATAGGGTGTGGTCCCCATTGGCTTTTTTGTTCATAAGCCCATGGTGGATGTGTGTACCAAGTTTCATTTGCCTACAACAAACTAAAAATTTCACTTCCCATTGACTTTTTCCACATATTTGGGACGTTGCTATGGCAACACATTTATAGATAAGGGGTGGTTGTCTTTGGCTTTTATGCTCGTCATGACATAAGAGATGTGTGTACCTAATTTTATGTCTCTATGACAAACTAAATTCTTGGGTCCCATTATAAGTTTGTAGGGGGCGCTGGAGAGCCATTTCTAAAGATAACCCTTTTATTTACATATTTTTGTGTTCAGGTCATGAATGTGCACAAACGCCTTTTTGGGTCCAACTCGATCCGAGAAGGCGTTTGAGAGTTAAGAGACGTTTTATTTTCACAAAAATGGCCACCTCGTTACAGGCTTGCCACACCCATACCCGATAAGATATCAACAACAAAGTCACAACTTTGGTTGGCACACGTGTCTAGATGATACTCACCAAATTTGGGGCCATTTAGATTAAAACACAATGATTTGCATCTTTTTGCGCAAGGGGTGCGATTTTAGTGGCCGTGCGTTTCACCCCACATGGCGGACTTCATTCACTACACAGTCACACATTAATCTAAACTAAAATACTTCTCTCATCTAACAACTAACATTGATTTCAACATATCTTGCAATCAATTCAGGTCTGGCTTGGTCACCTGTTGCTTGTTTTAACAGTGGCTCTGTCTCCTTCACTGGAACTCACGCAGCTGCCTTTGGGGTTAGCAGCAGCAACAAGTGTCGTGTTAGCATGTGTTGATGTGAGGTGCTTCATAAGATTTGAGTTACTTGAGGCAGACGTGGATAAAGTCTTTTTTTCTGGACATAGCATGTTACAGAAACATTCTTGCCTTTAATTTCAATTAACGAGAAGTAGTGCCGGTCCTTCCAGTTCGAGAACGCCACCTTTGAATTTCCCCGGCTCATTGCCATTGCCGCTGACGCTGTCTTATGTTTAGTGGTAGTCAGAGTGTGCACAGTGTTGCCAACTATTTTCAAAGGAAAGTAGCTAAAGCCTGGCCAAAAAGTCGCTAAATGTTGCTAGATGACATTGTGCGTAAATTAGCATATTCGTGACATCATCACGTCATCGCGCCATCATATTAAATTGCATACTTTCTTGCGTTCTGCCTGCCTAATGTGCTTTCTTGACAAATTCGTGCTCACATAGTCTGTATTTTATTATGATATAGCCGACTGTCCCAATAAAGCTCTTCTCATTTCTCATCTCAATTAAGTGATAAGCACACGAGAAGAATGGAAATCAAATCATTTAAATCAGTAAGGAAAGTAGCTATTAGCTGTCCTATAAGTCGCTAAATGACACCATTGCCTCACTTGCATATTGACCATGTGCATTGTGCATGTGATTGTGATGAACGCTGTAGGAGAGAACAGAATAAAATCGCTGAAAAGACAAAAGGTGAGTAAAAACACATGGGATCCACCAGCGGCGGCTTGCCAAGTTTCCGCACATGCGCGATTCATTTGCAGTCTGGACGTGGAGGGGTGAACAACTCCTGCTCTGACTGCAGCTGGGAGGGGCTGCTGCGTGAGGACTGGGCCGCCTGTGAGTGCTTTGGGGGTGGGGCCCGCGGCAGCACCCGCTGCTCATTGAGAAGAGTAAGAACGATGTGTGCTTTCACTTCAGAAAGTCTCCAAAAGTCTTTAATAACTCCAGAAAAAGTCGTTTGATTTGTCGCTAGTCGCTTTTTTGAAAATGTGTCGCTAGAGGGGTCTGAATACTCGCTAAATATAGCGATAAAGGCGCTAAGTTGGCAACACTGAGCGCGCAGTGAGACCGCGTCAGCCAATCATCACTTTTGCAACGGTGTCATCATCCCCTGCTCTCTCCAGCAGCAGCTGCTGTGGAGCCAAAGAATGACACCTTGCACTATAGTCAACCAAATTTTAGGAATGCGATCATTTTTATTCTCAGTAAAGATAACGGCGTTGCAAAGATGTATACTTCCAACACTGCCAATGGCATTTAGTAAACAAAAGGACAGACCAGTTACAATAAATAACAATTAGCCCCAAGGCCCCAAGAGAAATGTTTTGTGAGTATGTTACATATGGACACATGCCTGGTTAGTTTTCAACCAGTGTTTACAACCACAGCACCTGAATAGTGCAGTGTCACTAACGTGTAGTGACCATTTGGCGTCACAGTGAGCACCCCACAGTTCAACGAGCACAAAGTTTACAGCACATAAATGTCAAAGCCCTGACAATTTATGCCGCCAAATCCTCTACCAGACGCGAGAAAGTGTTTACTTTGCCTCAAACCAACGTTTCACAGCTCTGTGCTAATCAACCACAGATGCTCTCTTTGTTTTTCCAAGGACAGAAAACTCCGAGATAACTCACTCAATAACAATAACTCTCTCCATCTCGAAGGCAGATCAAAGGGGCGTTATCCGCCAGCAAAAGACCTGTTGGCGCCAAGACGACAGCATCTGCTCTTTGAAAATTTATTGTGTATTGGCCAACAAAGGACTTGAGAGTGCCTAGACGTTACAATACTACCCCCTAGCGACAGCAGAGAGGAACTCTGCTGAATTCTTTTTCGGACAAAACTGACTTTTAACTCCTTTGTAAATGAAAAGTTTACAAAAGAATCGGACTTCTCACAAATGAACATCTGTGTTTAATAAAAAGGAAATGCTTAAATGATGAATTAATGTTTTTCCCCACAGGATTTTTGAGTCACGACGGAGAATCTTCTCCCACCTCAGCTTTACAAGTTACAGTCCATAAATGGTTGAATGAATTTATACGTGTCATAACATGTTACAATGGATTCTATTGATACCACTTGGTGCTATCGAATTTAAATGTATGTGTACGCTTATAACTGTGTAAAGGATAACTATTCATTTAATCTTGTGGAGGAATAGTTTGTTTGAATTACGAACTAGGCGTTTCCCCAAACCAACAGAAACGCCCCAGAGACACACCCCCTCTCTAGCAGAACAAAACTTCCGAGCACGCAGGAAGTTCTTCCTCTTGAGCCTTTCGCAACTCTGTAGAAGCAGTTTTCCGCTTCTGAAGCTTTCTCTTCTTTTAGGCCTACGGCCTGACCCTTCTTTTGTTCCACGCAATTTTGGCGGCGTGCAGACACTCCTCTCTAGACATCTTTTGTCTTCAAGTTTGTACCGTGTACCGGCTGGTATGCGTGATTTTATTTTTAAAGCTGCACATTGCCTTTGTTTGACGTCATCTCCGGAGACGCACGTGAAGTTGTAGTTTGTAGAGAACTACAGATCTACGCCAAAACCCTCACCGTCGTTTTACGCCAGAGGAAACGACTCCTGAGAGAACCTTTTCCAGTGAATCCAGTTGATATTTTTCAAAGACTCTGAGCTGATTCTTGCCTGATGCCAATGGCAAGGAAATAGACTTCCACGGCTCCAGCAACCGGTAGCCCGCGAAACCAGCCAGCGGCCCCCGGTCAGTCTCTGACGGCGACTCGTAACAGCGGCATCCTCATCTCCCCGACGGCCCGCTTCAGGACCGAAGCAAAACTTTGGACCTGCTACGGACCCTCCGGAATCTTTGCCAGCGAAACTGAGTAAGCCGCACAGACATAGCAAGAGTTTGGCGTTAAACTGTATCCCATGAGCCCAGGTTCATTCACCTATCTCCTACCCCAATCCGTTCTAATAATCTGTAATTAAAACTGCTTAGCCGAGTTTTAATCAGACAAAATATCATCATCCACAAAGCTCTAGTCAATAATTTTGTTGTTTCTTCTTTTGTTTAATCATTATCCCCATTGTATGTCAATAATTTATCCTTTGTGTCCTTTCCTACCCATCATTTTAATTTCGTATAGTCTTTAATAAAACCCATAAACTTTAAAGATTTGATTTGGTTTTCTTTGATTATTTCAGAATTATATCCGAAAACAGGTTTAGAATTCTCCTCCTTCAGAGTAATTGAGACTTAATCAGTATAATCAGTTTCCCAGAATCATCTGGGTGGTGCCCCTTTACGAGACAATTTTGATAATAAAAATATTAATTAATAATTTACCCAAATTAATAAATTTATATTTCTTATTACATCATATCATAGCTCATACACTACAAACGACTCTCGTGAGCCTTAACAAATCTCATATCAGGAGTCACACTGCTCTTTCAAGGCCAACAACTATGAGACCAGAACAGCCTGGTTCCATCAAGTTTGGTTTTTCAGGTCAAATCCCTCCTTCCCTCCCTGCCTGCACAACCAAACCTCTGCAGCTGATTCAGAATGCAGCGGCAAGAGTGGTCTTTAATGAACCGAAGAGAGCGCACGCAACTCTTCATTAGAGTACACTACACATACACACGTATGCATCAAGTTTAAAGCTCTGCTCTTGACCTACAAGACCACCACTGGTTCTTCACCCTCATATCGTCACTCACTAATACAGACCCTACATTCCTGCCAGATCCCTGCAAATGAACATTGTCTGGTGGTACCGTCCCAAAAAGGAAAAAAATCACTCTCACGTACCTTCTCTGGATCTGTTCCACATTGGTGATCAACACATTCTGTAGCCATCTTAAAAAAACGCCTGAAAACACATCTCTTCCATCAACACCTGACTGACAAACACTGAGTTCTACTTCCTTTCTATCGATTCCTTTCTTCAAAAAAAATAAATAAATAAAAATGAATACTCTATCTATCTATCTATCTCTATCTATCTAATTCTCTATCTCTAATTATCTAAGCCTATCCATAGCTTTGTATACAAGTGAACCAAAAACTGACTCGTTTTTGGTGCACTTGTATGCACTTGTACGGTATTCACGTGTATGTTATTTTTTTAATTATTTATTCATAGCGCCTTTTCCACTCAAAGCGCCTTGTGTTTTCCTTCACTTCGCTTTGGATAAAAGCGTCTGCTAAATGACTAAATGTACAGTATTGTTGAAATGTAAATGAATTGTGGAATGTTGTTAAAGAATCATGGAGTGGAATAACAGCTGAGAGGTGCCACAAGTTGGTGCCACACAGATGTGAAGCAGTTTTAAAAAAACTGTGGTCATTCAACTTAATATTGGTTTAGTGATTCACAGTATTGCTGAATTCTAGAAACAAAAACGTTTGTACAAAATAGTTTTGAGTTTGTACAGTCAATGGCAGACACTGCTATTTTTTTTAACACACCCCTATGAAATAATTGCACAGCCTTAAGAGCGTGTATATCATGAATGCTGGGTCTTGTTTGTTTTCTGAGAATCTACTGCACCTACTGATAACTTGTTTGACATTTAGAAATAAAAAATATACTAAAAAACAGGATTATTCTGGTTAGTCACATTGTACTGCTATTATTTTGGACAATACTGTATATGTAAATGTGATGTAATAATAGTATATAATAATAAAAATATAATTGCATTTTTATAGATATTTGGAAAAGTTATTAACACGGGACTGAATAAGATTGGTCCCAGTATTGAGCCTTGTGGAAGAACAAGTGAGAAAAGAAGATTGTGAATTTTCCAATTTGTTTTCCAACTTGTTTTCTGTCAGAGAGATATTATTTTATCTAACAGAGGGTGCTTTTAGAGAAGATAAAATAAGTTGATTTGGCAAGAAGCACATTCTGATTTTCTAGCGGATCAAAGGCACGTTTCAGGTCAAGAAATACAGCACCTACAAAGCCATGTTGATCTAACAGGCGTTTTAAGTTTAAGTATCTAAGTATAAGTATCTCATAAAAATAAGGTGGCTGTTTCTGTGGAATATTATTTCCAAATCCAACCTGCAAAACATTTGTTTTATCCCCAGTCTTGAGCAAGGAAAAAATCCTTGCAATCTTCCAGGTTGATTCCTTGTTTTATGGACATGTTTATTTTTTTGTGAAACTGGGCTGGCCAGAACCTGTTTATGTAGCTTTGATTAGTGAACCCAAATGTATCTCTGTCTTTAGAGTTCTTTAGAGATTAAATAATTGTTATAACCTCAGGAACTGATATTTCCTGTATGCTAAATATTGGTTGACTTGCATCTAGGGGTTTGTAGGAGATGTCCGGGATGCAGTGTTAGCTCTTCAATTGAGGAAATAAAAAATCTATTAAAGCCATTATTAATAATATAAAAATTATCAGTTAGCATACCATTTACTGAAAATTGTAAATCTATTAAATTTTAATTTTTGTTTCTCCCCAATAGATTATTTAGATTTTCTGTACATGTTTTCCATTTTAATTTGCATTATTTATTATCTCAATTTTATTTATTATTTTGTTTATCTCAATAAAGAAATTTGCTTTAGCTTTCCTGTTTTCAAAGATTTCTTTAATGCTCCATCTCTTTCTTTCATTAATTTCCTAACCTTTAAGCCACGGGAGACTTTTCCTGTGTTGTTTGGATTGTGTTTGCCCCTCTTTTGAATAATGGGGTAAAATTTCATTGTCTGTTTTCATAAAGTTGTCAAAGCTAAGTTGTATTTTTATTGTATAATTAAGTTGTTCAAGTTCATTCTTCGAATATTGTTGCAAACCTTTGGATACATAGTGGTAGTGCTTCACTCTGGCAGATGTACTTGAATGCTGCCTCTTAATTTTCCTTGAGCAAAGAAATAATTGTGATCGGAAAGAGCAGATAATGTTCCATTTGCACTATTTTGTCAAGTATACTGCAAATGTTATCATGACCCAATAACATTCCTTTTGGAATAATTTTAGCATTGTTAAGAGTTGAAAAAAAGTGTGTTTTGTGTTGTTTCCTAATTGCAGGATTCAGGGACTTTAATTTTACAGTAAATGGAGACGTTTTTTTGCAACCGATGCGTCCAGTGATAGGAGTTACATTGTCTCAAATTAGGAATGGGAGTTACAAAGGAATCATTTACTTCACAAAATTGCACAGCTATTTGTGCTTGCCTGGTCTGCAGCTCTTGTCATAGACCAGTTGTCTGTGGTGGTAGCCCGGTTTGCTGTGTCACATGGCATTAAGGCTGCATCATGTGACTAATGTTATTCTTCACACTTCATTGATAACTTTAACTTGTTTTAACACAGGATGACCTGTTCAAAGAAAAGGGTCCACACCTTAATAGATGTGGAGTGAGGCGACTAACGGTAAATCTCCTGCACTCACTGAGACACCAAAATGGTTCTGGGTGCCCTCTTGAATGAAGAAAGGGTCCTATGAGAAGCCATCAGTCACCTGATGAATAAAGCACTCCCGCCTCACCAACCATGGATCCTCTTCTAAACGTGCCGCCATCAACACCCCCACCAAGAATGAATCCCTCCCCCCAATAGGAACCTGGACCCCCCTAGTTGCATTAACACCTTCTGCGGCTTTTACCATCTCCCCGGATTCACCAATGGGATTTCCAGATCACCTGGACATTTTGGTGAAATCTAGAAATAAAATAATACCCCTTACACCTAACCTGGCCAGGTCACGGGTACTCATCATTCCTAAAAACATCACCCCCAATACCACCCAGGAGCAAAACTTCTCCACCTCGGCCAACACCTAGGGGCCGTCCACACGGAGACGCGAATCACTGTATACGTATACATTTTTTATCGCATTGGCGTTTCGTCCACACAGATCCAGCGTTTTGGGAGACTGAATCTGCTATTTTTTGAAACCGGGTTCTAAAGTGGATAAATCTGAAACCTTCACCCTTGCGGTTTTGTGTGTACAGCCAATCCGTATATTTTGTGAAACGATGATGTCATCGCATCACGTGTCGGCCTCGTCACACGTAACAGCAACATCAATAATGGCGGACTACGTGATTTAGTTCGTGCTGCAGAAGCTACTAAGCCTACTAGCTTTATTACAGCAAAATCTATTGCTTCTATGCAGTTGTGGTGAGCAACAAGCGATAATGGACAACACCATACGCCACATGCTCTTAGATCCACCTCAAATAAATATTTAGGTCTTCGTCTTCTTCTGCAGCGCAAGGTTATCATGCTCAAAGTCTTCTTCTCCGTGTATAGTGTATATCTGTGGCAGAATTACAGCGCCCCATACTGGTCTGGCATATATACTACATCGTTTTCAGTCGGTTTCAGTGGTTTCGTGTGTACGCAGATATTTCTTGAGACGACGCCGTGTTTACGGAATTTTTTTTTAGAACGGGGAAAAAAAAAGATCGGATAGGGGATGCACTGGCTTCATGTGGATGTAGCCCTAGATTCTAATGCCTCCCTGTCAGACCCCCTTCACCTCCTACTAAGGCTATGTCCACACGAAGCCAGTGCATCCCCTATCCGATCTTGAGACGGCGTCGTCTCAAGAAAATATCTGCGTACACACGACCGGCTGAAAACGATGTAGTATATATGCCCGACCAGTATGGGGCGCTGTAATTCTGCCACAGATATACACTATACACGGAGAAGAAGACTTTGAGCATGCGCATAACCTTGCGCGCTGCAGAAGAAGACGAAGACCTAAATATTTATTTTCTAATAAAAACAAGTTCTCAAATTGTTGCAGTCATATATTTAGAGTGTAGTAATTGGTGCCCTCATGTTTGTTGTTTGCTCTTCAATATACGGACTGAGTTCTGAGTGCTTTGGACATGCGGAAATTCTCTCTCCATTCATTTTCTCCTGGTTGCTCTCCTGGTTCTCTTTCGCGGTGGATCTAAGAGCATGTGGCGTATGGTGTTGTCCATTATCGCTTGTTGCTCACCACAACTGCATAGAAGCAATAGATTTTGCTGTAATAAAGCTAGTAGGCTTAGTAGCTTCTGCAGCACGAACTCAATCATGTAGTCCGCCATTATTGTTGTTGCTGTTACGTGTGACGAGGCCGACACGTGATGCGATGACATCATCGTTTTTACAAAATATACGGATTGGCTGTACACACGACACCGCAAGGGTGTCGCAAAGGTGTTGTCGAAAGATTTATCCACTTTAGAACCCTGTTTCAAAAAATAGCGGATTCAGTCTCCCAAAACACCGGATCCGTGTGGACGAAAGGCCAATACGATACAAAATGTATATGGATACAGTGATTTGTATGGCGCAAGATGGCGGCGCGAGTACATCGCGAGGCTCGGGTTCTCTCCAGTTTCTGCAATTTTGCAGTATTACTCTTGCTTATCTCGGGTCTGTTTGTGCAGAACAGTTGTGCCTTTACATCGTACACCCGGAGTGAGCTTTTGGATATTGGTTTGCAATTTTCCGACGGTTTTATGGACAACCTTCGACTCCCTCCTGAAATCACTAGGACGCCCGTGGCAGCTCATTCTTCCCGGCCGGGCGGAAGTGCTCGCAGGCGGCGTCGAGAACGTAAACAGAGAAGGGGGAGACGTGGTGGACTCAGAGCTAGGCTAAAGCTAACACCTCACCGGCTCTCTTTACCCAGTATCTTCCTCGCCAATGTACGATCGCTAGTGAACAAAATGGATGAGATTCGACTCAACATGACACACAGCAAAAGACTTCTGAACTGTAATGAGTGTGTGTGTGTGTTTGTGTGTGTGAGTGAGTATGCGAGCGTATGTGTGTATGTGAGTGAGTGTGTGTGTGTATGTGTGTATGTGAGTGTCTGTGTGTATAGCTCTCCCGGTTTAATTCCCCTGTGAGTATGTGTGTATGGTGGTGTGTGTATGTGAGTGTGTGTATGTATGTGTGTGTGTGAGTGTGTGTTCGTGTGTGTATGTGTGTGTGTGAGTGAGTGTGTGTATAGCTCTCCCGGTCTAATTCCCCTGGGTGTATGTGTGTATGTTTGTGTGTGTATGTGTGTATGGTTGTGTGTGTATGTGTGTATGTGAGTGTCTGTGTGTACAGCTCTCCCGGTTTAATTCCCCTGCGTGTATGTGTGTATGGTTGTGTGTGTATGTGTGTATGTGTGTATGGTTGTGTGTGTATGTGTGTATGTGTGTATGGTTTTGTGTGTATGTGTGTGTGTATGTGAGTGAGTGTGTGTGTGCGTGCGGTATACATTACATTTAGAGTACATATTCACCTGTAAATGCTGTTTATAGAGAAGAGACACCTGTAATTATATTTATGGCACACACTCACCTTTTATAGTAATAACCATCTGTATATTTATATTCATTGTACATATTACCTGTAAATCCTGTACATCTCCATATCCTGCACGTACGCAACCATTGTATATATCCTGCACTTTACTGCTATTGCACTTCTGGTTAGACCTAAACTGCATTTCGTTGCCTTGTACCTGTACTTGTGTAATGACAATAAAGTTGAATCTAATCTAATCTAATCTAATTTGTGTCTCCGTGTGGACAGCCCCTAAGACCAGCTCCAAAAGCCTTGCTACTATCAGTGATTAGGACACTGAGGGCCTCTGCTGTTACAGGACTTTTTGTCATAATAAACCACTTATCAACCTGAGGCCCTGGGAGAGAACACTCCCCCCTAGCTCCATAGCTACAGTCAGACGTTGCAGCTGTGTTTTTGTCTGTAAAAGTTACCTCTGAACTGGAAATAAGTAGTGTTCAAACATATCTCCAGTAAACTGCAAATATGGTCCGGGGTGAGGTTTGTCCTGTCCTGTAAAGATGTGTCCTGTACTAGTCTCTACCTTACCACCATGAGTGCTTCATTGGTGGGTATGCAGGTAAAGAGGGATGTGACATGAAAGGAGACAATAGTCTCATCTGCTTCTAGTTGTAGATTTTTGATTTTGTTAGTAAATTCCTGTGAGTTGATGATATGGTGTTGTGAGTGGCCGACCAATGGAGCCAAAATGGTGGCCAGGGGTTTGGCTGAATACTTGCTTACTATGGGTCGTAGTGGAATTTCTTCTTTGTGTATTTTGGATAAGTTGTAAATACATTGAGTGGTGTTTCCATGATACAGCCTGTAGTACAGAGGTTGATCAATGACTTGGTCCTTCTCCAACCTCTGCAGACAGTCTATGACCTTCTTCTTGTAACCACTTGTTGGATCTCTTCTCAGTGTCTCACAGGTGCTGGTGTCACTGAGTAAGCTGTTAATACTGGACTCGTAGTCGTCTGTGTTCAGGATCACAGTGCATCTTTTTCTTTTGTCTGCTGCAGAATGGTGATGCTGTGATCCATCTTTAATGCTGACAAAGCCCTCCTTTGCTCTAAGGTGAAATTGGAGGGGGGTGGTTTGGCACTAGCTAGTGCAGCTGGACTTTCAACAAAACCACAGAAACCAAACAGACAATAACCAGAGACAAAAGGGAAGGGTGTCTGGTTTATCTGAAAAACCTAAAAGGATTTTCTACAAACACAACAGTCCACTTTAAACCAGGGAACACGCTGCGTCAAGAACTGGTCCATCATAAAGACAATATCCCCTTGCACAAATGAGGTAATGTAGTTTATGCAGTTCACAAGCTTCACAAGAGGATGTATCAGCACAGAAGAGCCATTCCTGGAGGACCTGAGTCTGCAGTCCACCTCCACCTCAAAGAGAAAGGACAGTCCTTTGAGGACAGCAAAGGTCCAGCAAATGTCGGAATTTTGGTCAGAGAGTCCAAATGGTTTGATAATTAGAGACAAAATGTCTTCACCTTGAAAACCGAGTCCAGACGATTTTACTTCAACCTTTTTCTCCAGGATGTCCTGGATGACTGAGAACCTTCACAGACGTAATGACAACAGAAACTACCCAAATGACCCTGACCCTTTTGATTTTGGCCTAAGAACACCTGTGATCTGTTTGCTTGTAATTAGTCTGTGTATATACAAACCCGATTCTAAAAAACTTGGGACACTGTACAAAATGTGAATAAAAACAGAATGCAAAATTAATGTGGAAGTTTAAAATTTCAATACTTTATTTAGAAAACAACATAGATGAGATATAAAATGTTTAAATGTATAGGGGAAAAATAAGTTGATTTTAAATTTCATGGCACCATCACATCTCAAATAAGTTGGGACAAGGCCATGTTGGCTCTACCACGAACTACTGCCACGTGCAGCAGTAGCTCAGTGGTAGTACGGCCGTCCTTAAACCGGATGGTGGCTGGTTTGATCCCCGCTCAAAACATCATAACATCCTGCTCTTCTCCACAGTTCATACTGTCGTTGTGTCCTTGGGCAAGACACTTAACCCACCTTGCCTCTAGTGGTGTTCCAGCTGTAATACTGGTAAAGCGCTTTGAGTGCCTAGGTGTAAAAGCGCTATATGAAAAAAATAAAATAAAAATGTTTACCACTGTGTGGCATCCCCTCTTCTTTTTATAACAGTCTGCAAATGTCTGGGTCTGAGGAGACAATTTGCTCAGGTTTAGGAATAGGAATGTTGTCCCATTCCTGTCTATTACAGACTTCTAGTTGCTCAACCGATTGTTGTTGAAACCAAACCAAGGTCAGGTAGAACAACAAACATTTCAGCCACAACTTCCAGGAAACGTGTTTGGGATGCAAAGAAATACCCACAAATAACTTGCTGAAACACAGGACTCTCTGAAAAAAGTAGTGTAGCTATTTCAAGATGCACAATGGTCAAGTCGCCTGAAGAAAGCCATTACTACACAAATGCCACAAAGCATCCCGCTAACAATATGCCAAACAGCATAGAGACAAGCCTCAAAACTTCTGGAACAAAGTCACTTGGAGCCGTGCAATCAAAATTGAATGTTTTGGCCACAGCCATACTTGTTACATTTGGAGAGGAGTCAACAAGGCCTATGATGAAAGGTCCACCATTCCCACTGTGAAACATGGAGGTTGATCGCTGATATTTTGGGGATGTGTGAGCTACAGGAGATCCAAGACGCAAAGGGGGACGGATATATAACCGGCTGGCTCTAGCTGGACACTACTCGTGAAATCGACAATGTCTGAAAACAATGTGGCAAATCAAAGAAATGACACACACTTATGGCACAGTAAGGCACTTGAACAAACTCTAGGACAGCTAGTTGACTCCATAGAGAATACACTCTTCGGCAGTGGCTCAGTGGTAGAGCGGTCGTTCTCCAACCGGAAGGTAGGTGGTTCGATTCCCGCTCTACCCACAGTTCACTGTTGTTATGTCCTTGAGCAAGACACTTCACCCACCTTGCCTCCAGTGGTGTTCCAGCTGTAACACTGGTGAATGAAGCTTAATCTAAGTCGCTTTGGATAAAAGGGTCTGCTAAAATGACTAAGTCATGTACAGAGACGACAACAATAGCTGGGTTGCCCCTCAATGAATCGCCAAACAGAGCCCTCTGCTAAAACTCAGCCCAGTCCAAGACAACAACATTATTTTAGTTGGAGGCCGACTCAAACACTCAGAGATCGAGAACTTTGTAAGAGCCCTATAGTTCTTCCCACAGACAGTAATGTCTCACTCCTGCTCACTCGCCCCTATCACAAGCAGGTCAAGCACCAGGGTCGTCATCTGACTAAAGTTGCAAAAGGGCAGCAGGTCTGTGGATATTAGGTGGCAAAAGACTTGTTAACTCTGTAATCCACAAATGCATTATCTGCAGCAAACTTTGTGGAAAACAGGAAGCGCAACACATGGCAGATCTTGCACCTGAAAGGCTTAAAATATGTCCTTGGACAGTAACTACCAGATGTACTAGAGGTGGACAAGCACAAAGTAAGCGCTGGGCCAATCATTCAAAGAGTACCATGCTCAGCAGAGAAAAGCGGTTGTGGTTGACGAGGCAATACCAAGTGATGGAAACATCAGGAAAAAGGAACATGAGAAACTAGAGAAATACCAAGGGCTCAGAGAAGAGCTGGATAAGGCTTGGAAGGTGAATGCAACAGGGGTGCCCGTGGACTATAGGGGCAGTGACCCCCAAACTGGAGGAGTGGCTGCAGCAGATCCCTGGAAGAACACAATACATCTCCAGACAAGTATTTAGTCAACCACAAAGTGTGCAAGTTCTCACTCTTAAAAAGATGAGAGGCCTGTAATTTTCATCATAGGCACACTTCAACTATGAAAGACAGAATGAGACAAAAACAAATCCAGAAAATCACATCACGTCTGATTTTTAAAGAATTTAATTGAAAATGATGGTGGAAAATAAGTATTTCGTCAATAACAAAAGTTTATCTCAATACTTTGTTATATGCCCTTTGTTGGCAATGACATAGGTCAAATGTTTTCTGTAAGTCTCCACAAGGTCTTTACTCACTGTTGCTGGTAATTTGGCCCATTCCTTCCTTCTGGAGTTGAGATCTGGAGACTGGCTAGGCCACTCCAGGACCTTGAAATGCTTCTTACAAAGCCACTCCTTCGTTGCCCTAACTGTGTGTTAGTGATCATTGTCATGCTGAAAGACCCAGCCACGTTTCATCTATAATGGCCCTGCTGATGGAAGGAGATTTTTACTCAAAATCTCACAAAACATGGCCCCATACATTCTTTCCTTTACACGGATCAGTCGTCCTGGTCCCTTTGCAGAAAAACAGCCCCAAACCGTGCATCACAGTAGGTATGGTGTTCTTTGGATGCAACTGAGCATTCTTTCTCCTCCTAACACATCAAGTTGAGTTTTTACTAAAACGTTCTATTTGGTTTCATCTGACTATATGGCATTCTACCAATCCTCTTCTGGAACATCCAAATGCTCTCTAACAAACTTCAGACGGGCCCGGACATGTACTGGCTTAAGTTGTGGGACACGTCTAGCACTGCAGGATTTAAGTCCCTGGTGGCGTAGTGTGTTACTGATGGTAGCCTTTGATTTTTGCTCACCGTTCTTGTGATCATTTTGACCCCACATCTTGCGTGGAGCCCCAGATTGAGGGAGATTATCAGTTGTCTTGTATGTCTTCCATTTTCTAATAATTGCTCCCACAGTTGATTTTCTTAATAATATAATAATAATTTTTATATAGCGCTTTTCCACCTACTGTAGTAGGCACTCAAAGTGCTTTACATACATTAAGCTATTTACCAGTGTTACAGAACACTCACTGGAGGCAATGTAGGTTAAGTGTCTTGCCCAAGGACACAACAACAGTATGTGGGGGAGTGCGGGATGTTTTGGGATGTTTCGAGCGAGGATCGAACCGCCCACCCGCCGGTCGAAGTACGGCCGCTATACCCACTGAGCTACTGCCGCCCCAACTTCACACAAAGCTGCTTACCTATTGCAGATTCAGTCTTCCCAGCCTGGTGCAGCACTACAATTTTGTTTCTGGTGTCCTTTGACAGCACTTTGGTCTTGGCCTCCAACCACTCTTTGAGGTTGTGAACAGGTATCTTTTATACAAGTAACGAGTGGAGGACAGAGGAGCCTCTTAAAGAAGAAGTTACAGGTCTGTGAGAGCCAGAAATCTTGCTTTTTTTTAGGTGACCAAATACTTATTTTACCAAGGAATTTACCAATTAATTCATTAAAAACCCTACAATGTGATTTCTTGGATTCTTTCCCACATTCTGACTCTGATAGTTGAAGTGTGCCTATAATGAAATTTACAGGCCTCTCTCATCTTTTTAAGTGGGAAAACTTGCACAATTGGTGGTTGACTAAGCACTTTTTTGTCCCACTGTATATACATTTACATTTACATTTAGTTGACGCTTTCATTCACCAGTGTTACAGCTGGAACACCACTGGAGTCAAGGTGGGTTAAGTGATTTCCCCAAGGACACAACGACAGTATGAACTGTGGGGAGAGCGGGAATTGAACCACCTACATCCAAACATATATATATATATATATATATATATATATATATATATATATATGCCTTGCAGCTTGCAGCTCGTGGAGTGCTGCAAGGCACTCCACGAGCTCCTTGCAGCACAAATGAACCAGCTGCTAAGGGATGGGACGCACCCTGAATGGCTTACCGAAGGGCGTACAATCCTGATCCTGAAGGATCCCACAAAGGGTACAGTCCCATCCAACTATCGGCCAATAACCTGTCTCTCCACAACATGGAAGCTCATGTCAGGCATCATTGCGGCTAAGATAAGTGGGCACATGGATCAATACATGAGCAAAGCACAGAAGGGCATCGGCAAAGAAACCAGAGGAGCTAAACACCAACTCCTGGTTGACAGAACAGTCACCCAAGACTGCAGAACCCGACACACCAACCTGTGCACTGCCTGGATTGATTACAAGAAAGCATATGACTCAATGCCACACACATGGATCACTGAATGCTTGGAAATGTACAACATCAACAGGACTCTAAGAGACTTCATTGCAAATTCAATGAGGCTGTGGAAAACCACCCCTGAGGCCAATGGCAAGCCACTTGCACAAGTATCCATCAAATGTGGCATATACCAAGGACATGCTCTATCCCCACTGCTGTTCTGCATAGGCCTGAACCCCTCAGCCAAATAATCGACAAAGACTGGCTATGGATACCGACTCAGGAATGGGGCCACCATCAGTCACCTCCTCTACATGGATGACATCAAGCTATACGCTAAGAGTGAGCGGGACATCGACTCACTGATCCACACCACCAGGATCTACAGCTCTGACATTGGGATGTCATTCGGGCTTGAGAAGTGTAGTCGAATGGTGACGAAGAGAGGGAAGGTAGTCCACACAGAAGGGGTCTCACTCCCAGAAGGAACAATAGCAGACATTGAGGATGGTTACAAGTACCTTGGAATACCACAGGCAAATGGCAACCTTGGAGAGGTAACAAGGAAAACAGCAACTGCCAAATACCTCCAACGAGTAAGGCAAGTCCTAAGAAGTCAGCTCAATGGCAAGAACAAGGCACGGGCAATAAACAGCTACGCCCTGCCAGTGATCAGATACCCTGCGGAATAATAAGGTGGCCAAAGGAAGAGATACAGATCACAGACGTTAAGACACGAAAGCTCCTCACCATGCATGGAGGGTTCCACCCCAAATCCAGCACCCTGAGACTGTACGCTAGCCGTAAAGAAGGCGGCCGTGGACTAGTGAGTGTGAGAGCCACTATCCAGGATGAAACATCCAAGATCCACAAGTACATCAAAGATAAGGCCCCAACAGATGACGTGCTCAGTGAATGTCTCAGGCAATGGGGAACAGAGGAAGAGGAGCTGGAGGAGGGACCATCATGGGAGGACAAACCCCTACATGGGATGTACCACCGAACATAACTGAAGTGGCTGATATCAAGAAATCCTACCAATGGCTAGAACGGGCCGGACTGAAGGACAGCACAGAGGCACTCATCATGGCTGCACAGGAGCAGGCCTTGAGCACCAGAGCAATAGAGGCCCAAATCTACCACACCAGACAAGACCCAAGGTGTAGGCTGTGCAAACAGGCACCTGAGACAATCCAAC
This sequence comes from Perccottus glenii, assembly GCA_024416835.2. Taxonomy (NCBI): domain Eukaryota; kingdom Metazoa; phylum Chordata; class Actinopteri; order Gobiiformes; family Odontobutidae; genus Perccottus; species Perccottus glenii. The sequence goes on from CM044546.2 coordinate 62,596,945, forward strand.
ACTTAACTGCAGGGTGTAAGATGCTGGCAGGAAAGCATACATGGAGCGCCATAACCAAGTGGCTGGCATAGTGTACAGGAACATCTGTACGGAGTATGGACTGGAAACCCGAGGTCAAAGTGGGAAACACCTCCAAAGGTGATAGAGAACGACCGAGCCAAGATCCTGTGGGACTTCCAGATTCAGACTGACAGAATGGTAATGGCAAACCAACCAGACATTGTGGTGGTGGACAAACAGCAGAGGAAGGCCGTTGTGGTTGACGTTGCAATACCAAGTGATTGCAACATCAGGAAAAAGGAACATGAGAAACTAGAGAAATACCAAGGCCTCAGAGAAGAGCTGGAAAAGGCTTGGAAGGTGAAAGCGACAGTGGTGCCTGTGGTCATCGGAGCACTCGGGGCAGTAACCCCCAAACTGGAAGAGTGGCTACAGCAGATCCCTGGAAGAACACCAGACATCTCGGTCCAGAAAAGTGCAGTACTAGGAACAGCAAAGATACTGCGCAGAACCCTCAAGCTCCCAGGCCTCTGGTAGAGGACCCGAGCTCGAAGGATGAGAGACCACCCGCGGAGGGTGAAGGACAAAGTTTTTTTTTTTTTTTTATATGGTTGGATGTAGGTGCATTGCATTAATTAACTGTGGAGTCTGGGCACCATAGACCGTTACATAGTGAAGCCAAACTGAAAATATTTGTATATAACTACAAATGAAATCCAGGATAGTGTTCCTAGCTGGAAACCAAGCACAGGAAGACACTGTGCACTCACAGGTTTCAACCTTTTACTCAATAGCCCTGAGAGTCAAAGGGACAACAGCTTGGTGTCATCAGCTTGGTTGCAATGGTTACAGTGTGTTTGTTCTGTGCCCTGATAATACAGTAGTTGGAATACAGTCAAATTAAGGTGTTCTTTAGTGCCTCATTTAGATTTTTGGTTCATTTTGTTCCTCCATCAGTGTTTTTGTCACAAGTTGTAATAAATAAAAAAGTACAAACAGCAAGTGTTATTTTTACTTAAAGGCAGGCTACTTTAAATTTGTGGTTAATACATTTTTTTCCACAATAGATCTGCCTCTGACAGATTGACACTGGTTTATATGTAAATGAATGCTGATGCAAAATAATGTTCTTCTTAATATATATATATTTTGAGCGACTAAAGCTGAGTCAGAGACATTTTGTTGGTTGTGTGCTCGTTCAGTCCGCTCAGAGCTGACTCTGACAGTGTCTACGCACTTCAGACAGAGAGCAGGGGTGAACTGACTGAATGAACTTTGCTAAAAAAATTGCTAATCTTGAGCCCTACAATAAAAATAATAGAAATATTCATATAGAGAAAACATGATGTTTCACATAATGTAATGTTAAAATGTTAATGTTTTTGTTTTACATTTTTACATTCGTGCAACCCAATGTGTCTTTTAACCTTTTGACAGGCAGCTGATGTCCTCAGCTCTGTGCCCCAGGGGCGGCTGGTCCATCAGGGTTGAGGAATGCAAAGAAATATGAGCTACTTAACATAAATGAACAATGATAGGGCGGCAGTGGCTCAGTGGTAGAGCGGTTGCCCTTCAACCGGAAGGTAGTGGGTTCGATTCCCGCTCTCCCCACAATTCAAAAACTGTCGTTGTGTCCTTGGGCAAGACACTTAACCCACCTTGCCTCGTATGAATGTGTATGAATGTTGAGTGAATGTATGTGGTGATGGTCGGAGAGGCCGTAGGCGCAAAATGGCTGCCACGTCTCTGTCAGTCTGCCCCAGGGCATCTGTGGCTACAGTTGTAGCTTACCATCACCAGTGTGACTGTGTATGAATGAATAATGGACGGACTGTAAGCGCTTTGAGTCCCTTGGTCCCTCGGGAGTAAAGCGCAATATAAATCCAATCCATTATTATTATTATTATTATTATGATAATAAATATCTAACATTCTAAATGTTTATTGATTTTACAGTCATGGTTGGCCTCCTCTTAGTTTTACAAAGTTGAATTGTTTTTTTGTTTTGTTTTTTTATTTGTCCCTGGCAACAGTGCAGACATCAATCGTAAAAAACAATAAAAAATATAAGAATGAGAAGACCTACTGTCTTTCCCCTGTAACAGAACCATTAGCTCTTTAAACAGTGCCTGCTGAGTCCTTGTAGTCCACACAGAAACATTCCTACAGCTCCCTACCGGGCAAATGGAGAAAGGAAAAGATAGATATCATTATAAGTCTGGTTTAGAAATTCTTCCTGTACACAAATAATGTTGTTTTATGTCTTGTATAGCACTATTAGTGTAGGTCAGATGCCTCCTCTGCAGTCAACCGAGTGTTACAGTGCATTTAAAGTTTGTTTTGTTTGTATTAATTCTGCATTATTATTATTATTAATATTAATATAAATCTCTTTTGGCCCTACTCCAGACTAAATATTGTAGTTCTCTGGTTAAACAGTAAAATGAGCCAAATCCAGTTCTGTCTACATTTTTTGCTGATAAATTCAAACTCCCAGCCTGGAGCCATCGATAGACGCTGGTGTTGTGTCGATGCTGAAATGGTGGGTTTCATATTCCAATGGTCGGTGTGTAAGCAACCTTCAGCACTGCTTTTCAACCCAACACTCAAATGTCATCTTTAAGCTCTTGCAGTCTTTGTTGAAGGCTTATCCAGTCTAATAAATATGGACGGACAGAGCTGGTGACAAAGTACTAGTGCTACATTAAAAAGCTTAGTTTGTAACAGTGTTGCTGCGAGTGGCTTGAAGTCCATGTATTCATATCGAAGTGTGAAATTGTCCATTTGATTGTAGGCAGAATAGATTTGAGCTCTTATCACCGGCAAGAAGTTGTTTTTTGCAGTGAATCAAAGGTGTTAGTTTTAGTGCACTGTGAGCTCAGCTGGGTCTTATCAGGATGATCCACAGCGGGCCGGATCTGCTGCAGGCCTCTTCAGTGCTCGGTGCTGGCAGGATCTGAGTGTGCTTTGAAAGGCTGCTCTCTGAAGTGGACTGAACAGTGTAAGCCTGTGGTGATGGAGCGACTGGTAGATTCTGATACTCACTTCTACTTAACCTCCAACATAGACCAGACATAGACCACACCAATGCTTTGCTCTAAAACTGTCAAGACATACATTTATACAGCTTTCCCCTTCTGCAGTATCTATAATAAACTTTCAAATGTCCTGAAGATATGAGACCCTTTGAGTTAAAGTGTACACTTGCTTATTGCACTAGTGTCAGGAACTGTTAAGTGTTAAAAATACAAAGCATTATAATCTTTATTTTTTTCAAATATTATCACAAACACTTAGAAAAACTTTATCAGAACTTCACTCAACCATCTGGGAACTACAGCTCTGCTTCAAAAATATCAGTTTCTCTGGGTTTACTATTTATAGGAATGTGTTTGGGTAAAATTAACATTTTTATTTTATTCTATAAATTACTGACAACATTTTTCCCAAATTCCAAATAAAAATATTGTAATTTAGAGCATTTATTTGCAAGAGGATAGTGATGACCACAGAAGTGTTTTTTAATACTTTTATTAAATAAGATTTGGTTCAGGTGATTATCATCAGTAGAATGTGTTGTGTTGGGATTCAACAGACATTGGAATGGGATACTTGTGGATTCCAGACTTGTAGAGATGCTGATTGCTAGAAGAAATTGCATTGGTCTCTTAATTTTTTTCCAGAGTTGTATATGTAAACTATAAATTCTACTGTCAATGGTTCTGAGACCTCAGGAGAAAGTGTAGTGTCAAACCAAAAGTTAGAGACCAAATTAAAAGGAGATAACCCAAAAGAGCTACTGTTTATTGCAGAAGCCATAGTGATTTTAGTTGACAAACAAATGGCATTGAATTCATTGACTTTCCATTGGCCTTTAACACGTGCACTATGTTTCAAACGTCTTAGTTTGGAGCGGCTTATTTCTAACAGCTCGGCACTATTTAAGCATCATTTTCTGCCCGTACCATCCCCCACTGTTCCGTAAAACCACCAGACTATCTCATCACATGAATGAACACGAATCCTGCTCTATCCTCCAAACTGGTGCATGTAAGAAGGCCCAGGTCAGAAGAAAGTCTGGAGGAATGTGAAAAAAGGCTAGAGTGTGCTGCTGTGCACAATACTTGATTGATCCTTAACACATCACACAATCATTTTTTGATTATTATTGTCTTCTCATTTCATAGATGAGCCCCCCATTGTCCTTTTAAACTCAGGGCTTGGATAATTGAATGATACTTCGAAATAGTCAGGACTCTCTTCGCTGCAGCTCACTGTAGTCTTTATTCTGACTGAAGAATGTAACAAAAGGACAACATGGAGCAGTTAGAGGAAGGCTGGAGATAATGGGACTGAATTGGATTAAATGGGCTGGTTGGAGAACATTAGCAGTTGGGTCAGCACCAATCTTTCTAATTAGCCTCACTGTCATTAGCTGCACCTCCCCTCTACCCCTCCACTCCTGGGTCAGCCTGCACACGTGTACTGGGGCTGTGTGAGAGTCTATATTCTTAAGAAGCACAGCCAGCGAGCCTAGACTGTAACTAATATTACTAGCTGACAGAACAGATCATAATAAGTTAGTAAAAAGGTTAAATGGCTGTCTGTTTACAAAGGCTGGTTATCCCATTCCCTCTGCTTTACTACAAACAGAAAATCAATTTACTTGTACCTCATCCCTTTTTATTTCACAGACACAGAGGGAACTACACTTTTAACAGCACATCCTCTAATGATGGCTCTACTCCAGCAATAATCAAACAGTAAATGCTAAATCTGTTGTGTTTCATTATGGGTTTATTGCATTAATATTTATGGTATGAGTTTTATTTGATTTTATTTATTTATGAGTGTAGCTGCATCCTCACATGAAGGCTTAGACAGTGTTCAGGCTCCTGTCACTTCTGTGGCATGTGTGAAGAATGCTAATGCAGTGACTTGTGATCCCATGTGAACCAAGCACACAGTATTTATTATGCTACTGGCAGGCAGCGAGTTTGAGCTGTGCTTACGGAGCAGCAGCCACAGACACAGGCAGACATGGATAAACAGGCTGGAAGACTGCTTCCATGAGAGCGTGCCGCTTCACCTTGTCTGCAGATATATGCAATGTAGAAATGTGTTGAAGGAAAATATTAATACCAGATTTCTTTCATTTAAAACACTTTTGTCAAATCCTAAACACCTCTGCTTTAGAGACTGTGGCACATACAGAAACAAACACAGATAAAGAGATTAATAGAGAGCTTTGATTGGATTACATACACTGGTGGACAAAATTGTTGGTACCCTTCGGTAAAAAAGCTTTATTCTGACAAAAGTAATAATAAATAAAAATTCTATGAATGTTAACTAATGAATGTCAGACATTGCTTTTCAACCATGCTTACCTTTTGTCAGAATAAAGTTTTTTTTGTCAGAATAAAGTTTTTTTCTGTGACCATTGTGAGTTTTTCTTTCATTGACCGAAGGGTACCAACAATTTGTACTACCACTGAGCTACTGCCTGGGGCGGCAGTAGCTCAGTGGTAGAGCGGCCGTCCTTCAACCGGAAGGTAGTAGGATCGATTCCCGCTCTCCCCACAGTTCATACTGTCATTGTGTCCTTGGGCAAGACACTTAACCCACCTTGCCTCGTATGAATGTGTAAGAATGTTGAAGGTGTTGGTCAGAGAGTCCGTAGGCGCGGAATGGCTGCCACGTCTCTGTCAGTCTGCCCCAGGGCAGCTGTGGCTACAGATGTAGCTTACTACCACCAGTGTGTGACTGTGGAGTGAATGAATAATTGATATGTAAAGCGTCCTTGAGCTCTGGAAAGGCGCTATATAAATATAACAATTATTATTATTATTATAATTTTGTCCACGTGTGTAAGAGGACCACATGCTTCTCCTTTGACTTCTCGTGCACTCATATTGTTGGCAAGTGTTTCTTCACTATGTTGAACAATTGAAAGTCATTATTGTAGTAATTTGGACAAAGTAGTCTTGAGTTATGTCTAAAATGGGCTTAAAGACTTTTAAATTTATTTTTGACCATCTTTGTTGTGTTTAAAAAAAATCGATACTTGAATATGATCAAGTTTTTTAATCTAGCTGCTGATTTCTGCAACCCCAACTGTACCTTCAGGTTTGTTAACAAAACGATATGAACTGGTAGGGCTCTCCTGCTGTAGCTGTAGTGTGTGACAACATGCTTCACTTTCCCAGTGAGAGATAATGTTGATGTGAGACGGAGCAGGGGATGCACTGAAAGTATGTAGAATGGTGAAATGGGATTTGGGCCCAGTGCCAGCAGATGATAACCAAATCCAAATGGATTGGTAATGGCTATTCACCGGGTTGCAAGCGGCTTGGCTGCTTTGACACTAATACAAATGCAGATTGAAATGTGGCTCTGGGAGTTCGGCTTGAGGTAATAACATGAAGGAGTGTGTGTGTGTGTGTGCATTTATTTCATTACTGGGATATAGTATAGTGTATCTGTTTACACTGCCACTTGCAAGGTTTAAAAAGCAGGGCCATAAGAAACTTGGTGACCCAGAATTGACCAGAGGAAAATACAAACACAACAACACAATAATATTTTTGTGTCTTGTAATCTATATTATTTGATTATTATGAATTATGAATGTTAATACAAAATCCTTGTTGCCATTTATACCTGGGGTTGGACAGAAGGCTAGATCTGTCTCAGCATGTTATCAACACAAACCTGTGTGGACCAGCCACAAACAGCTGAACTACATTACACCTGCAATGGATTACCTCTATTTTACATGTAGGATATGAATGCTTCTATTTTTGGAACCCTCCTGTTGAGGGCCTACTGTAGCTACAGTGGATACAGTTGTTGGTAACACGTCGGTTTTGTTTTGCATAGTGACTGTACTCAGGAGACAGCTGAAAGTGGCCTCGGAAAAAAACAAATGCTATGCGTCCTGATCTGTCAGCACTCCACAGAATCTGGTAGCATGTAGAATGTATTGATCTTAAAATAACATTAAAGCATCAGCACAGGAGGGGGCTGTGGGGCAGGAACCCACCTGAGCGGCACAGTTTACGGTCAGTTTTAAGTCCAAAGCAAACATATTATATTGGGGGAATGGAATGGAAGACCTAGTCCAAAGCCTAGTCCTGAGCTGGCTCTGTGGACAGGTCCAGGGTTGGACAGGTCCCAGTGTGGACAGAGCCTCTGACACTCCCACTTTATATACCAAACCACACTGGCTTTGGATTTGTTAATCCTTTTTTGTTTATTTGTTCATCTTTTAGTCATCGAGGTTTGTTGCTGGTCTCTGGCTCCTCCATGTGCTGGAATCAGTAAAATAGTAAAACATCATTGAAAAATCTTTTTCTCTTTCTTTGACTGTTGATACTAACTAATTATTCACTAGATTTAGGTGTACAGGTGAGGAGGCAAGCTGACTGGTCACCTGGAGGTCATCATATTGAAAAAAGGCTGGAAAGAGTAGCAGAGGCGAGTGGGTGGGGAAGCCTCACCCAGAGAAGGGTCCCCTCAGCCTGGGCAGTCCCCGGGCAGTCCACGGGCAGTCCATGGGCAGTATCTATTTTCTTTTCCCCGCCCATAAAGACCGGGGCCTGGTGCAGATTCTAGCTGGGAAAATAACTGTTGCTTAGAATAGCATTGAAGATGCGGTTGTACCATTTTCTTGACATATAATAACTATCCACGTATAAATGATGGCTTTTATTGTTGTATTCAGACAGTAGATTACGGACTGCTGAGTGGAATAACCACAAAGATTTTCAGTCAAAAAGAGGGACAGAAATTTGATGGGATCAGTTAGATCTCTTTCTGGTTTAGTGAAGTTGTCTCGTTTACAATATGAAATTTACTATCCGTAGCAACCTGCTCCATACCTGTGACCGCTTCCTGCAGTCAATCCACCATTGAACGTTTTGTCTGTTTGTCCTGTACTTTATTATCTATTCATCCACGTCCTGCTTTATGTGTCAGGTTATGCCCTGTTTTTCTCCTATACACCACTATTGCTCTTCAGGTCCCTTGTAAACAGTAGGTTTCTATAAATATATGACAAGTGACAGTGTCTGATTATGATTCAGAATATTCAGAACATTAATGTGGCTATTTAGACATTCTCAAAAGATCTGTTGTTTCAAATTAGGTGTAGACACTTACTATGAGGAAATTCCTGGTCTATGACTAGGCACTATGAAGTATGAAGGCATATGATATGAACAGTAGGTTAAGTAACATGTACAACTTTAATAACTAACATTCCCACACACGCTAAAGCTGCGTGTGTTTTGTTTACACCATCACAGGGGACTGCTGGATTGAAGAGAGTCTGAAGAGTGGACAACATGCTTAGCTAATGATTAAGTAACTAAAATGATTCATTTAATTTCACAAATAGACTTCATGTGGTAACTTACTGAATACACCACATAGATTATTTAGGATTTATTATTATTACTTCAGGGTCATGACGTTGTTTTCTGTCTGTAACTATTCTTTTTCTCATCTAAAAGTATAATGTTATTATAATATTTATGTTTATTTACACAATTAAGTGTTAAATTCAATAAGGTCTGCTAAAGCAAAGTAATGCAGAAAAAACATGTATTGAGCCAAAACCTGAGAAGCCAGCCCTGGGTTCCAGGCCTTAGACAATCTCTTTCGGGACTAAGCGGTAGAAAATGAATGAATGAAAAATGTTTATTTGAACAACTAAGTGATCTCAAACTAAAACGGTTTTCTTTCTCTTCTGAATAAACACTTTTCTGGTCCCGCTCACGTCTTAAACAATGGCTTTTATCGTTCTCCTCTGAGCTCAAAAAAGGAAGTACGATAAGGTAAGGTCTGAATAGCCTGTGTTCTTACAGAAAGAAAAGTCCTGCTCAAGTTGTCACTAGACTGTGCTCAGGAAAGACATCAGTACAGCGCTGAAGATGTGTAAGTGGCTCACCTCTGCTCACCTCAGTGGTCGAGACGTGTTGTCTGTGTTAAATAGAAAGTTACAATCTATACTTTAACAGTTCGCTCTTCATAATAACTTCTGAGATAGCATTAGACACAAACAGAAGAAGGCATTAAGCTCCATTACAGAAACTGAGAGAAAGGGCAGTGGGCACCATCAGAGTAATGTGCAGATTGAGTTACAGGCACTGCTGCGTGCAGTGAACTTAAATGTGGAATATGCCTTTAGTCAGCAGTTAGGGCTGTATTGATCCAACAGTGGAAGAAGATGGGTGTCAGAGCAGTGGATGTGTGGTGTCTGAGAGGAGGCATCACCCTGCAGGGCCAGGACAAAGATTTACTCTACACCAATCATTACTTTGATGTTTTTCTCTTTTACTGCAGCCAACTATTGCTGAAATATTGTTGAGTAGAGGCTAAACAATGAAGACAAAGGGACTAGAGCAGTGCATGTGTGCAGTGGACCGACCAGGACACAGTCTTCAATCCACACCAACCACTCTAAAGCGTACACAGCCTCAGTCCATTAGTCTGCTCACATAGTTCTCAACAACTGTGCACTTTGTTCAGTCTAGATAGAAATGGAACTTGAGCTGATGATGCAGGGTTTATAATAGTACATCATAATAGTACTTTCAGAGTTTTATTTAATCACTGGAAACTGCTAACAGATGTTTTTCTAGTGTTTATAAATAGTGCTTATTTTTTCTAATAATTAATTACCATTAGTATTATTTCTTATTACTAGTGGTAGCTACTGTCACTTACAGGCTACAGGTAAAAAAAGAAACAAAAAAGATCTTTGAGTGGCTGTTTTCATCTGTGCTCTGTCCAGACAACTCTTAACGTTCTACTGAAAGCTGTGTTTGTGTCAAAAAGTCTGTGCTGCATCACCTCGCTCTTACCTTCACAGAAACCAATAACAGTGACTGAGTGAGGGCTGTGTTCATGCTCTAACTCTTGTTAATAGCCTTTAGCCTTTGGTAGGCTGGCTATGAAAGAAGCACATCCTTTTTTCTTCATGATATCCCTCTGCCATTAAACGAATAAATCACACATACAACCCCTTAATGCATGTTCTTTGGAATCCCCTCTGGCCACTGGTTATAAAGCTGTAAATAAGGCCCAACCACACACCGACAAATGGCCCTCAATGCTTCCAAATGCCATTTTAACCAAAAGCATGTGGGCTGAGCCAACAGGCTTTGCAGGAACACATAAGTAATTGGTCTGAAAGGCGTGTGAGTGCTATTAGTGCCCCCCCTGCCCACACTCAGATGACCAATAGTCAATCAGTGCAGTGGCCCCACTGCTAATGCCCAAACTATCAGGCCAATTAGTGTGACAGCCTTGTGCTGACAGCTGTATTAGATGCAGCACTGTCTTTGTGTGTGATTCCACCAATTCAACTGAATCAAAGATGGCTGCTGTCAATTTTTAGGAACTACAAGTAGATTTCAACTGATTAGACTGATTAGTTGGTTCACCCTGATTTTATACACCAAACTTCTCAGTACAATAGACAGAGTGAAAGGGAGCGGCCGTCCTACGAGCGGCGGGTGGGTAGTTTAATCCCCGCTCGAAACATCATAACATCCCGCTCTCCCCACAGTTCATACTGACGTTGTGTCCCTGGGCAAGACACTTAACCCACCTTGCCTCCAGTGGTGTTCCAGCTGTAACAGCAATATGAATCTGAAAATAATCTCTGTTGTGAACATTGCCTTTTAATTTTCCATAATACAAGGTCGAGTGCATAATGGCAGAGTGCTCCTGCCTCGCAGCACTAAGGTTGTGAGTTTGATCCCCGGCTGACACACAGCCTTATTGTGTGGACTCTGCAAAGACAGAAGTCAGCCATAAACTGGTGCTTTTTTGAAACTTTTCTTAGTTTGGATTTATTTGTGATTTTTCATGCATATTGTTTTTTTTTCTCTTTGTATTGTTATGTTTTTGCTCCATCCCATGTACATGGTCATGAGCAAATACATATAAATACATAGATAAATGCATTATACAGTATGCTGTGTGACCTACAGAGCCTGCTCACTACAGCCTGTTGTAGGGGCTGAATCTGAATTAATGCATATGCAAGCACTGAAGAGACATGACAGTCTTTTAAAGCACTCTTTTGTCTGTTCAGGGACGTTTGGACAAATGTGCCAAACACTGACAATTAAACAAATTGATGGTGTGGAACCTGGTATTTGTGCCACTAATGTGACCCCTGTGAAATGTTTATGGACTTCTTTAAATCATTTTCATCATGCCTAAAAACCTTGTCAGCTGTGTATTTTGATTTTAAACCATAAATACTCCATGTCCATGTTGTGTTCAAGATCAAGATAAACGTTGTTATCATACATTATATTCTTTTAATTCCTAATTGTGACACATATGTTCAGTTCTGCCTGTACTCATAAATGAGTCAAAAACAATTAAGATATTATAAAAATGGTTAAGTGGGTGTGGATGTAGGTTGAGGTGTGGGTGTGATATGCACATTTGCTTTTCTAGTGATTTGTTGTTGTTTGTTGTAATTGAATTTATAAATAACTGATAGTAATGATAGTAATAATTAATTTCCTGTAGAGACATTGGTGACGTTTTGTTGTTGTTGTTAGATATTTAATGATTAGAAATTGTAAGTTATATAAGTTTACACTTCAACCCACTCCCTTTTGGACATTAATATTTATATTATTTTATATACATGTCTATTTTAATTGTTTTAAATGTTCATAATAAACATGATAAAAAATAATCTAAACAAATCTGCATACACAAGTTTCAATATCAAGTTTAAAAATACAAATGCCAGTGCTACTGTCAGGCATGTCATTGAATTATTTAATATTGTTATAGAATGCCTATGACTACAGATGGAAATGGTGGCCACTCTACTGATGCCATGTTAACTAGCGGTTGCTGCAGATGTGGGTAAAAAAAAGGTATTGCCTGTTTTGTCATCTGGTGTTTCTCTGATTGCTTAACATACCTTTGTAAACACCACCCTTGAAAATGAATGCAAGCAATAGGGTACCAGACTAACTTATTTGTATAGAATAGAAAAAGAGTTAGTCGCGGTGGGCCAGGCTAGAGCGGTGGTGTTTTTCCACAGACACTCACTTAGCACCCTTTTTATTGGATTATGACCTGGATGACTGAGCACTTTCACAGTTGGCTCCACCTCTAAATGTTTGAATACTTTTTATAACATTACTACATGAAAATGATCTGATCCTGATCAATAACACATACTTTTACACTGAGGTGGATCTGATGGTTCTTTGGGAGAAAGCAGTTTTAATGCGCACGGCATACATTTTTCTGTCAGAGTTATCACAATAGCATGCAAATACACATCCATTTGTTTTACAATGAACACGTACTGGATGACAGATCATCATCATTACTCTTTTACTATAAAAAAAACACTTATATAAACGCAGTCTTCCTCACCACAGCGTGCTTATGTTCATCTCAGAGACAGAGTGTAACTGTACATTGTTTTCTTTCTTTTCCTTCAAATTTTCTGCTCTTCAGCTTAGCTCGGGCGGCAGTAGCTCAGTGGGTAGAGCGGTCGTCTTTCAACCGGAAGGTAGGCGGTTCGATTCCCTGTCTCCCCACACTACTGTCGTTGTGTCCTTGGGCAAGACACTTAACCCACCTTGCCTCCAGTGACTGTAACACTGGTAATGTAATGTAATGTAAGTCGCTTTGGATAAAAGCGTCTGCTAAATGAATAAATGTAAATGTAGCTCATATTTTCTATTTTATTTTATTTTTTACTCCAGTAATTTCCATTTTATTCCATTTGGTAAGGTTAGCATATTTGCTGTCCTGACTCGAGTAACAGTTTCCTGTGTGTGCTCCTCCCCACTGTGTTGTCAGCAAATCTGCACACCGAACAGGCCTCCGAGCGATTAAGGAAAAGGATGAGAGAGCTCCCTGCAAATGTGGGAAAGGATACAGCCATTATATGTTTTGTAGCGTTTATTCTACCCAAAGGTGACTCATTTCCAGAGGTATATATGGTTCTGATGTTTTGTCTCATTCCTACATGCATTTGTATCAGATTCTGAACTTGCACTTTCACCCACTGCTTCTTAATTTACTCTATTTAATCTGCAGCAATAAGTGATGGATAGATGCAAAAATGAAATGAAAAGAACTGAGATCGTTTGGACACTGTTATGCACTTTTGCCAGTGTCTTCAGTAGGTGTGAGCGTGATGCTGTAAAACGATTGTCGTTCAGTGGAAACTGGTCTAGATGTAGTTTTAGTAGGTTCATTGCAGCTGTTAAGAATTACAGGGACCTTAATATAGCATGGATTGTTTCTGTAGAGACTTGAGACTGTAGTTGGTCCTGACAGTGTTTGACTAATGTTAGGCCCTGACACTGACCTGATCTTTCCAAATGACCGTTGTGACACATTGGTGAAATTAGCATCCAGCAAGTAGGAAGTAAAGCACACACATGTAACAATGGAACAGGATAAAGTTTGCTTGAATAAGTAAACACTACAACACTATTTTATAGCATACAGTGATGGTTGTAGGAGTGTACTTTCCAACACCCTCCATGACAGGTTACCCATGTGCAGGACTCAGTCCGTGGTAAGTAATGTCTACGTCTAGTTATGTCTATGTTCATGTTTGGATTAGCATGAAGGACATGACATGATAAGAACGGACTTGACCTGAAGAGGACTGGGATCAATTAACAAACATAGGAAATCTTTAATTATTATAACATTCCACCCTCCATGGGCGTAGGTTTAGGGGGGGACGCTAGGTACTAGTCCCTATCAATATTTTGAGATGGCAAATTTGTCCCCACCAATATTTAGCAAGCTCCTTTGCACTGCTATTTGGATCGATTCTAACGGCCAGGACGACGACAGTACAAGAAACGCCATAATTTGATTGGCGGCGGGATATCTGACAGGTATCACGCGCAGGCCGGGACTACTTTTGTGCTTGCACTAGCAGCGAGCGGCTGGTGTGTGTGTGCACGCGCATGTTGACGACGCCGACGGTAAGTTACCAGGGCTGTCTCTCTGCCACATACAAAGGCCAGAGTAAAAACATTTTAATATTACGTTATTTTGCCCCTTTTTGTACTTTGTAGATGCCACCCAAGAAGAAAAAAGGGGACATAGCTTTTTCATAAAGCAGAGTTCGAGTGTAAGCAGGCAAAATAACTAGCTAGCCACACAAATAAACTAGCAGTAGTGACTGACCAGTCACTAATCAATGTAATATAGTTCAACAATAATAAAATGTTAGAATATTATCTGTATTTTATTCTAATGTTGATCTAGCTTACTGTTAGTTTCATACAGACAAACTTAACACATAGATTAACATAAATTTCAACACATTAATCCACAAAACCATGTCCCCTTCATATTTAAACATCGGCAAAGACTGGATGTTGTTGAGAAGGAATTGAGGCTTAAACTGTCTTCCATTGCACCAAACTTCGAAGAGCTTTGTGCCAAGATGCAAGCCCACCCGTCGCATTAATATGGGTAAGTATTTGATATTATTGCTACACATATAGGCTTACTGCGAATACTAACACATTCTGCTCCCCGTCTCTCCCCCACCCCCCGCTCTCTCGCTGCAGGCTGAGCGACTTTTGCGCCGGACTTGAAAAGTAACAGATGGATCCTCTTTTATCCTCTTTTAATTAATTTTATGTTTGAGCCTATACTCTTTGTTACTTACCACGTTGTGGTTCGTGTGTAGGCTAATTTTATTTTCGCACTTGAAAAGTTTCAGATTGATCCTCGTTTTTATTTATTTGATCTATTTCGGAGCTTATTGTCTTTAATGTTGTGGATCGTTTGTAACGTCATTGCAATTTAATAAAATGTACTGTCATTCTAATTTACATAACTGTTGTGTTATGTTGATAATGATGCTAGCTCCACGGTCATTTAATAGGTCTTTGCTGCAATGTTTCTTTACGCGGCTGGAAATAAACGTGCTTTCTGTTACTGAGCCTGTGTCTGTCATTCGTCCTCTTAAAGTGGAAGCTTGTGCGTAGCTTTGTTGCTGGTTATTTGCGCATGATTAAACATAAAACAAAGCTTTGTAGCGCTTTTTTTTTTTTTTTTTTTGGGGATTGGGGGTGCGCCAACCCGGTTGGGACATAGAAGGGGGTGCGCAGGAAAAAAAGTTTGGGAACCGCTGTCATAGAGCATGTTGAGGAAGAAGTAGCTGGACCTTCAGGGCTTCAGGTGAGGTCTTAAAGTGATAGATCGTCTTAAAGAGAAGGTCTTAAAGTGATTCTGTGATGAGATATACTACTATTGATTAATAGCAAATTAGTAAATATAAATAAAGTCTAGATTATACAGTTATACTAGCTCTTTAGGGACAGTATACAGGATGGTATATCGGGGTAAGGATACAATATAATGAGATGAAGTAGATTCACTTCTGTATTGTGATATTCTGTATTGCCAACAGTCTGGAACAAAAGAAATCGGGAGGGGGGGTAGCCAGGGTTTTGGGGGTGTCCCCACCAAAGCTGAGACCAAACCTACGCCCATGCCACCCTCTTTATGCTGATAAAGTATTAGCATAAAACAAAATATTAGCTTGGGTGTGAATTGTATATTATGGCAAGAGCAAAAACCCAGAAGGGCAGCTGAACTAGCCTAAGAACATTTGACCATGAGGTAAATGATCTATCGCTGCAAAAAATCATCCTGCCCACCCTTCTGCCAAGGTGGTGACAAAACACAAATATCAACCATCAAGTATATGTAACCAGTTTAAAAGATTAAATTGTAACATATGTCAAATCAATTACAATAAATGATTGAAACCCCACAAAGTAATGCAGTGATTATTTATATTCAAAGCCTTGACCTTAGTCGTTTGGCAGGTGCATGTCCAGGAATGTTGACCCAGCAATGGCCACATTCATCAATCTCACCAACAAGCTCCGGATACATGGAAAGCAACACAAACAAAAGTTATCAGACATGGAAGTGCAACAACAAGTACGTCTCGGGTTACTTGACTGTAACCCTGTTCCCTTAAAAAGCGGGAACGAGATGCTGCGTAGCATTACGCTATGGGGAACATTCTTTGTGTGACCGGTTGTGAAGCACGTGTGTCAAACACGCCAAGAATTGGCTTATAATACCTCTGTTGGTGACGCAGCTCATCAGCGGCAGCTGTTGAAGCTGCAACCCCTCTAGTAGAATGAGCCCTCACACCTATGGGCGAAGTTTGACCGCGCACGTCATAGGCCAGGGCAATGGCATCCCTCACCCAACGTGATATAGTTTGTCTGGTAGCTGCAGCCCCCAGCTTGCAGCCCCCGTAGCATATAAACAGCTGTTCGGACTTACGCCACTGGCTAGTGCAGTGGACATAAGTCTGGAGGGCACGTACTGGACACAGTAAGTGAAGTCTCTCCTGCTCCGGTGTTGTAAATGGCGGAGGACAGAAGGCTTCAAGAATGACCGGATTTAAGGTCGAGAATGGAACTTTTCGAAGATAGTTAGGGTGAGGATGCAAAATGGCTTTGACCAGCCCAGGAGCAAAGTCTAGGCAGGAGGGTGAAACTGACAGAGCCTGCAAATCTCCAACCCTCTTGAGAGTGGTAATGGCCGCCAGAAGAACCATCTTTAGAGTCAGAAACTTGACAGACGCTGACTCCAGTGGTTCAAAAGGAGTGCTTGCTAAGCCCTCCAGCACTATAGCTAGGTCCCAGGAAGGAACTCTAGCTCTAGTTTGGGGTCTCCTCGAATGAAGCGGGCAACTAGAGGATGTCTCCCTATCGAGACCCCGTCAATCAGGGCGTGGCAAGCCGAAATGTCGGCCACGAAAACCTTGAGTGTGCTAGGATTAGTGCCCAAGGACAGTTTGTCCTGCAGAAACTCCGGCACTGAAACAATCTGGCAGTGGACTGGGTCTGTATGATGTGTAGCACACCAGGCATCAAAGACACGCCATCTGCAGGCATAGGCTCTCCTAGCAGAGGGAGACCTAGCGCTCAGAATAGTCTCTACAACAGGGGCTGGGAGCCCGACATCTCTTAAGTGGTCCCCCTCAGGGGCCAGACGTAAAGGTTCCAGAGCTCGGGCCGGGGATGAAACACTGTCCCCTGTGCCTGAGAAAGGAGATCCCTCCTGGTCGGAATCGCCCATGGCGAGCCGTCGAGGAGAGATATTAGGTCTGAGAACCACACTCTGGTTGGCCAATGGGGCGCTACTAGTAAGAGGCGCAACCCCCGTTGACGGACCTTCGCCAGGACTCCGGGAGCAGAGCCACCGGGAAATGCATAAAGGCGCAGTCTGGGCCACACATGGGCCATTGCGTCCAGACCCAGGGGAGCTGGAGGAGTCAGAGAGAAGTAGAGGGGACATTGTGCTGTCTGCTGTGAAGCAAAGAGGTCCACCTCTGCTTCGTAAAATCTTTCCCAGATTTGGCTCACTACCTCGGGTGGAGTTTCCACTCCCCATGTGTTACAGCCTGTCTGGACAATAAATCTGCTCCCACATTCATGCGCCCGGGATATAAATCGCCTGAGGGACAGGAACTTGTCCTGAGCCCAAAGCAGCACCTGCTGCGCCAGCTTGTTCAAGCGGCACAAACGCAGTCCGCCCTGACGATTTATGTAAGAGACCACCGCTGTGCTGTCTACTTGTACTAGGACATGGTAGCCCCTTAGCTGCTGGAGGAAGTATTTCAGGGCCAGAAATACAGCCTTCATCTCGAGGCAATTGATGTGCCATGCGAGAAGATGGCCTCTCCATATCCCTTGGGCTGGACGGCCATCTAAGACCGTGCCCCAGCCCGTGAGGGATGCATCTGTCGTTAGCATCATGCGACGACAACACGGACCTAGGGTGGGACCCAAAGTGAGAAACTGGGGTCTGAACCACATAGATAGGGTACGAAGCCCTCGGCGCGTAACCCTTATTTGCTTCAGGGGGTTGGCCCTTGGATGAAACCCCCTGGCTCTGAGCCACAGCTGAAACGGTCTCATGTGCAGAAGGCCCAAAGGAATTACCGTGGATGCAGATTCCATGAGACCCAATATTCTTTGAAAGAAGTGCACAGTCACTTCCTGGCCTAGCCTGATAGCTTTCAGGGTAGTTAGAATGGACCCGACACGTGCAGGAGACAGATGTGCCTGCATCTCGGTTGAGTCCCAAACAACCCCTAGATATGTTGTCCTCTGGGCGGCCGAGAGAACGCTCTTCTCGACGTTGAGTCTCAAGCCTAGAGAGTCAAGATGAGCTAGGACGACATCCCGATGTCGAAGCACTAGCTCCTGAGACTGAGCTAATATCAGCCAGTAGTCTATGTAATTCAAAATGCGGATGCCCTGGAGTCGCAAAGGAGCCAAGGCTGCATCCATGCATTTTGTATATGTACGGGGTGACAAGGCCAGGCCGAACGGAAGAACCCGATCACTGGTACGCCGCTCCCGAAAGCGAACCTCAGGAACTTTCTGTGCTGTGGCAGGATTTCTATGTGAAAATACGCGTCCTTTAGATCGATGGTGACAAACCAGTCGCCTAATCAGATCTGGGACACAATCATTTTTATTGTGAGCATTTTGAATTTTAATGCTTTGAGGTAGCGGTTTAACCCGCGAAGGTTTAAAATCGGGCGCAGCCCCCCATCTTTTTTCGGAACTAGAAAATACCGGCTGTAAAACCCGGATTGTCTGTCTGGTGGGGGAACACGTTCTATGGCCCCTTTGTCCAGCAAAACCTGCAGTTCCTGTGTCAATACATGGGCTCGTTCCGGTTTCACGGAAGTGGAGACCACGCCGTTGAAACGCGGAGGACGATTGGCGAACTGAAGTCTGTAGCCTTTGGCCACAGTCCTTATTACCCACGGGAGATATTTGGCAGGAGCATCCATGCTGCCAGTTTCTCCGAAAGGGGCAGTAGTTTTGGCACGTCGGTTTTGGGATGTAAGACACCCGCCGTCCTGAACCAAGGCAGGAGACGGCCGGTCACTTACATTTGCGCTGGAGACTGCTGCTCCCGAAACGCCAGTGGCGGCGGAGAAAAAACAGCGGACTCCTGAGGGTGTCGACATGGAGTCTTTAGACTCTCTTGGATTTTGTTGCGCCCACCCGGTGGGAGAACACCTCGCGCCATGGGCGCGCCAATTTCAGGGCCTCTGCTTCTTGGCGGAGATAACATTCCGCAGGTCTGTTCTCTTTGAGCAGCGAGAATCCGCCTCCAGTCCTTACGAGGGGGCACGATTCGCCACACTCTCCTTCTGGGCAGCCCACTTTTCTCTGGAAGGGGCTGGACCTGGCCGACAGGGTGGCCGACGGTCCCGGCTGCTGAGCACGGCGAGGAAGGAACCTCACAAACGCCTCCTCGTAGCGTTTAGCCTCGCGGAACTTAGTGGCGACGGAGTCCACTGCGTTGCCAAAAAGACCGGAAGGCGAGATGGGTGCATCCAGGAGGAAGGCGCGGTCCTTCTCTTTGATGCCCGTGAGGTTAAGCCACAGATGTCTTTCCGTCGCAACCAAAGCAGACATGGAGCGGCCAATAGCGCGGGCCGTCTGCTTAGTTGCACGGAGAGAGGTCTGTGGCACGGCGTAGCTCAGAAAACGCGTCCTCGTCCACAGTACCCCTTGTGCTCAAATCTTTGAGCAGCTCAGCCTGGTATGCCTGCAAAACCGCCATGGTGTGCAGTGCTGCACCAGCCTGACCCGCCGCCTGGAAAGCCTTCCCCACCAGTGATGACGTGAACCGGCATGGCTTGTTGGGGAGTGTAGGTTTTCTTAGGGAGGACGATGTCCCGGGGGAGAGATAGCCCGCAAGCGTCTCTTCCACCTGGGGCATCGACCCATAGCCCCGCACCTGTGCGCCCACGATAGTCGAATAAATCGACGTCAAAGGCACAAAAACACGGGACGAATAGGGCTTATTCCATGAGCGTGCCAGCTCCTCATGGAGGTCCCCGAAGAAGGGGAGAGACCGCCGCTGTGATCCCTCCCCCTGGCCACCTGACAGAAACCTGTCATCCAGTTTATTGGCCAATAAAGTATTTAGGGGTGCCCTGCTCCTGAGGCCATTCAATATTCAGCCTCGCCACTGCTCTTGTAACCACCTCGAGCAGCTCCTCAAACGCCGCGTCAGAGCGGGAAGAGCGCTCCGAGGCTGCGGCGCCCCCAGAAGCCAGGGATGAGGCTTCATCGACGTGCTCACGGGAAGTGCCGTAGCGCGCCCGCCCGAGCACAGAGCCGGTGTCTGCCTCATCTGGTGAGAGCGTGAGGGACATAGGACTATCTGATCCCTGCGCCTCAGCCAGATCAACACGCGAACCCCACGACTGGAGTGGGGAGGCGGCTCGCTCCTCTGCAAAGAAAGCGAGCCGGGCACGTAGGACCTTAGCAGGCAAAAGATCACAGTGCTCACACTCCCCAGAAAGTCTGAGGGCCGCGTGTTCTTTCCCCATACACTCAGAACAAAATTCATGCTGATCATCGTCAGCAATGTGTCTCTGGCACGGAGGAACACATTTCTTCCTGAACCCAGCCATGATACTTTTGTATTTATTATTAGGCCCGAGCCGGTGATGACCGGGAGGGCCTATTGTTTTTGCTCGGATTTATTTTATTTTTTTTATCTTTCTTGTCGACCTATGATCCTAAATTTGACCCAGTGAACATGCACGAAAAGTCATTTTTATTGCTCCCAGACTTCAAGCTCGGCGAAAAATTTATGTATTTGAAGTTGCCGAAAAAAAATTACGAAAAATGACTCAGTTAACCCTACAAAATCAAAATACATTGGGCCTATGGAAAGTGAAAGTAACTTTTTTCCAACGTAGAAAAATGAAACTTGGTACATTCATAGGACACCTCAGGGCAAACAGAAAAGTCAATGACAGTCACACCCTAAACTTAACAGGAAGTCCGCCATGTGGGGTGAAACGCGCGGCCACTAAAATCGCACCCCTTGCGCAGAAAGATGCAAATCATTGTGTTTTAATGTAAATGGCCCCAAATTTGGTGAGTATCATCTAGACATGTGTGCCAACCAAAGTTGTGACTTTGTTTATGATATCTTATCGGGTATGGGTGTGGCAAGCCTGTAACGAGGTGGCCATTTTTGTGAAAATAAAACGTCTCTTAACTCTCAAACGCCTTCTCAGATCGAGTTGGACCCAAAAAGGCGTTTGTGCACATTCATGACCTGAACAAAAAAATATGTAAATAAAAGGGTTATCTTTAGAAATGGCTCTCCAGCGCCCCCTACAAACTTATAATGGACTCAAGAATTTAGTTTGTCATAGAGACATAAAATTTTGTACACACATCTCTTATGTCATGACGAGCATAAAAGCCAATGACAACCACCCCCTATCTATAAATGTGTTGCCATAGCAACGTCCCAAAAATGTGAAAAAAGTCAATGGGAAGTGAAATTTTTAGTTTGTTGTAGGCAAATAAAACTTGGTACACACATCCACCATGGGCTTATGAACAAAAGCCAATGGGGACCACACCCTATCACACACAGGAAGGCGGCCATTTTGAATTGGAAATGTGAACCGACTTAAAATACACCTCTTTTTAAAAGTACACAGAAAAAGCTGCTTCATCTCCACAGACACCAAACTTGGGCAAAATGAGCTAAACACATGTATGTAAAAGAGACAAGTGTTTTTCTAGACTTTTTGCTCGAGTTATATTTTTTTATTATAATTGGTATATATTTTTTTATTATAATTTTTCTGCAAATGATCCTCAATTTAACTCCAGAAACGAACAACTAAAAGTCATTTTTATTGGTCCCAGACTTCAAGCCCGGCAAAAATTTATGTATTTGAAGTCCCCGAAAAAAAAATACAAAAATGACTCAGTGGCGGCCCCTAGAAAAGTCAAAATACATTGGGCCTATGGAAAGTGAAAGTAACTTTTTTCCAACGTAGAAAAATGAAACTTGGTATATCCATAGGACACCTCAGGGCAAACAGAAAAGTCAATGACAGTCACACCCTAAACTTAACAGGAAGTCCGCCATGTGGGGTGAAAGCGCGCCACTAAATTCGCACCCCTTGCGCAGAAAGATGCAAATCATTGTGTTTTAATCTAAATGGCCCCAAATTTGGTGAGTATCATCTAGACACGTGTGCCAACCAAAGTTGTGACTTTGTTTATGATATCTTATCGGGTATGGGTGTGGCAAGCCTGTAACGAGGTGGCCTTTTTTATGAAAATAAAACGTCTCTTAACTCTCAAACGCCTTCTCGGATCGAGTTGGACCCAAAAAGGCGTTTGTGCACATTCATGACCTGAACACAAAAATATGTAAATAAAAGGGTTATCTTTAGAAATGCCTCTCCAGCGCCCCCTACAAACTTATAATGGGACCCAAGAATTTAGTTTGTCATAGAGACATAAAATTTAGTACACACATCTCTTATGGCATGACGAGCATAAAAGCCAATGACAACCACCCCCTATCTATAAATGTGTTGCCATAGCAACGTCCCAAAAATGTGGAAAAAGTCAATGGGAAGTTAAATTTTTAGTTTGTTGTAGGCAAATGAAACTTGGTACACACATCCACCATGGGCTTATGAACAAAAAATTCATTCATGGATATCTATGCACAATGAATAATATTTGATGTGAAGTGCTTTTTAATAAAGATAAAAAAAAGAAACCGTTTGAGTCTTAAGATAACCTTTTTATTGAGCATATTGAATGCCTTGTAAAATGTTAGATATCAAAATAAATGAAACGTGTAACAGTCATATACAGAAAAAACAAAAAACATGGCTGTCTTTTAATAAGACTAATTAGTGAAATAGAGGTGTTGAAGCTCCTGACGACGTCACACAATGCCAGCAGTTTAAAAGAAATGGTCCAAAGTGCATGGTCATGTGTTAATAAATGTACTCAACAAATCTAAAAATGCATTTTTTAAATTGAGAGTTTATTAGCTATAATCAAAAGTTTTTGAAAAGCGTGACAGTCAAGACAAGACATTTATTTTGGTATAGCCCAATATCACAACAACGGTCGCCTCAAAGGGCTTAACAGACTGCACTAGACAACATCCCCTGTCCTTAGACCCTCCATCAGGGTAAGGAAAAACTCCAAAAAAACCCAGTCGGGAAAAAAGAGAAACCTCAGGGAGAACCACAGAAGGAGGGATCCACTCCCAGGACGGACAGGCCGTGCAGGAATGTGTCCGGGACAGTTGATAATACATAGAAATACACAAACATATTCACAAATAAAAACATTTATATTGGCAGTGTCCAGTGTCCACTCTGAGTGTGCAATAGTGGATGGGGCAGCCAACATCAAGGTAGATGACAGATGGGTGGGGGCCCTCACACTGGAACACAGGCGGGGAACATCACCCAGCAGGTAAGAGGTTTGTGTCCACCCTAGGAGGAGGGAGAAAAGAGAAAAAAAAAAAAACTGTAATAGGTAGATGTGATAATATGAGCAGATTTAGTGTGTACCTACAGCTACAACCAGTGTAAACGTGTACCTACAGCTACAACCAGTGTAAACGTGTACCTACAGCTACAACCAGTGTAAACGTGTACCTACAGCTACAACAACTGTAAACGTGTACCTACAGCTACAACCAGTGTAAACGTGTACCTACAGCTACAACAACTGTAAACGTGTACCTACAGCTACAACCAGTGTAAACGTGTACCTACAGCTACAACAAGTGTAAACGTGTACCTACAGCTACAACCAGTGTAAACGTATACCTACAGCTACAACCAGTGTAAACGTATACCTATGATCAATCAGTCTCCATACGTTTGGTGAAATAAGTATATTTTGAGTTTGCTGTTGAAAACTTCAAACAGTCAAAATCAATACATCAACACAAAACACAAGGTGACCATAAAACTGTGTAATATAAATAGACATCAAAACGTACCTATCTCTATATCAAAAGTGTATATCAAAAAGATTAATGAACTGTACAATACAGTACATTATATACTGAGTATATGAAAAAAATTTATACACAATGTCACCACTTGTCACTTGTGATGATGTCACAAAATGCCGTTGTTTCAAAAAATCTGTGGGCAGTCATTTGGGGAAAAAGACAAACAGTTTGTGTGCCTAGTGTCAAGCCAATATTATATAACACAATATATTTTTTAAATTATTATTATAAATTTTTTAAATAATATTAGTTTTCTAGTGTTTTCGGTTGAAAAGAACATGCAATCCCTTCATGGTCGCTGAAATATGTTGGTACTGCTACTGTTTCTATTTCTAGTTGTGTAGTTTTGACATACAAATGATCAATTATTGTTCCTTTTTCTGTTGTGGGAGATGTGACATACTGCATGAAGCCATTGTGGGTCATCAATGTACACACCTTAGAAGATTTAAGGATGTCATCATTAAAATCTCCCATAACAATGATGGTTTCATTTTGTAAATGTAGCCAGTCTATTAGGTTCTGTAAATTCTCTTTGAACAAAGACATGGGATATGAGGGTGGGCGATAAATTACGGCTAAAATGATCTTATGTACAAGTGAATTGTAAACTAAACATTCCAACGGGAAATCAGGCACAGAGATGTGATAGGTGGTATTATCTTTACAGTAAATGCCAACTCCTCCATGTTGTTGGCTTTGCAGTGTAATCAGAGCTGGATGTTTGCTCTGTATATATGAAAGGCTACGAGGGCTACTGTGAAACGTATATCCTTTAATTTTTACTGAATGAATTGCTGAATCCACAGTTAACCATGTCTCTGTAACTGCTATGCAGTCAGGAAGTAAATGTTGCGTATGTGAAGCTAAATCTAACACATGTCTTGGTAATCCCTGAACATTCATTAAAAGATTGACAAAACCTCTGTAGGTTTCCTGATTTGTGGCTCATTTTGAAGCAGGAAGGGAGGCATGGCTTGCATTGCATTTAAGACACTGTCATTACAGTATATGGCCTTTTGGGAAAAGTCTTGAATAATTAGTCCTTCCAAACTTCTTACACGACTCAAGGCCACATAGGCTTGGCCAGCTGAAAACACTTTCTTTAGGGACACCACAGCTTTATCCACAGTTAACCCCTGAACTTTGTGAACTGTACAGGCCCATGCTAGTGAGAGGGGAAATTGACGGCGTTTTCCACCTTTACTACTAGCCCTTTCCTCTTCTGGATGTATTGAAGTTGAATGACTTAAATTAGGTGAAGGAGGTGGACATTTCTTCTGTCTCTGTGCGCCAATGTTATTGTCATCAAATCGTACATACACAGCTACAGGAAGACCATACGTAGATTCTTTAATATGTGTAACAGTGCCACATACCCCATTGACAAGACCATCTGCTACGTCTATGTTTTTGCAAAGCATGACTCTAGCGTTAACACCTAACAACAACTGTTCAGGCAAAGATGTGAGGTTTGCTTTGTTATGATGACCAAACTTTTCTTCTAATTGACCAGTTTTCTTATTGTACTCATAATCTTCTGCATTAATCTCTGTATAGTCGGGGCACGTGGCTTTGAGTTGAGAAAAGTTGTGCTGAAAGACCTGTGAATTTGTTGGGAAAATGTGTATCTGTGATGAGCTTTCACCAGTGTCACATTTTTTAACAGGTTTATATCACTTTGAAGCATAGGTGTCCCCGATCGTATCCTTAACCGATTCAGTAATTGTGCAAAACGGTCATCTTTTTGTCTGACAACTGTTTTTAACTAATTTTGAATAAGTTGCCCCACAAGTTAACTCCAACTTCTTCTAAGTACAGTGCTTTACCTTTAACAGGAGGTAACTGAAAAAAGTCACCAACAGCAATAATGCTAACATTTCCAAATGGGCGAAATCACCAGTTTGTTTTATTTGCGAGTCTACCATGAATGTATGCTAATAACTGCTGTGAAACCATGAAATTTCATCTATTATAATTATTTGGAGGTCGCAGAATTTTATACGTACTGTATTCAGTTTTTCCTCACCCAGTGGGGTATAGGGTAAGGACACATTGATTCCTATGCTAAATGCACTATGAATTGTGGATGCTTGTACATTATATGCTGCCATACCTGTGGGTGCTGTTAATAAGACACTAATATTATCTGGATGGCGACGCATTGGAGCTAACAATCTATTTGCTTCATACTGTATTGCTCTAATTAGGTGACTCTTTCCAGTGCCTGCCCCACCAGTGATAAAAACATGTAATGGATCTGGCTTTTACCATTGACTTTATCTAAACACCATTGACGTACTTTGTAAAAGATAGACATCTGTAATTCGTTCAAAGATCTAATTAAATCAAGACCATCCCTGCGACACGTTATGTTCTGTTGATTTTCCAAATGACAAATATCTCTGTCTGTAATTGCTAAATCTGGAATATTAGGTAAGTCCTCTTCCTCGTCCTGGGGTCTGTTTTTCTGTTCTTCCTTGCATTCTAAACGTTCAAGTTCTTGAGCTGGACATAATAAGGCAAAAGCACTCTCCAGAATGTCATGACAGTTATTGTTGGCCATAATCTCTTCCAAGTTAGCTTTTTCTTTGTCAAATTTTGATCGGTTAGAATTGACAATTGACATAACGGAATGAAGAGTTCCATCAGAAAACTTCACCTTGCCCTTTTCATAAAACTGTTGAAATGACCGAATGCCAGCAGGTTTAAGGTCATCATCCAAGCGATATGGTAAAAACAACTGAAGTAAGCTTTTATAATGCAACTCTGGATTTTTGTTTCGAAAAGTTTGCATAGCGCACCACAGCTGGTTTGGTTCTTGTTCTTTTGTGATGAAGCCTAATGATTTTTGGAGTTTTATTGCGTTTTGCTTTTTCGTTTTACTTAAAATGCGATATTCTGAACCAAATGTGGCTATACACATGTCATTAAATATGCTCTGGTTTGGTCTGTTTTTGTACCTATCAACTATACTTGTCATCCAAATGTCATCAGTGGTTGCTGTTTTGTGACTTCACTAATAGGTTTACTTAGTTTGAAAATATTGTCACCTGTGGGAATGAATACAACTTTTCTAGAGCATTCTTTCAGGTGCATATTTGTTAATCTATATACAGCTTCTTGTGCTGAGACGTCACGGTTATGTAGGTACACTTGGCCTAGTTTTTTCATAGCTTTCTTAGCATGTACATTTCCATGTTTTGTTGCCTCTTTGTGAGCATTATTCAGCAGTAAGCCCACCTCCCGCTCTTGCTTGTTTATGTATTTGCAGATGTATACTATGCACTGATACATGTCCACAATAAACTGAATGTCCATATTTGCATTCCAACACTTTAACAAGAATTTGTTGTATGGATTGATCCAAACTGCATTAATGTCCCTTTTTAAAACAAAACCTTTTCATAAGTTTCTTGATTAATGCCAACACTTGCAAACAAACTGTGGACACTGTCATGGGGATTGTTCTCATCTATAAGTGCTTTTTTTATGTCAGTCATAATGGCAGTAGCACGCTCTGGTGTCATGTAGTTTTGTTGATCCTGTAAACATATGCACTTCACATTCTCGTTTATTTGGACGTCATTTGCATTCAAGCCTTTGTTGTCAACATGGCATTTGGGGCATTTTGGTTTTGGCTGGACTTTCTTAATAAATGTTCGAACAGACACAGGGCGAGGAAAATTGAAAGCGACAAACTGTTTGTTTTTTTGCATGTTTTGAATGACGCTTTGAATGTTGTTGTACAGAACTAACAATATCCAGTAACTCCTTATCATTTGTGGGTAATTCACATGTAATGTATTTGTCAATAAACATAACTACATCTTCATCTGGGCTTTTATCTATTGTAGGAGCATCTTCAATCCAAAACAAACAGTGAATATGGGGGGAACCACGCTGTTGAAATTCTACACGATAGAAATAGTCTGTAATCTTGCCAATTGGTTGTAATGGAGACATCAGAACTTCCCTTAAAAATACATGCCAGCGGAAATCAAACATGCGAGCTGCAGCCACGGGATTATTATGCAGCAAGTCACATCTGTGTGCATAATCCAAACTCTCAGCAGTTTCTGTCCTGCCTGCCTGTTTCAAAATTGTACCTAAAAGATTGGACCATCTTAAATCTGTGCTACTATAACTTTGAAACCAGTCTGCTTTACCATTAACTCTTAAACAAGCCATCAAATCTTTTTGTGCTGCTTGCCAAAATGCTGGGGTTCCTCTAATTGGCTGCAAAAATCGATATCCGTCATCCACATGCACCATGTCCTTCAAGGTTTCAACATTATCACCTACATTTTTTGTAGTGTACCACCTGTTTGCCCTTTACGTAAAGCTATTGATACTTTGGAAACAACCTGCTCCACTTCTGACATGTATTGAGCAAAAAAAATGAACTCAATATTATTAGCAAACCTACCATCAGCATTTAAGATTCTGTTATTAAAATAACGAGACAATGTCAAGCGCTGCTTCCTAAGCGTATGGAAAGTATTGCATCCTTTCGGAAACAGAACTGGGAAAGACTTTGCTTCATTGTCTTTCTCAGACAGCATCTTTACTGGATTATTTCCTTCTGCGGGGGCTAAATTCAATATGTCTTCAAAATACTGATCTAATGTTTCTTGCCCAATATCTACTGGCATCAAACATGTGTCTTGAAAAATGCAGTGATGCTGCTGATCATGCAAAAGGTCTTCTTCAACTTCTTCAGACACTTCACCCTTTTTAGCATTATCTTCCTCTAACTGCCTCTCCTGCTCCTTAGAAAACTCATTTATCCATTCGTCATTAAAGTCAATGTCTTTGTAATATGGATTATTTTCCTTTAAATATGCAAGTGCTTCTATGTGCTTTGTGTCTACAAACTGGTATTCATAGTGCCCTTTATAAGTGAGTTTACGCTTTAGTTTAATACGTAGTAGTGAACCATCCATGTTAGAATGTGTCTGAACAACATTAGCAGGGACGCATGTTACAGGCCCATGAACACCATTCTGCCCACCTTTAGGCAACGCCAACATCTTCATGAAAGGAATATTACGAGCAATCAGGTGCTGTTCTAAGCTATTCAAACGAGCCAAGACATTTGGAATTGGATCCAATTCCAAGTCATTACCTGTCCATTCAGATGGGACCTGGCCTCGTTTAATTTTATAATGGCAGGTAAAACAAATCCATAGCTGACCTCTTGCTGCTTTTAACAGACACGGCATACTACATTGTGTGTTACAAATATGAAGGTATTTTTCAGAAATGCATTTTTCAGCTGCTAATGCCGTTTGTGGTGGGATTTTATATTTGTCTTTTATACAAGCTAAAACTTGTTTTTTAAACAGCAAGCGATTACACACTGAGCAAATAAATTCTGGACCCTCTTTTATAGTATTAAGGAAGCGCTCCATAATAAAAGAAAACTGCTCTGCCTGTTTTTGTAATAGTTGCCTCTTCATTTTGTTTTTTGCTAGAACAGTAGCCCTATATTTACTGTCGGTCTTGTATTTATTTTTCTCAAAGGCATTCAGTTTCTCTTTATAGTCCAGATTTGTCTTGTATTTCTTTTTCTGAAAGGCATTTAGTTTCTCTTTATAGTCCAGATTTGTCTTGTATTTATTTTTCTGAAAAGCATTAAGTTTCTCTTTATAGTCCAGATTTGTCTTGTATTTATTTTTCTCACAATTTTTTACTTTTTCCCTATGCACCATGTTTGTTCTGTATTTATCTTTATTTGAGGCTTTAAGTCTTTGTCTGTACAATAAGTCATTCCTATATTTACTCCTACAGATTTCCCTTTTTTTTTGTCTAAATAGCATTTCCTCCTTATATTTTTTTATACCCATAATTTTACATTTCTGTCTAAATAACAGCTCTTTTTGGTATTTTTCTTTTTTTGTCTTTGATCTTTTACACTGAATGTATTTGGATTGAACAGTGCTTTTTTCTTGAGGTTCTTTTTGTGCACTTGTTTTAGATTGTTGGAATATAGGAATCTGAATAACCTTGGCCCTGGTTTTGTATGCTTGTGGTCCAGTCATTTGGCAATACCCATAACACTCGTTTTCTTGGACTTTTTTAACACAAAGGACATTCTCATAATGGGTTCCAAAACGATTTTCGATGTAAATCCCTTGATTACACAAAGGTGTCTTTGTGCATTTATATTTAAGCCACCTATTTAGATGAAATGTATATATATCTACTCCTAAATAATCTGCAGCAGCGTGGATTTCCATTTCTGTGGCCCATGTGTTTACATATCTCATTTTGTACTTGTTGATATACTCTGCAACGGTTAGGGTTTGGTCTTCAACTCGTAAGTAGCTTTTAAATTTTATAGGATTTTTTTCCAACTCTTTAACAACACCTAATCTTATTTTTCTATGATGTTTTTGTGTGCCACTCACAGCTTGAGAAATGGCACGGAAGAAACAGTTGCCATCACCGACAATGCTTTCATTGTGGCATGGCACTCCTGCATCACCAGCGTCTACTGATTCTGGAACATTGTATCTTTCAAAAGCCACATTAATCTGCGTACATATAGCTTTGCAAACATTGTCATTCAGAGGAATAAACTGATATGGCCGTCTTTCCTCACTAACAATTGTAAGTTCGGAAGAATCATATAGTTTGACTCGTCGTACTTTGTGGTTACCCTTGACAATTATACATTCTGTGTTTAATACACCAACTGCTCTGGCACGTTTCTGACCACTTCGCTTCTGTACAGATTCCTGTGCCTCCAACAACACACATGGATTGTCACCATCACTCCGTGCAGGACTTTCCTCTACAATCACACAGTCATTTTCACATGACTGTGCCGATGCACACTCAATGTCACTCTCAGTTAAAGACATGTCTTGGTAGACAGGACTTTCCTCTACAACAATACAGTCATTGTCACATGGTCTATCATCAACCTTCAGTTGTATCTGCACTGGCACAGCAGACGATGCACATTTTACACTCACTGACACTGTTTAGTTCAAATATCTCATTTGAGGGACCAAACCCTGCTGCCAACTTGTGAAGGTGCCTGTAAACCTCACCAAGGCTATTAAAGTAGAGCACAACACTTGTTCCATTAGCGTCCAACATTCCTGAAGCACTGCGTGCATGAGAATCCACAATAGCGAACAAACCTCTTTCAGAAATAATGGCACATGTCTTTTTAAACATAGTGAATAGACACATGCTGTCTCCGTCTAGATTATCCTCAAGTGCACTCATCAAAGTAACATAACAAAGGTTTCGCTTTTCAACTCGGCTTACTGTATAGAGACGACCCATAACACTGTCAATGTGAAAACTAAATGTTTGACCAAACAAATCCTCCTCAGGCTTGAAATCCCAAGATCCCAACAACTTCTCTCTGTCTCTGATACTAGGTCTTTTTTTGCTGTATAAGGCATCACCTTCTAATAGTACCGTGTGTAAATCTTCCTGTGTCCATGAAAACACACTACACAGCTGAGAATGTCTAATGATCGCTGACATGGCCATGGCCATACATTGTAATCCTGGATATTTAAACAAACCATGTCCCTGATGGAATGAGCCACTAATGTTTTTAGGGCATGGGAACTTAGCTTTGTTGTCTTCATCCAAGACATGCTCAGTTCTGTCAACGGACGGGATGCTTTCAGAGCGAAGACGCTTCTTGGGCACCTATTTGCACAAAAAGACAATAAGTTTGGCTATCACTTCAAAATACCCTGATTTTAACCCCATATGTACTTGCAGTTTTTTTTTCATGACATATGTCACTTTTTCATATATAAAAATAACTTTATGACCAACCTCATCATTTCCCACTCTGTCCAAATCCACATCATTGGTTTGTGAGCCTCCCAATGTCACCTCCAAAGCATCGGCCTTCATCTATATAAAGCAAGATGTAGTAATAAGTCATCTCTGGTACATTTCTTAGAACACCAAACAAAACCTGCTGTTTGTATCAACTAAGGAGAAACAATGTATTTATTATTATTATTATTTTTTTTTTTTTTTTTATTGTGTTACTCACTTATACTATCTTAATGTTCAATACCTGTTTTGAATGGCTTCTACGTGTCGCAACCACTTTTCGGCATCCAGAATCTGAAACCTGTAGTGCAAAAAAAAACATTATGACTTTCAACAGATTATTATATTTGACGATAATAACTAGAAGATGTCACCACCAACAATAACTGTACCTTCTTTCCAGCTGGACAAATTGCCGGTATGCTGCACAAAACAGGATTTGACAATTCTTCTGTGTCAGTTGTGGCCAAAACATGAAACTGACCAGGGGAAAGCGGGATGGAAAACACAGACTGCACCTTCAAAATTGAACAACAACTGATTAATACTGTTAGAAATGTCAAATCTACTTTCACTGTAAGAGTTAACAAACCTGCTCAACATCAAACTTGCGTTTGAGTCCCAAGCGTGCAACCTTGACATCTTCTGCTTGGTTGGCCTAATAGACAAGATAAATGTCATTAACAATGAAATGTGAACAAGTTACAAAAAAGCACTTAACATACAGAGAGTACTTTCTTACCTTTCCCTTTCGTTCAACAA
Source organism: Perccottus glenii (assembly GCA_024416835.2). Lineage (NCBI taxonomy): Eukaryota > Metazoa > Chordata > Actinopteri > Gobiiformes > Odontobutidae > Perccottus > Perccottus glenii. Next base: position 62,629,432 of record CM044546.2, read on the forward strand.
CATTCCATTTAAACGGGTCAGATGAACAATAAGTTGACTGAAGAGCCTTCAATGAAATACGTCTGAGAACTACCACAGGAAACTTTGGCAGAAGCACAGGGTTTGGACAAGTTGCAGCACTCTGCCTGGTGGTACGTGCAGTGGGAGGGGCACTGGTGGCAGGAGAGGAGGATGGCTCTAATCTAGAGGGTGAGGAGCAGGGAGGTTTGCTTTGGTCAGTGGGATCTGCAGCAGCCCTCAAGAGCACCTCAGCTAAGATACTCATGCCCTCGTTGTCACTGAGATGTACCTGCATTATAGGAAATGCCACTTTAACATACATTCTCTCGTATTACTTGAATTGCAAGTTTAAAGCATAACATTTATTTATAGCATAGACACAAGTGCTCTACTTACACCATCGTAAATCCACAGCCTCTTATTCTCCACAGGGAACAGGTCAACACAAGAGATGTACTCCACACCTACAAAAATACCATATTTTAGATCTTTGAATTTATGCCCAGACACTGACAGCTGATTATTACCAATAATAATGCATACCTTTTCCTTTTGCCACTCCCTGGTAGATCTGCCGCAGCTGGTCCTGATGTGCTTGATTCACCCCAAGCCTGGGAGGAAAGTCTACCACAGACACCTGTAAATAAAAAATTTACAGTTAGACTTTACACACAAACAGGCATTTTCTTCACAAACCTGCCTCACTTCACATATATTCCAATTCTGATTGATAAAGTATGGAACATACCTTCTTCCATCGACTGAGGAGGGTAGACAGAAGCTTTGCAAACTGTTGTCCAGACCGTGTCACATTGTTGTAGTTGAGGTTATTGCCAGGAGCAATGACCACACACTTTGCGACTGGTTGATTCACAATCAAATGTCTGGCCTCCACCTCCAGGTGATATGCTGTTCCTCCAGAGATTGCACAGAAACCAAAGGAAACGGAAGGCAATGCCAATGGAACATATCCATCCACAACAGCTCTGAGATGGGAGTCACCCAGGACCAAAACGCACTGAAACAAAAGGGCAAAAGCATGTTGTTAATATTAACTGACTATAAACTGTAAACACTACATAACAGGAAAATATGCATCACTAACACACCTTTTTATTGGTTGACTCGCATGGAATCAGAACTTTGTGCTTCTTCTTAGTGTGAGGAGACATCTTCCATGGGTGTATGGTATGACGAGATCCAGTGCCATGGATGTCTGCACATTACAAACAAACTACATGAGACCTCTCTTATACATACTAACACAGACATTCTGTACACCAAAATGCATAATAAATATTAACCAAGATACATGGAGAGTATTACCTTGAGAGGAACGCTTGGCCACTCTGGTCTTAGGAGCCACAGATTTCACGAAAGAGGTCATCTAATTAGAAATATAAAAGATTATGTTGTGCTGCCATCAACACTAAAGTCTGCTTCTCATTTACACTTGAAACTGTGAATAACAACCCAAATTCACACTGTATCCGGGAGCCGCCTTTTACTTTTGTAAATGTGTCTTTTGCACAGGTTTTTTGCACAGTTCAACGGGATAAATACAACAATCAGACTGGAGTGAACTCGACATGTTACTATTAATATAGCAGACAAACAGCTGTAACCTGCACAATTTAAGACATGCTTTGAATCACTAAAATACTTTGTTAGGACACCGTCGACTTCACCAGAGACACTGCTGTAGTATACCGATGGAAATAGAAGCACAGTCCTACAAGCGTAAAACTAATCTAGGCGTAATGGCTTGTGTTTCTAAACCCAACCACGGACCAAACTGACCCACAATAGTACGCTCACATGTGGACCTTACTCCACTGACATTATTGTAGACCTATGTATCCAGTTGGTAAAATCCAATTAAATACTAGACCACAGACATTAGCCATCATATACAGACAAACTTACCTTTGGTTGAAAAGATGCAACGTAGAAAAAGACCGCACAGTGTTGGATAGCCTACTTCTGAGAGTGCAAAAATAATAAAGACCAAACTTTGAGAAATTCTCGTAGTTCAATCTGAGGAGTCCTTTAAAACTGATCACAGCATTAAAAGACATGCTCCATAGCACAAGTGAATGCTTTAACCTGTATGATCAGATATAGCCACACCCCTTTTTTATGCACGGACCAATCACACACTAGGTCTGGCACAGCTAAATTTGAATACTGCCGTAGGCTAGGCCTATTGTTCCAAACCACTCTTTTCGGGACTGAATTTGTGGTCAACATCTCCACTTCCCTGTTCTGTGCATCTACATAAGATTTTTAGAGCCAAATCTATTAGATATACTAAATACTTGTTCAAACCAGTTAAAGCTGTGGATGTAAGACATTATAATTACATCGATAGATTACTGCTACCTTACTAATTACTCACGACGAGGTTCTGCGCACTCACAATGTTGCCCCGGGCTCATTTAATGATCTGAAGAGCACATATGGACCTTTCTTGTGATTTCTGTTTTAAATTAATGCACAATCAAAACATTCTATAAAACATATCTTTGGTTCAATTTGGAGTTTATAATCTCTCAGTAATACTGCTGATTGTCTTCCTAAACAAAATGTTTTTCATCCGTTTCAAATCAAGTGAAGATATATCATCACAATCATTTCATTTAGAGCATGTCATGTCTATGTTGAAATTCCACAAAGTTGGCCCTGAGTGATGCCCTGTGCACCTTATATATTACATAAGGACACTGCACTTCTCACATTGAAATAGTTTTAGGAGAAATTAAAACTGTTAGCCTAGATGATTCATTGTAACTAAGTTCTAAATGTGCTTTTCTGATACATTTGTACTTACTTTAGCTCAGACAATTATTAAACACAGGAATAAAGTGTATGTGGCATTTGAAACTCCATCATCTATAGCCGTATCACAAAGTCTCTGTAGCTTTAAAGTTTTTGGTATGTTTCTTCTTCTAAATGACAGTTATTCAAATCACAGTTTGTATCATTAGGGCGGGATGCTTGTTACATTGTTCAGGTACAGGTGTAAATGGTCTTGAATGTGAACCTCTGTGTGCTCTGGGGGATGCATATGTTCCTTTTAGTATGATAAGTAGACAGCTTAATAGGTCAATCAGACTTGTATTGTTTGCATGTAGTGAATTTAGATTAGAATTTACATAGTGATAGTTACACTGACCCAAGTCTTGCAAAGCTCCATATGCAAAAGTAAATCTGAAATGGTTCATATTTGTGCTTTCTTCTTTTCTGATTTCAATCAAATTATTTCAAGCACTAACACTTCCCAATGAATTATGGTGACTATTAAAAAACAGCCGGGGGCTGGAGGAGCACCGTTTAAAATTACGCCTTTGATACCCGCATACATTTATTAAGACTATAGTTTATAAACACTAATATTTGCTTAGGCAATATTCTAAGCCCGGGGTGTTACAATAGAAAATGGCATGTCTCCCCAGGATTAAGATAAGGACAAAAGAAACATGTTTTAACTCCAACAAACTCGGCTCTTAAAAGAACCTTTGCTTTGAGATGTTCTGTAACCGCACAAAGCCGTACTTCTCTCTCTACGCGGCGTAGTCCACATGCTGCGCTCAGTTCCCATCTTGGCTTGCTCGTGTAGACGGGTGTTCTTTAATCGCACAAACCCGTAGACATCTCTCTTGGCAGCGTAGAGCACGTCCGTATCCCTCTTGGATTGTTGTGTGTTCGGCCTTTAACGTACACCTTGCTCATAGCTGTATCCTCAGGGGTGAACACACCCCTTTCCGCAAATGAACCAATCACAGACCACTGACCCAGGTCTGGCAATCTACTAAAAACTGATCAAATCTGAAAAAGCTGAATTTTTCTTATTTTCTGTTTTCAATTACATCCTTTTAGGCATTTGTTCTTCCACTTACTTTAGGTTAACAAAAAGGATGTTTGTGCAACCTAAATTTATAATTTTTGGCAATCGTACTACAACTGTAAACAAAAAGCTTAGGATAAATGATATTGAAATAGAAAGAGTAAAAGAACTTAAATTCTTGGGAGTAACAATTGATGAAAAACTTATGTTGGAAGCCACATATACATTATATTAAGGCTAAAATATCCAAATCAATTGCTATATTATATAAAATCAATTACCTATTAAATCAGCAAACATTGTATATGTTGTATTGTTCCTTCATACTTCCTTACATTACTTACTGTTTGGAGGTATGGGGAAACACTTACAAAACCAACACTGAACCAATATTTATCCTTCAAAAGAGAGCCTTAAGAATTGTAAATAAAACCACCTATAGAGCACCAACTACTCCACTGTTTATTAAATTAAAAGCACTAAAATTCAGAGATATTGTTGACTTCAAAACTGCACAAATTATGTATAAAATAAATAATCAGCAACTATCTGACAGTATTCAAGGGTTGTTTCAAATGAGAGAGAGCAATCATCACTTAAGAGGAACATATGTATTTAAAAAGAAATTTATAAGAACAATTTCTAAATATCAATGCATCACAACCAAAGGAGTTATTGTATGGAACAACTGCAGTGAAGAGATAAAATCATGTACAACAATAAGTAATTTTAAAAGATTATTTAAACTGAATATACTAAATGAATACGAAAAGGACTTGAGGTGATAGTATTGTATACAGGTTCATTGGTCTACATGTTAAGTATAGTATAAGATAAATGGAAAAGAAAGAAGAAAAAAATGGGAGTGTTTGCATGCATCTGTATCTATGAATAGGTTTATGTGAACAGAAGGTAGGTAGATATAGGATGTAAATAAAGATGTATATATAAGTGAAGCATCAAATTGTTTGTATTTAATTAAAGGATAACAATAGAGAAATGGGGTAGGACTTGAAAAGTTTGTTATGAACTTCTTCCTACTCCTTTTAAACATGAGAATTTCTAATTTGAATTATTTACAATATTATGGAAATATTTTTTTTATTTGTATTTTTTTTATTTTTATTTACATGTTCAAATAAACAAACAAACAAAAAAATTTATGTATTTGAAGTCCCCGAAAAAAAATTACGAAAAATGACTCAGTGGCGACCCCTAGAAAAGTCAAAATACATTGGGCCTATGGAAAATGAAAGTAAATTTTTCCAACGTAGAAATACAAAACTTGGTACATCCATAGGACACCTCAGGGCAAACAGAAAAGTTTATTACAGCCATACCGTAAACTCAACAGGAAATCTACTATGTTGGGTGGAATGCGTGACCACCTAAATCGCACCCCTTGTGTCTAAAGGCTTTTCATCTAAACAGCTCCAAATTTGGTGAGTATCATCTAGACACGTGTTCCAAAAAAGTTATCAATTTGTTTTTTGATACATTTGTGGCTGTGGTCGTACTGAGTCTGTGAAGAGGCAGCCATTTCTTTGGGAAATAAATGCCATTTCCCAATTGCCAGGATCCTTCCTTTAGAGGAGGCCCCTCCAGAGCCACGGCTAGAGTCTTAGAAAACACCTCAGAATCCTTTGGAACTTGTAACCTTGTACTTTTAGACAAGTTATATTTACATTTTGCCTTTTTAAACAGGGGGGTGCAGCGATTCCTGAGTCATCTCAAATCTCCAGCCAGTACTTTGTTTTTCTCGCCTTAGCCCAAGCATAATCTATTATTTTCAAAGGTTCAGACAGCTCCCAGGAAAACCAGGGATTGTGGAGACCTTTAACTCTAAATTACAAGGTGGTGTAGCAGGCCCCAGCCGTAGCACAGGCCCGGTTATTTGACATTACCGTGAAGTTTACGCTTTAAAGCACGACATGCGATCCTACAAGTGCATGTGTCCCCGCGGTCTCAAGGGAGGCGAGGGCCTTTATCGCCGCTTGCGGCTTTAATTTTATATATTTTCGTACTGGCACAGAGAATAGGTTTGCTCACATTTCACACAATGCGATCTGAAGACAAAGAAACCTGAAGACGCTCCCGCGTCATGTGTTATTATACCCTCTGTTCAGGTGCGCGCAATCACACAGCTGCCGCTGATGAGCTGCGTCACCAACAGAGGTATTATAAGCCAATTCTTGGCGTGTTTGACACACGTGCTTCACAACCGGTCACATAAAGAATGTTCCCCATAGCGTAATGCTACGCAGCATCGAGTGTAGCTTTTGACAGGGAACATGTACTGTATCTCAATACAGATTCTAAAATCCCAGTAAATCTTCCAAATATGTTGTAAAACCAGGTCAAGATTAATTTCTCTATTCCAGAATACTCTAATTCCTCTGTTAGAGTTTGAAGTCCTTTCTTAAAGGCTTTAGTTCTGCTGTAACTAGTCCTGTGTTACTTTGGAGGAAATCCTTTTTTAGATCCCACCTTTTCAACTAAAAGCATGCTCAGTGCTATTTTGTTCTGTCCAGTCCTTGGACCAGTTTTCTCTCATTTCCAGTTTTAATTAACAGTTACAGCATCTCTTGTGTAATTCATAAACCTTTGTTGTTTATATAATATACTTAATTTAATCCACATTTTCATAAATTGTCTCAAATTGTAAAAATTCAAATCCTAATGCTAATTTAATTTTAGCCTTATATTCGTTAAGGACACCTTCGAAGGACGCCTCTGTCGTCGATGTAAATGGGGCTCTCAAATGAACCCGAGGGAGCTGCTGTTTGGCTCCTAAAGTGTGAGTTTCGACTCACGATGTTCTCCGTCACATTGTATGTGAACACAAATAAAACGAGGATCCTTTAAGGACGCATGTTTCCGGTCAGCAGGCAACGCTGGTCTAATGGTCTTACTTTCACAAAACCTCCAGACTTCTGCTTTGCACTGCACCTGTCCCTGATCTCTACGTTTGTCAAGTTCAGAGTGATGTCACAGGAAGTCATGTGCTAGCCCACTGCAGAAGCTGCACCGATCCGTCTGTCAATCTCACGTTCCTTCCTTCCCTCACTTGTGAACAAGACCCCAACTTAAACTCCTCCACTTGAGGCAGGATCTCTCCTCCAACCTGAAGGGGGCAAGCCAACCTTTTCCGACTGAGAACCATGGTCTCAGACTTGGAGGTGCTGATCCTCATCCCAGCCGCTTCACACTCAGCTGCAAACTGTCCCAGTGCACTCTGGAGGTCCTGGCTTGATGGAGCCAACAGGACAACATCATCTGCAAAAAGCAGAGACAAGATCCTGTCGTCCCCAAACCAGGCCCCTGGCTGCGCCTAGAAATCCTGTCCATAAAGATAATGAACAGGACCGGTGAGCCCTGCCGAAGTCCAACATGCACTGGGAACAGGTCCGACTTACTGCCGGCAATGCGAACCAAGCTCCTGCTCCGGTCGTACAGGGCCAGGAAAGCCCTTAGTAAAGGGCCCTGGACCCCATACTCCCAGAGCACCCCCCACAGGGCGTCATGAGGGACACAGTCGAATGTCCATGTGGACTGGTTGGGCAAACAAGCAAGCACCCTGGAGAGGGTATAGTATAGAGGGTATAGTCCAGTGTTCCACAACCGGGATGAAAACCGCATTGTTCCTCCTGAATCCGAGGTTCAACTATCGGCCACATTCTCCTTTCCAGTACCCTGGCATAGACTTTCTCGGGGAGGCTGAAGAGTGTGATCCCTCTGTAGTTGGAATACACCCTCTGATCCCGCTTCTTAAAAAGAGGGACCACCACCCCGATCTCCTCAAGTTCAGAAATACTTTTCCCAAACGCCACGCGATGTTGCAGAGGCATGTCAGCCAAGACAACCCCACAACATCCAGAGACTTGAGGTACTCAGGGCATATCTCATTCACTCCTGGTGCCTTGCCACCGAGGAGCTTCCCAACTACCTCAGTGACTTCAGCTTGGGTGATAGACGAGTCCACCTCGGGGCCCTCGGCCTCTGCTTCCTCAGTAGACATGTCGGTGGGATTGACTAGATCCTCGAAATATTCCTTCCACGTCCAACAATATCCCCAGTGTCGCGTTACTACAATTTGGTTGAATAAAGCGCGAGGTGTTATGCTTTGGCTACACATCAGCTGCTGCTGGAGAGAGCAGGGGTGGGGATGATGACACTGCTGCAAAAGCGATGATGATTGGCTGATGGCGTCTCACTGCACGCTCTGACTTCCACTAAACACAAGACAGCGTCAGCGACAATGGAGCCTGGGAAATTCAAAGGTGGCGTTCTCGAACTGGAAGTACCGGCACTACTTCTCGTTAATTGAAATTAAAGGCAAGAATGTTTCTGTAACATGCTACGTCCAGGAAAAAATACTTTATCCACGTCTGCCTCAAGTAACTCAAATCTTATGAAGCACCTCACATCAACACATGCTAACACGACACTTGTTGCTGCTGCTAACCCCAAAGGCAGCTGCGTGAGTTCCAGTGAAGGAGACAGAGCCACTGTTAAAACAAGCAACGCTTGATTTTACGTGTCAGCAACAACCACTGGTTTAGTTGTTAGATGAGAGGAGTGTTTTAGAATAGATTTATTATTCATTTTCTTTGAGAATGAACAACATGTTAATCTACAGAGAGAGTTGGATTGTGTTTTGTTTATTGTGCAATAATTTACAGGTACAGAGGTGTGCACTACTTAATGGCCAGGTCTCCCGTTGTTTCTTTTTACACAAGTTTACATTTGTGTGACTTAATTTTGCCATTGAATTTATTTTCAATATTTATTTTTTATATGTTTTTATTTATATCATATGGCAGACTGCAATCTATTGAGTTGAAATAAATACCAAATGTTCTAAAATACTATAAATAGTGTTTTTATTCTTCAATCAGTTAATCTAAACATCTTTCATATTTAAGCTGTTAGAGCTTAAAGAGCTTAGAGAATAGAACATAATACCCTTATAGAACATAAAAGATAACTTCAGTTACTTTGCTGAGTAACTGAGTTACTTTTACAATGTGGTAACTGAGTTACTAACTAATTACTTTTTTGAAGTAAGATGACCAACACTGCTCAGGAGTCTCACGAGCCAACCAGGCTTGATAGGTCTCCTTCTTCAGTTTGACGGCATCCCTTACCTCCACCTACCACCGGGTTCGGGGATTGCCACCACAACAGGCACCGGAGACTTTGTGGCCACAGCTCCGAGTGGCCGTGTCGACAATGGAGGGGGAGAACATGGTCCACTCGGACTGAATGTCTCCAGTCTCCCTCGGAATCTGGTCGAAGCTTTGCCACTGGTGGGAGTTGAAGATCTCTGACAGGGGACCCGGCCAAACGTTCCCAACAGACCCTCACAGTATGTTTGGGTCTGCCAAGTCTGTCCAGCTTTCTCCCCTGCCATCAGATTGAACTCACCACCAGGTGGTGATCAGTTGACAGCTCCGCCCCTCTCTTCACCCGAGTGTCCAAGACATACGGCCGGAGGTCAGATGAAACAACTACAAAGTCGATCATTGACCTCCGGCCTAGGGTGTCCTGGTGCCACGTGCACTGGTGGACACCCCTATGCTTGAACATGGTTTTCGTTATGGGCAAACTTTCCAATAACAGAACACCGCTTGTGTTCACTGCTCATGTTCAGATCCAGGGCGCTGTTCCTCCCAATCACGCCCCCCAGGTGTCACTTTTACTGCCCACGTGAGCGTTGAAGTCTCCCAGTAGAACGACGGAGTCCCCAATCAGAGCACTTTCCAGCACCCCTCCCAGAGACTCCAAGAAGGCTGAGTACTCTGCACTGCCATTTGGCCCGTAAGCACAAACAATGGTGAGAAACCTATCACCGACCCGAAGCCGCAGGGAAGCGACCATCTCGTTCACTGGGGTGAACTCCAACACATGACAGCTGCGCCGGGGGGTTAATGAGCAAGCCCACACCAGCCCGCTGCCTCTCACCGCAGGCAATTCCAGAATAGTGGCGAGTCCAGCCTCTCTCAAGGAGTTGGGTTCCAGAGCCTAAGCTGTGCGTGGAGGTGAGCCTGACTATCTCTAGTCGGTATCTATCAACCTCCCGCACAAGCACAGGTTCCTTAATCGCCAGTGAGGTAACATTCCATGTCCCTAGCACCAGATTCTGTGTCCGGGGGATTGGGTCGCCAAGGCCCCTGCCTTCGACTGCCACCCAATCTATATTGCACTGGCCCCTTACGGTTCCTCCTCCAAATCACCAGGGTATGGAAACTAGGGTAATTTGGGTAGTTTCTGTTGTCATTATGGTTTTAAAAGCGTAAACAATACACAATACACAGTTGTTTGATAATAAATGGCTTCACCCAATCATTAACTATTAGTGAAAGAAAGGTTTTTGTGTTATCATTCATATTCTCTGAAAAATGGCCAAACAATCATAAATTCTGCCAGGGTATGTAAACTTATGAGCACAACTGTGTGTCATTGATATAGATTTTAAAAAGGGCTGGGACCTAACCCTTATGTAACACTCATAGATACAGTGGCAAGATAAAGTATGTGAACCTTTTGGAATTATATGGTTTTCTGAATAAATTTGTCTTAAAATGGGATCTGAATAAAGTCATGGTATATGTATCTTTTAAAATATTTATTGGCTTCCGATCACAAACGAGACGACGGAGACCGTACATGGTAAATTAAGGAATATATATAATATATAATATACAATTACTATGACAGTAACTAAAAATTATTACAATGTCTTTATTGAGAACAACTAAAAAACCTCATAGTGCTTGTGGAAAACGTATGTGAACCCTTGAATTAATGACCTCAAAAAAGCTAACTGGAGTCATGTTTAGTACACCTGGAGTCTCGTTAATATAATACGTTTGGAGGTGTGAACTACAGCTACTTTAAATGATTAAAAACCCCTTTTGGAGTTTGCTCTGCACAAGAAGAACATGCTATGCCTGGCCAAAAAGAGCTTTCAGAGGAGCTACGATCAAGACGGTTGCTTTACATAAAGCTGGAAAGGGTTAAAATAAATTTCCAAGACTTTAGAAATTCACCAGTCTACAGTTCTGGTGTAGAAAGGGCACGGCATATTATCATGAAAACATCCCATCTGTATGGTGGAGGAAACATCAAGATTTGGGCCTTCTTTGTTGCATCAGACAATTCTTCAGAATAATGTGAGGATGTCTGTACATCAGCTGAAACTGTAGAAGGTGGGTGATACAACAGGACAATGACCCACACACCGGAGCAAGTCCACAACAGAATGGCTTCAGAAAAAACAAAATCTGGCTATTGGAGTGGCCAAGTCAGAGCCCAGACCTCAACCCAATAGAGATGTTATGGAATGACTTAAAGAGGGCCAAACACATGAGACGTCCAAAGAATATGACACAGCTAAAGCCATTCTGCAGGAAGAATGGGCTAAAATTCCTCCAACGATGTGCAGGTCTGATCCACACATACAAGTTTGAGGTTATTGCTGGTCAACCAGATATTAAAGGGTTTACATACTTTTTCCACTGCCATTTTTAAAACTGTGTTCAATGAAGACATAAAAGATTAGATTTTGTTTGTGTAATTATTTTTAGACACATTATGTCTGTCAATACCCTTGACTTAGATGAAGTTTAGATCACATTTTAAGACAAATTTATTCAGAAAACCATGAAATTCCAAAAGGTTCACATACTTTTTTTTGTCACTGTATAGACAGACGAGCAGATTGGTAACCCTCCCACTCGCACAGATTGTACACAGTCAGTAATATAATTTCTGAACTATGCCACGCAGTTCTGCGAGAAACTAATGTGAGCTAGATGTTCATGATGTGAAAGGCAAAGTGCTTGGCGGATGGTGCACTCATTTTCAGGGTGTTTTCAGAGCTGGCGCATTGTTTAATGAAAGGCTGGACATAGCATAAACGGGCGGAGTTTTTTTTTTTTGTCAAGTTGTGTATGTTAAAAGAAAAAGCACAGTCTATATTTGGTCATTTTAGATGTTTTAATGCTTGATTTTAACTGTGAACTCATGGGACATGTATTTACAAGATGACAAATAACATGTATTTCACAAATAACAGCAGTTATTAATATACATTATTTTACTGATTTGCATCATGTCTGAACAATGATTAAAATAAATGCACCATAAATTGAATATAAATGAAAGAGATAGAGAACCAGGTAGACACACTGTCAATCAGATATCATAATTATATATTTATAAAAACTTACACTGTTCACAAGGGACTTGTTAAGCTTGTGTTTTACTGAAATAAATGAAGAGCAATAGCGGTGTACAGGAGTAAAACAGGGCATAACCTGAGCTCATCCTTGTTTTGAATAGACATGAGGACTTAACACACACAATACTCTGTGAGATGCTATATGCTAATCTCTTTGTGTAAAACAGCTGTTATGTCCTTCACTCAGTTAAACAGTGTTCATTTGCTCCATCCTTTGATAAATCAGTCACAATGACAATAGACTAAATACAAAGACAACACTTTAGCAGCTACTTACTTTCCTGTTTGTCCCTCAGTGACAATTATCCATGATTGCTCTCATGTGTCTCATCAGCTCATAAAGTCACTCCAGTGTGTAAAAGCCCATTAACTGTACGCGCCGTCAGTCCTCGTTGTCCAGCTCAGCTCAGTACAGTCCAAACATGGCTTGCTTCTTCCGTTATCGTTCAAAAGGTCCATACTGCTTTTTGTGTCCAATGCAGCGTTTAGTGTCCTGCTGTGAGGTGGATGTGCACATGCGGGCCTGCATGAGAAGGACTGGGTCTGGACTCACAGAAGTCTTCAGCTCCAGGAATGCTCCTAGAACCAGCTCCAGTTGCCACTGTTTTTGTAAAATGTCCTCCCATATTTTAAACAAGTTATTCATTAATTCATCATTTTATCAACATATACAATATACATTTTAATGTACAATCAAATTATGTAATAAATATACTGTATGTATGTCTGTTTTATTATTTAATTTTTTATTTTGATGTCTTCAAATACAGTGAGTGTTATCAGGCCTCAGTCCGTCTTGTGCCAAACCATGCTTTAGAAGGCCCACAGCGGTGCATAGCGGCTTGTCCACACCCGCGTCAGGTGGCCATGTGTCACTGACTATAAGCCTTTTTGGGCCCCTTGTCTGCTGAGTAAGATCTTGTGGTCTACTGAATCGCAGGCTTTAGCCAAATCAACAAACACAGCCGCACAGTATTCTTTCCTGTTGATAGCACAGATGATGTTGTTCAGCCCTTTAAGTGTTGCTGAGATACACCCATGACCGGTTCTGAAACCAGACTGCATAGGTTAGAATACTGTGGGACTCTAGATGGTGAGTAAGCTATTTGTTGGCAAGTGTTTTTCAAAACCCTTAGATATATTCTATTTAAAAGCATATCAGAGCAGCTCTGCTCCAGCTCGGTGACATTCTGAGGCAGTAAACATGCTTGACTCAGTCTTTGTGCAGTACCAGGGTGTCCAATCAGTGATGTTGCTCATGCTCTGCAAATTTTCATTTCAAGCAAATGCCACAGAGGCTTATTTGACTGATTGCTTTTAGCTGGCCTCTGGTGGAGAGGTAATCAGTGAAATCAGCCGCTGTGACACATGGCTGTTGCACACATCACTTTGTGACTGAGACAAGCATCTTCTCCATGTTTTAACGTGTGTGTTTAAACCCAGGATAAGATGCTTGTCTCAGTGACAAAGTGATGTGTTAAATGGAACATTGGACAATAGTCTGAACACATAACTTGTACCTTAAAATGAGACCTGGTTATCACTCAAAGCAAGGACTGGTTCTACAACACACTAGAGCCATATACCACTGCCCTTAGTGCCACCAATGCCACTGTCAGTGTACTGGTCCTATCCCTTGCCTCAACCTTCCCCATAATGACAAAAATAATGCAAATCAGACCATTTCTTCCAATCAAGCCTTACAGTTTTCTGTCAGAAACATTATTATAACTCATGTAATGGTAGATTTGTAAAAACATTTACTTGGTCGAACCTTGACCAGATATCAGTTTTATATTTTATATACCTTGCACAGAGCTGCTGCTTACTGCCCAAGCCTCAGAACTGCAGAACACAGACAGCCCTGACACCACCAGGGCTTTAGGTACAAACATTTTCACTTTGATTTATTAACAGTAGATCTATGGATGCACATTTTAATAACAAGTATGTAGAAAATATTTACATTATTAACATATAGGTTTTTCAGTCTGCATTTATTTACTGCCAGATGAATAGTTTTTATGTCAAATATGATACAGGGCCCTTTAGTACGTCACATGCACAGACTAAAACCTGACCAAGTGTGGAGCAATGTGTCCAACCGAGAAAAGAGAGGAGAGCTTTCTCTAAAATCACAAAGGTCCAGCGGAGGAGGTGACTTTGAGGTGAGGTCTTGGCCTGAACGTCAGAGAACTCTACCTTATTTGCATTATAATGCAATCCAAAGTGGACCTGACGTTCTGGGCTCAGATGAACCAGAGGCTGTTAAAGGAACAGATTGATGTGTGTGGTGTTCCCATAACTATAATGTTCCTATAACTATAATGTGTGATTTGGAGGGAATTGTTTTTTGCACTGGGAGTAATATTCTCCATATACTGTATCATGAACACTATCTTTTATTTGAAAAACTTATGTTGGACAAAAATCATATGTCATTTTTACTATTAAGTTTAAAATGTGGGGTCATTAGCAAAGATTTCCAATACATCTAATACATCTACAGTATATAAGTAAGTAAATACATCCAACACTAAATACATTCATAGCTTTGCAATAAAAAGGTGTAGTTGATTTTGTAGCGTGATCACAACAGGTTGTGCAACAGATTGGCCTTTGATTGGTTGGATTGGCCTTTTCATTTAGGCGCTGTGTGTTAGCAGACAGCTGTTTTACATTATTGTCTGTTGTGGTTCAAATGTAAAAAATCCTAGCTCTCACCTTGTAACAGTGTCAGGGCTGTTCAAGTTCACAGTGAAATCAACAGGGACGGCCTCTCAGTCCTCACTCAGAGCAGCCTTGATTACTCTTCTTCCTGCCATCGTCTCATTTGTCTCACTCCCAGTTCTTCCGTGTGCTTATTCTGCATAATCGCAAAGACTCTGGCTGTAGTCAAATTAAGTTCGGGTGCTGCTGGTTGTGATGGTGGAAGGTTTGCTGGAAGCAGGGATCAATACTGAGGAGCCATGGGGCCATTATAGAAAACAAGTGCCATTAGAAGGGGCAGCACTGGGTAAATGCAGCTGATTGCTCAGCAAAGCCTCTATAATACCCTCAGTGAAGACCAGACCATGTTTGTACAACTTTATACAGACGCCCATATTATCAAATACATAACTATATATTATCTCTGCCAAGAAAATAGTTTTTTTTTTTTGTAAAAGAGGTCTGTGGGGGTTCTCAGTCATCCAGGGCATATTTAAGAAAGGGTTTCAACAAAACATCAACTGTAGAAGTAACAAGTCCCTTGGCTGAGGGAATGAAACCTTCACCACCTACGTCTTGAAACCCTTTCTTCAAAGTCAAATACTAGAACTGACAGCAATAAATAGTACGTTTTGAGCTCAACAACCCGTGTTTTTTGCACTGCACATAGATGTTTAGATGTTAAACCAAAAACAAAAATTACTATTTGGTTTAATAAATAATAATCTCAAGGTGAAAGTCAATAATAATTACATTTGGTGCTGTGCAAGTCCTTTTACAACATCAATGATAACATTAATTTATTCATTCATTCATTTTCTACCGCTTTGTCCCATTAGGGGTCACGGGTGACTGGAGCCTATCCCAGCAGCTTTGGGCCTGAGGCGGGGTACACCCTGGACAGTGGCCAGTTAGTCACAGGGCTAACATTTAGAGACAGACAGTGACAGACAATCATTCACTCTCACATTCATTCACTAGGGACACTTTAGAGTTACCAGTTAACCTGTACATGCATGTGTTTGGACGGTGGGTGGAAGCCGGAGTACCCGGAGAGAACCCACGGTGAAGGACATGCAGACTCCTCACAGAAAGACATTCATTACAGACATTACAGAAAGTGTAGAGCTGCAGCAAACAGTAACTTAACATCGCTACAGCGGAACTTACAGTAGTTTCGCCGCCGTTGGAATTAAATGTGATGTTTAAGAAAAGACTTAAACGTGTAGGTGCAGTTTTGATCCGGTGCTTGTTGGGGGCCCTAGACAATTGCCTACTCTTGTAAGCATGCCACTGGCCAACACATATTTTTTCCTTACCTTGCTGCTTGCTCTATCCAAAAACCAATAGCGTCTGATAAGTACTCTTTGTCAGGCTTTAGTCGACTCCATCAGTTTCTAGTAATTAATATATTCACCTTTTGGCGCTCTGAACACATAAACCTATAGAACAGATGGTGATGGTGTTACAGTAGAAGCAGGAGATATTAGCATGTAGCATTAGCATCTCTGCTAACAGCAGAGAAACATTCTTGTCTTGATTATTGAGATCCCATTGTTAGTCCAGTACCATTTTATTGTGATTGTTGTTCCACAACCAACTATTTAATTTTTTTTAAATTATATTTTGCAAAATTCCATATCTTGGAGTACACAGTGAACGGAACAAGCGCTGCTGCACTGTTTACAGTGTTTACAGTAGTACGAGTGATGGGCAATTAAATTGACCACCCATTGAGCAGACTATTTGATTGGTTAATGTTGCGCCAATCTTTTATTTCTCTAAATTTGATTTGGAGTCCATTTTCTACTCTGGGTGATTTTTTCCATTGCCCACAGCAGCTCATCAAGCTTCAATGTGACATGTCATGACACAAAGCGGTAGTAGCTCAGTGGTAGAGCGGCCGTCCTTCAACCGGAAGGTAGTAGGATCGATTCCCGCTCGCCCCACAGTCCATACTGTCGTTGTGTCCTTGGGCAAGACACTTAACCCACCTTGCCTCCAGTGACTGTAACACTGGTAATGTAATGTAAGTCGCTTTGGATAAAAGCGTCTGCTAAATGAATAAATGTAAATGTAAATGTAGACAGACAAAAGACATTATATGCACACTTTTAAAAATAATATATACAGTATTGCATACTATTACTTACCTATAACCCTGGATAGATTCACCCTACTTTTTTATTTCTCTTTGCATAGTTTTTATCAGGGAGGGTGTCATCCGATTGCCCTCTATTGGCCAGCCGCCCCTGTTTTCAACACAACAACTCTTCAGAAAATAATAATCTTTTTCACCAAAAGCAGGGGAGTGTGTCTGACTCCATCTTTATTTATAGAGATGATTCACCACATCAATGCCTTGGCTCTAACTTGGCTCAAAGACAGTCTTCTGTGAGTAATGTCAAATACAATAAATTTCCATATTTCTGCTCATGACACTGCATATTAAGAAGACATTAGTTGTGGATTGCAGTCTCCATGCCCTCTTCTAGTCTCTTACAACATAAATTATTATTACAACTAATTTCACAGGTTATTTTCCCTGCAGATATTATTATTATATTATTAGTATCAGAGATGCACACTCTTAAGGCAGGCGTTATTGTGGAAGTAAAAGCTGAAAACAACCACACTCTCCACCAAGAACGGATTCTGATCTGAGGAATTAAAGTCATTCTAATTTAATACTTTTTGCAAATCATATTTCAGCTGTAGCCTATGTATAGCATTATCCCTTTCAATTAAATTGTATTTTTTCAGTTTGTTGTTGAGTTTTCTCCCCAAGGCAGCCCTCCTGAGCGCCGACGAGGGAAACCTTTACAGCTATTATTGTTTTTTAACTGGTTCTCACCGTAGTCAGCAGCACAGCCCGTGTTTTTGTCGACATAATTACGGCTGCTGGGCTCTACCTGAGCCGGAGCTCATCTTAACACTAAATGTAGTAATTAGCCTGCTGAGACCACCTCCTCCTCTTCGCGCTACAAATAGATCCTAGCCTACAGAGAATGTCTGGCATCACACTCGGCAGGTAGAGAGACTAATGAGTGAAGTTATGTTCATCTATTGTTAATATTGTAAAGCACCTTGGTCAATCTGCAGTTGTTTTAAAGTGCTATATAAAAACAAATATTGATTGATTGAAGTTGTTCTTGAGAGCTAGAGCTTCAGAGAGCACAGAATGAGTAATTATGAACCTCTCCGCTGTGCTAATGCACAACTTGGGTTGGGTCATGTTACAGAGCCCAAAGGAGAAAACTTCGAGGTGGAATAATATTGATGTCACAGAAAGGAGCATAAAGCATAACATTTTCCTGAGATTAGTAATTGTCCAGGGTGGACCTTTGAAGAATGAATAGAAAATAAAAAAAAGAACAGTGTGCCCAACATAGACTTTCTCACTCTCCTTCATTTTGATGAACAGAGACGTAAAATTTCCGTCCTCGTCTATCATTGCCTGTCATTTTTAATTTTCATACTTTAATAATACTTATAATGGCTTTTTGTTTTACTCACGTTTCAAGAAATTTCAAGACGAGCATAGAGGACAAATTATTTGTTTTATTTAAGAACAACAGATAACGTTACACAAAAAGTGAAAGGATATTTTGTGAATAAACTCTAGAGCACGCAGTATATTAGCTACACAATATGATTCTGACAAAAATGAACTGAACTTAATTCCATCGCTGTTGTTGTGCCCTGACAAGTCCGTTACTTGTGTTAGCTTTTCTACAGATGTCGCAGAACATTTGTTCCTTCTTCCCACCTCAGCCACGTAAACTCCTGTTCTCACTGAACACTCCCTCTTCTTCACCTCCTTTTTGCCGCTTGTCCCATAACACCTGTCGGTGACTGCTCAGTGTTCTCCGTTTGTCCTTCTTCACCCTCAACTGCATCATGTCCTCTTTTTTCACTTTTATTAACAATATCGGAACTCAGTGGTTTGAAAAAACTACTCACTCAGCTGCCGTGACCTTTTTTTACAACTGAATGCAGCGTAACAAAGACGTGACACAATTCAAGATAATTGCTGATTGATATATGTACCTTCGCCACCAACTGGTCAGGAGTAGGAATTACAATAGATCACCCTCAGAATAATCCGTCCAAATGACGGATGGCATTCAGATTTTTCCATCCCTGCTAAAAAAAAAACGTCAATGACAAAAAATATTCGGTTAATGCAACCTCTGGTGCCCAACATTTTTAACATTTTTATAAATTTTGTCACTTTGGTAAAACAAGGATAAATTTGCAATCAAAAAGAGCTTGAAATCATTTTCAAACGTCATACGGACTCAGCTTTAGCTGAAGGAAGTTGTCATCTGTAATTTGAGAGAATGATAAATAGTGTGTTCTTATCCACAGATTCACACTCTCCCACAGCACTGTGGGGTCCTGAACCTCAAAAGCCAGCTCTAATTGGACAGTTTTGTGGACTCACTGACCCCTGTCCGTATTGGCTCTCTCACTGCTATAGAATATTTTAGAGACCCACAATTATCTGTTAATTGTTTGACCTCACACACCAAGTCTATAGCTATGCTCCTGATAGACAAGACAAGACATTTATTTTTGTATAGCCCAATATCACAACAACAGTCGCCTCAAAGGGCTTCACAGACTGCACTAGACAACATCCCCTGTCCTTAGACCCTCCATCAGGGTCAGAGGAAAAACTCCGAAAAAAACCCAGCCGGGAAAAAAGAGAAACCTCAGGGAGAACCACAGAAGGAGGGATCCACTCCCAGGACGGACAGGCCATGCAGGAATGTGTCCAGGACAGTTGAAAAATACATAGAAATACACAAACATTTTCACAAATAAAAACATTTATATTGGAAAAAAAGTGCTAAATACTACTGCAACAATAGGCAGATGTAATAATAATATGTGCGGTTTATTGTGTATCTACAGCTACAACCAGTGTAAAGGGTTAGGGTTATTTTTGAGATATTCCTCAAGTGAAAAAAGCCCAGTTTAGTGACCTCACTAATGTGCTGCTGCAGAGATAGTGTGGGGTCAAAAATGACACCAAGGTTCCTCACAGTGTTGCCGTGCTCCAACACACAGTTGTTGATCGAGACAGTAAGATTGTTGAACTTGTGCCGATGACTGGCAGGACCAATTAACAAGAGTTAATTTAGGCCGAGTTCAAATGGAGGAAGGCCTCTAGACGCTTGATGTCAGTATTATTCGCTTTTATTGGTAGATACAGCTGTGTATCATCGGCATAACAGTGGAGGTTTACTCCATAACTTCTGATGATTTGTCCCAATGGTGTAACATATAGTGAAAAAAGTATGGGACCAAGCACAGGCCCTTGTGGCACACTGAATTTCACTGGTGCCGTGGAGGAGAAGGATTTATTAAAAGAGACAAAATGAGACCTATCACACAGATAGGATTCTAACCAAGCAAGAGCAGAGCCAGAGATGCCAAACACATTCTTTAGTCTGTTGATTAGCACTGCATGATCAATCGTATCAAATGCAGCGCTGAGATCTAGCAATAACAGTAGAGCCGATGAGTCCTCGTCAATTTGAAGGAGGAGATCGTTAGTCACTTTAACTAAAGCTGTTTCAGTGGAATAAGAGGCCCTAAATGCAGACTGAAACGGCTCGAGGAGGTCATTTTCCGATAGATATAGAGTAAGTTGTTTTAACACAACTTTTTCAAGGACTTTAGATAGAAAAGGTAAATTGGAGACAGGATGGAAATTTTTTAGGCATCCAGGATCCAGAGTAGGTTTTTTGAGTAGGGGTTTGACCACAGCCTGTTTGAAGAGGGAAGGAACGGTGCCAATAGACAGGGACAAGTTTAAAACAAACAACATAAATTGCCCTATAGTTCTTTAAGCTGTTTTGCTGGCAGGATATCCAGAAGGCACGTAGTTTCTTTACATGAAGAAACCAGCTTTGTCAGCTCATCGAGGGATACAGGATCTAAGACTGAGAGACAAGAGGTCAGTGGATCCAAGTGAATCCTGATGATTGCTTAATAGCACCAAAACTCTGCACAAAGCTTGTACATACAATGTTATTACTTTTGTATTTACTATCAACTTTGTGCAGTTGCTCTGGTGGTAGAGCAAGTCATCAAGTCATTCAATAACCAGAGGTTGGTTGGCGGTCCCTGTAAACCAGGGGCCAGAGAGAGTCCGATTTGGAAACCACAGGATCTCGACCGCTGCTTTTTGCAGATGACGTTGTCCTGTTAGCTCCATCAAGCCAGGACCTTCAGCGTGCACTGGGACGGTTTGCAGCTGAGTGTGAAGCGGCTGAAAAACAGAACGTCCCAGTCCGAGGCCATGATTCTCAGTCAGAAAAGGGTGGGTTGGTGGAGAGCTTCTGCCTAAGGTGGAGGGTTCAAGTATCTAGGGATTTTGTTGACGAGTGAGCAAGATAGATCCTAGATACTTATCACTGACGGTGTATCTTCTGTAGTGATACAATTGATATTCTGGTCTGTCATGGTAAAGCTGAGCTGCAAGGCAAAGCTCTCAATATACCGGTCGATCTACAGTTGTGCTTATAAGTTTACAAACCCTTGCAGAATTTGTGATTTTTTTCTGAGAATTTGAATGATAACCAAAATCCTTTCTTTCACTCATAGTTAGTGAACAAATGGGTTTGAATGGCTACTAAAGGTAACCATCCTCACCTGTGATCTGTTTGCTTGTAACCAGTGTGTGTGTAAAAGGTCAGTGAGTTTCTGGGCTCCTGACAGACCCTTCCATCTTTCATCCAGTGCTGCACTGACGTTTCAGAATTCTGAGTTATGAAAAAAGCAAAAAAAAAAAAATGTCAAAGGATCTGCGGGAAAAGATTATTAAACTGTATAAAACAGGAAAGGGATATAAAAATATATCCAAGAAATTGACAATGCCAATCAGCAGTGTTCAAAATGACGGATAATGTTGAAACCAAAGCAAAGTCAGGTAGACCAACAAAAATCTCAGCCACAACTGCCAGGAAAATTGTTCAGGATATAAATAAAACCCTACAAATAACTTCAGCTGATTAACAGGACTCAAGGTTTTGTGGCTGTTTTAAGAATAATAAGGAGGCACTTGAAGAAAAACGGGCTGCATGGTTGATGATTTCTTCTTCCTGCTCTCGGACAAGGCGGACGCTTTTCCTCACTGCTCCTCCTGCTCTGCCTTAGTGTGCTTTTTTGTATTGTTTTGTCTCGTCATAACTTTTCTCTTTTGACTTTACTACTTGCTGGACTACTAAGAAACTGGAAATGAATCTAATTAACTGGTCTCTGAGCACAATTGACACAATTTTTTCCCAAAAGAAGGGTGCACCGGGAGAACCCATCTGCCCTGGCTGTACCTCATCGGCAGGCTACACACGGATACCTGGAAGAACTGGCAGGTTCTGTGTTTAGACGTTCTGTCCGTGGAGGACGTCGAGGACGTATTCATTTTCGGATTTATGATCGTGGGGTTCCTGATTATTGGTCTTGGGACTGCCTTAAACTATCGCAAAATTTGTAAGACAGCTGCTTTTAAAGCTACCCAGCCGCTGTCTACTGAAATTAAACAGTGCTGCTACGCGGTACTACAGGGCTGAACACGAAACGGGATGAAACATACAGCTAATTTACGAAACGGACGCACGCACCTGACGCTGAAGAACCAGAACTGATTGACTACGATCCGGACAAATTACCGAAAATTAAAATGGATAAATTACAATGTTTGTCTCCTTTAGCTCTGCTCAAGTCCCTTCTCTCGATTAGAAGTCTGGCCAGCAGCTGGGTCTTATCTTAGTGGTACTCCCTGTACTCCACCAAGGACAATAATAATAATAATAAACTTTAATTTATAAAGCGCCTTTAAAGGCAACTTCTCAAAGCGCTGTACAAAAAAAAAGCAATACAAAAAACAAGCAATACAAAGTTCAAACAATTAAAAGTAACATCAACTATCAAATGCTAATTTAAAAAAATAAGTCTTAAGTCTACCTTTAAAAATGTCATAGCCCTGTGCTTCCCTAAGATCAGGAGGCAGAGAATTCCAAAGGACAGGAGCATAGGAAGAAAAGGCCCTGTCACCCATAGATCGTAGGCGTGTTTGAGGAACAGCCAACAAGTTGGATTGAGATGAACGCAGTCTCCGAGTTGGGGTATAGGGAGTTAACAACTCCGACAGATAATAAGGGGCCAAGTCATGCAACGCTTTATATGTCAGCATCATAATTTTAAAATCTACTCTGAATCAGACTGGGAGCCAGTGTAAAGACTCCAAGACTGGAGTGATGTGATTACAAACCCTGGTCCCAGTCAGTATCCTGGCGGCCGAATTTTGAACATATTGTAGTTTTTTAAGTGTGGATTTAGAGACTCCGGCTAGAAGGGCATTACAGTAATCAATCCTAGTGATGACAAAGGAATTCATCAGCTTTTCAGCTACTGAGAAGTTTAGCATAGGACGTAGTCTAGCTATATTTCTGAGGTGAAAAAAAGATGATTTAACTGTACTCTGGACAAAAGAATCAAATGAAAGCCTGGTATCAAAAATAACTCCAAGATTCCTCACTTTAGCTTGAGTAGCCAAGACAGAGCCATCAATAGTCAGAGATAATGAACCAGTTTTTGAAATTTGATGACGGGAACCAATTAGCATAACTTCAGTTTTACCACTGTTCAGACACAAAAAATTTGTACTCATCCATTTCTTTATCTCAGAAACACAGCCGGACAGAAAATCAACATCAAGATGTTCACCAGACTTTGAGTGTATATAAATCTGCGTATCATCAGCATAAAAGTGATAATGGAGGCCAAGCGATCGCAATAACTGTCCAAGTGGTGCCAGATAAATGTTAAAAAGCAGGGCCCAAGACTGAGCCCTGAGGAACCCCAGTGGAAACAGAGCTAATCTCAGACCTGAAACCACCCATAGAAATGAACTGAGAACGGTCAGTAAAATAGGACTTAAACCACTTCAAAGCTGTCCCCGACACACCAAAATCTTGTTCAAGACGGGCGAGTAATAGACTATGATCAACAGTATCAAAAGCTGCTCTTAAATCAAGAAGGATGAGAATGGAGATTACACCAGAGTCAGAAGCCATCAACAAATCATTGGTAACTCTGACCAGAGCCGTTTCAGTACTGTGGAATTTGAAAACCTGACTGAAGAGGATCAAACAGGTTATTAATTGCGAGATGGTTACGTAGATAAAAGGCAACAACACGCTCAAGTATTTTTGCCATGAACGGAAGGTTGGAGATGGGTCGAAAATTATTAAAAT
Source organism: Perccottus glenii (assembly GCA_024416835.2). Taxonomy (NCBI): domain Eukaryota; kingdom Metazoa; phylum Chordata; class Actinopteri; order Gobiiformes; family Odontobutidae; genus Perccottus; species Perccottus glenii. Next base: position 62,653,502 of record CM044546.2, read on the forward strand.
CCTCCAGAGTAGTATTTTCTTTTTTTGGTACTGGGGTTACAGCAGCAATCTTTAATGCTGCAGGAACCTCTCCGTCTGCAAAGAATGATTCATAATACTAAGGACATTAGGGCTCAAAACATTGAAGCAAGATTTAAACAAGCTTGAGGGAATAGGATCAAGCATGCAAGTGGTAGATTTCATGCTTGATACCTCCCTTTTCAGACCCTCAGAATCAAGATGTGGAAAATTAGTAAAAGGAAAACCAGTAAACCCAGATGAACAAAGAAGTGAGACAGTGGGAGCAGATGCAGCAGAAATTTGTTTGCGAACACTTTCAATTTTAGAGTTAAAAAAATTAAGAAAAGAGTCACATAGCTGTTGAGAGACAGGCAAGGTGGTGGCAGTATCAACTTTAAGCAGTCTATTTATGGTTTGAAACAAATGTCTGGGGTTTCCTTGGTTGTTTTCAATAGTCTGAGAAAAATAAGAAGATCTTTCAGTCTCCATTAATGCTCTGTAGTCACCCAGAAGGTCCTTCCAAGCCAAATAATGAACATGCAAGCCAGTAAGACGCCATTTACGCTCCATTTTACGACATGCAGCCTTCCTAATGCGCAAATCATCATTATACCAAGGAGCAGTGCGGGCTGAAGTAATCTGACGTGACCTTAGAGGTGCATAAGAGTCAAGATTAGTAACAAGTGCATTGTTAAACTGTGAAAGTTCCTCCTCCAAAGATGTTGAATGTTGGTCACTTAAAGTGGATACAACAGAATTAGAAAAAACTGTTTGATCAATAGACTTCCACTTCCGGAATGTTGCAGTTCGTTTTGTAGGCACACTTGAAAGATGCATCTCCAGATTAAAGAAAACAGCTGAGTGATCAGACAATCCAATGTTAACAGATGATAACTGTGATACAAATGAACCATTTGATATCACAAGATCCAGGGTATGGCCTTTACAATGAGTTGGGCCTGTTACCAACTGTGAAAAGTTAAGACAGTCAAGAAGTGATAAAAATTCCTTGGCAGCCGCAGAGTCACTTCGGTCCACATGTATATTAAAATCCCCCACAATAAGAATTCTATGGAACTTCAAGCTCAACATAGACAGAAACTCAGCAAAATCTGATGTAAAAGCTTCATGTGATGTCTTTGGTGGTTTAAAGACTGTTGCAATGATGGTGGATGTAGGAGCAGAAATGCTCAGAACTAGGCATTCAAATGATGAGAACTGGGAAACAGATACAGGGCTTATCTTGAATTGCAGGTTGTAGACCACAATACTGCCTCCACCTCTGCCAGATAACCTCGGAAGATCTATGATTCCAAAACCAGCAGGAGTGATCTGATTAAACAGATCACTCCTTGACAAGGCCAAGGGACTCTCACACACAGTTCCGTTATACACCTCAAGGCCTCCTACCACTCCTATCACATCCCATCTGCCATTTGACATCTGTCTGACTCCCCCCCTCGTAAGCCACTGAAAAATCCCATCACTGGACCGCGTGTGCTGTTATCCTGTTACTGTGATGTGTAACGTCTGTCAATGTCACGTATGTTGTAACGGCAACTGTTGTTGCGACTTTGTATGTAATGTTGTAACTGCGACTGTAGTTATGTGTCTGCTATGTCTGTACAATGCCTTTCATTTTCCTGAAGATCATTGGAGCGCCGTCCATACGGCTGCACTAGTGTGGTCTGCAACCTTTGTGTGTCTATCTATGTATAAATGTAATATATTGCACCGTTAACACCCTACAATTTCATTGCATTGTACTTGTACATGTGTAATGACAATAAATGGAATCTAATCTAATCTAATCTAAAGTCATTACTACGCAAATGCCACAAAGCATCCTGTAACCTATGTGTTGGAGTAAATTGTTACAAAAAGCTATAACATTAGGCTAGTAATCAGAAGACTAGGATGCACTCAAGGAGGGAGCAACAGAAACTGACAAGGTTGAGTTCTATTTTGGTACCAAATATTATTAAAGTGATAACAGACAACATTTAACAATAATACATAAGACAAAACAATTGGCCATTCAACAAAACACACACAAGTTCAGCACAATCCGTACATCCACTGGTCAATCTCCATAACCAGTATGAGGAAGAAAAAAAAAAGTCACAAAGCACATCGTCAGCCCCACAATTTGATTTAGTCCTTCTATGTATGTGCCATAGAGTTTGTGTAGGGACAATTGTTAGTCAGTAGGTTACTAACCAACTCTGACTTGAAGAGTGAGAGAAAGAAGTGTAGTTTGTGGGCTACTAGGAGCCCCCTACCGGCCCGGCAGAGGGATAAGCGACTCTTCGGACTGTCTTTAGGCTTTAGGCCTGCTCCATTAGCTTGCCATCAAGTCAACCTGGCCTGTGTAAAACAGGACTGAATCAATTACAGTTTCAATTACATCATTTCATCCTAGGAATTAAGTCTAGTGTACACATTCTAGTTGCATTTAAGCACATCATTCAATTACAAAGTACAATAAATATCAATACAATACTACAAGACAACCGCAGTATATATCAATAATTCAATTGCAGTAAATACAATTCTTAAATAACATGTTACTGTAACTTGTTATATATAAATACACATTCAGGGTCTTATTTTAAAGTGATCAGTGCATAAAAACATGTCTACACTTATATTGAAACAATTACTCAATAAACACCCCAATACAAGTACATTGAAAGTCACAAATCTTATCATCAATGGGCTTCCATATGTAGTTCATACAGCCCATACGCTTTGAATATCATTTCACTAGATTGTCAGTATTTTTAGAGAACCGGGCACACTGTGTCAATTGACAGCTACACAGGAATCAATGGGGAGGTGGCTAGGCTAACGCTAACACGGCAACATTTTACTCACCCATTTCCGCAGTTTACAGATCAACGCAAGTCCGTTTAGCACAGGCTTGATCGCGGTAGACGACTCCTGTAGCGTATTCAACATCCAGCTCCCACTACGTCTCTTAAAACTGAATCACCGCGGGTTTATATTGGATTTTAATTTGTTGGATTTGCCCCGTGACAACATGACGCAAGTTATAGCAGCACCGTGATTGGTCCCATTACCCCATGTGCCCCGGTATAGTAGTCTCATGACAGAACTACACAATATTAACTCGTTAACCCATTAAATGAATGAAAAGACCAGATTCATGATTCATCACCTGGGTTACATCCTCCCCCTTTAAGTCATGCAACTCCCGGTGCATGCTAAACATCATAAACCTGAGGGTGCAAAACATCGCTTTCTTCTCGAGGTACTACTGCGTCGCTATAAGCTTTTATTAACCCATGGAAGAGCGTCTGTACAACTGAGATCAGCGGGTTACCTAAAGATGCATACTGGAGGCGATTAGGTGGTTGGCGCTGTCGAGTTGAACGCCTGATAGTCGAGTCCGATTCATCTATGTGATTTATAACACTAGGTGAGGCCACCAAACTAACAAGTGGCTCGGAGGTCTCGAGCAAAGAATCAGTTTGGCAGGGGGATGTCTCTGCCCGGCCAAAGAGCTCAGGCTCTTCTTCAGGTAAGTTAGTCTCCTCTGGTGGGATTCTAGATGGTGTGGGCTCGAGCAATTCAACCCCGGGCTCAACATCAGGTTCCTCGGCGTTGGACACAGCAGAAGACTCCCCATCATCATCATCATCATCATCATCATCATCATCATCAGGTAAGGGAGCATGTAGTGGCTGAAACACTGGACTCACAGGAATTTGGGCTGAGGGCCCAATTGCAGAATCAACAATTTGAGGTGAAGGCTCAATTCCGGCAGGATACACATACTTAAACGCCATTTCCGGTGGCCGTAAGGACTGGTGGTAAGTCCCAATCATCCTCGTCATCATTCAGCTCTTCCTCTGAATGCATAGTAACAGGCCCCTGGTTTCGAGTTTGAATTCGACGGGTTGGAGTGGCTGTAAAAGGGACTTTGACTTTCTTGGCTGGGAGGAATGGACATGGGAGAAGGAGGTCTCTGTGAAGTGTCCGAGTCGAACCTTCAATATTATTTTCTGGCCGGACAGTGTACACTGGCAGGTCACCGGCACACTTCACGACCACATAAATGTTCTGCTCCCACTTGTCTTCTAGCTTGTGTTTGCCACGAAGCCTGACATTCGGACCAAAACTCGATCCCCTTCCTCCAACTTAGACGGCGTTACTCGTCGATCGAACCGAGTCTTATTCCTCTCTGGATTTTGCTGCATTCCTGGAAGCCAATTTAAAGCTCTCCTCCAATCGTGATCGCAGATCCTCAACATATTGGGAATGAGAAGTTGACTGGACTTCCCGCACTGGCAACCCGAATGCCAGATCTACCGGGAGTCTTGGTGAACGACCAAACATCAGTTCATAAGGTGTAAACCCTGTAACATCATTTTGGGTACAGTTATAGGCGTGCACTAAGGGTTTAACAAAGTCCTTCCATTTGGATTTCTGTTTGAATTCCAAGGTTCCCAGCATGCCGAGCATGTCGGTTAAACCTTTCCACTGGATTACCTCGAGGATGATATGGTGTTGTCCTAGTCTTTACTATCCCAGCAAGTTGGCAAAGTTCTTTGATGAGCTTCGACTCAAAGTCAGGGCCCTGGTCTGTGTGGAGACGCTCCGGTATTCCGTAGACAACTATAAAGTTTTCCCATAGACATTTTGCTACCGTCTTTGCCTTTTGATTTGCAGTGGGTATGGCCACGGCAAATTTTGTAAAATGGTCTGTAATTACAAGAATGTCTTTCGTATTGCTTCGATCTGGTTCTAGTGATAAATAATCCATGCAGAGCAACTCCAACGGACGAGTGGTCTTGATATTAACCAATGGCGCTGATCTTTCAGGCAGCGGTTTTCGTCGTACACACCGGTCACAGGTCTTGACTTTCGTCTCAATATCAGCAGACATGCGCGGCCAGAAGAAGCGAGATCGCACTAAGTCTACGGTCCGCTCAATGCCCATGTGGCCCATGTCGTCATGTAGACTGGTTAGAACAATGGGTCTCAGTTCGTCAGGCAACACCAACTGGAACGTAACTTGCCCTCCATTCTGTCTTCTCCGGTACAAGATCCCCTCGTGCAGTTCGAGGCGATTGAGTTCTCGTAACAAAAGTGCAAGATCAGGTAGCTCTTGCCTGGCTGTCGGAGGACTTTCTCTCAGTTTCCAGTTGGTGGATGATTTCTCTGATAACCACGTTAGCTCGTTGTTTCTCCCTGAGGTCCTGAGGTGACAACAAGGGAATAGATGACAGTTCAGGCTGGGTTTCCCTGGCGTAGCAGTCAGGAATTGCTTCGACAGACAATGTCTGAATCAATGTTCACATTCAATTCACTGGAATTACTGGTGTGGTCTTGAGTGAACTTGTGAATCAATTCCCAGTCTTTCTGTATTGGAAATTCAGTGGAATGACTATGAGGTCGTCGGGATAGAGCATCTGCATCAAGGTTCTGGTTTCGGATATTGCAGCTTGAAGGTATATGTAGAAAGGGCAGCAAGCCATCTGTGACTGGCAGCATCCAATTTCGCTGATGACAAGAGGTAAGTGAGTGGGTTGTTATCAGTCACTACCCTGAACTCGGCCCCGTACAGATAATCGTGAAATTTTTCGGTAACACTCCACTTCAAGGCAAGAAATTCCAATTTGTGTGCAGGATACCTCGATTCACTTGTGGACAGACCACGGCTGGCGATCGATAACTCTAAGCTTACCCTCCTGCTCTTGATATAGAGCAGCTCCGAGCCCGATGGTACTGGCATCTGTATGCAGTATGTAGGGTTTCCTTGGATCTGCAAACCCCAGGACTGGGCAAGTAGTTAATCGTTCAATCAAGGTCTCAAAAGCAAGTTGGCATGCCGGTACCCATCGTTCGCCAAATGGCTGTCTGGTGTCATAGATCCTAGAAGTATCCAGTTTCTTCCGTGAGATTTTAGAAGTAGGTGCGTAGCCTCGTGTCAGGTCATTTAAGGGTTTGGCGATGGCAGAGTATCCCTTGATAAACCTCCTATAATAGCCTGAAAATCCTAAAAAGGACTTCAACTCCTTTAGGGTGGTTGGAATTGGCCAGGATGTTAATGCCACTATTTTATCGGGATCAGTCTCCACGCCTCTCTCGGAAACGACATGACCTAGATAACGCACAGATGTCTGGAAGAATTTACATTTCTCAGGGGAGAGTTTAAGCCCATACTCCTTAAGCCGATTTAGCACTCGCAGCAATCGTCGTTCATGTTCTTCCAAGGAATCAGAAAAGACAATTAAATCATCCAAGAACACCAAAACTTCTCTTAGATGCAAGTGCCCCATGCATTTTTCCATCAGTCGCTGGAATGTGCTTGGTGCATTTGTTACCCCTTGTGGCATTCGATTGAACTCCCAGAACCCAACTGGAGTTACAAAAGCAGTTTTTGATTTGTCACTCTCCTCCATTTCAATCTGGTAGTATCCAGATTTCAAATCAAGAACGCTGAACCATCGAGAGCCAGTGAGTGCCGAAAATGACTCCTCCAAGTTTGGAAGAGCGTAAGCATCTTTGATAGTCTGCAGATTAAGCTTCCGAAAATCAATACACAGCCGTATGGCACCATTCTTCTTGCGACGACAACAATGGGGACGAAAAGGAGACTCGATTCGCGAATGACCCCAGCCGACAAGATCCTGCAGATGTTGACGAACTGCCTCAATGTCATGAGGATGAATGGGTCTGGGTCGATGCTTGAATGTAGTCTCGTCACTCAGTTTTATATGATGTTTTATTTTGTCTGTGTGGCCAAAGTCCAAATCATGATGGGAAAACACATCTGAAATCTCATTTAACTTATGAATAATTCTGTCCTTCCACTCTGGAGGAATAGGTGACTCTGCAAAATTAAATTTCAGAGTGTCTGAAGAACTTGCTGTTGCTGAATTACATGTGGACACATGATGCGTTAGAATCTGAGGTGACATAGAAAACTCTGCAATAATACTAAGAGGTTGAATGGTCACCTCATGGTCACTCTCGTTGGAGAGAACAACTGGGACTTTAGACCGACTTGAAACCTTGACTAAGCAGTTTTTTATACACAGACCACCGGGCAACGAGGACGCTGGCTGCTCCACCATAGCCCATTGACCGGAGTGTGAAATAGGAGAATAGATGGAGCCTTCAACTATAGTGGTGTGACCTGCTGGAATGGAAACAGGGTCCTTGGTAGCCAACCTCACCACTCCGTCACTACCCAACTGATGTTGATTATACCTTAACCGTAGTAGCTTCAGAACTGCTCGATAGCCATGGGCAGATGGCTGGAAGCTCGACATTTCACTGTCTATATACTGGCTATACAAGGGCTCCAGAGCATTCATTCCTATTAGCACTGGAGACTGCTCTTGGCGGACGTCTGGAACAACCAGTGCTAATGTGGCAACATCAAAATCGGCCCCCAAAAACTCCCTTGGGAATGTCACAGTCATCTCAATGTATCCGAGATACGGAACAGCTTGGCCAGCAGCTCCCTCAACCTGCAACAAATCGCACAGAGGTTTCACAGGATGATTTGAAAAATACAAATTGTACACCGAAACAGGGAGGGTTGTAACTTGCGATCCTGTATCAAGGAGACAATTGAAATCTTGGCCAGAAATCTTCACATTCGCAGTGCACCTTGAACCGACCAAACCCTTTGGCACTGCAAGTGTGGATTGGTTCTGTTGCTTACAGTCAACCGGTTTCTTCTTTATGGGACATTGTGGGTCCTCCGTTGTTCCAATTCGCCCCGTAACTGGAACAGCATCTAGTTTAACGACCGGCCAGCAGGGGAATTTGACTTCTGCCATTTTAGCTGTTTCTCTGCAAACTGTTTTTTCTTGGCTGCCACCAAAGTTAAATTTGGGGCATTGTCACAGTGAGTTTTAATATGACCGTCCTCTCCACACCGGAAGCAATAGCCAGGCTTGGGTGCAAAGCCTGGATTACGTTGTGAGGATCGACCAACTAACTTCTCCATCCTTTGACCTTCGGGCGCTTTACCGTGGCGTGCAAGGTCATGAGTAGGGCGTTCGGACCTGAGCTGACCAGCAGTCAACAAGGTCAGCTGTTTCTGAATATCTGCCAATTGTTGAGCCAGCTTCTGAGTAATGGTCGTGAATGAGGCACGTACTTCTTTTTCTTCACCATCCACATAAGCACATTGTGCATGGTTAAAAGCCTTGGACCGTGAAGATCCCAGATGTTGCTTCATGCGTAGTGTTTTTCAGCTTCACGACCCTCCTCTGTCGAAGCAGGAGTAACAATTCAGCAAAAGAAGGTGGATTGTGTTTACGTTGTTTAAGATGAAGTTCACCAACAAGGTTCTCATCCCAACAGCCTCGGCAGAACTGGGTAAGCAGATGTCGGTCAATGTTTTTTTCTGAAACTCCTCCTTGTTTAACAGCCTGATTCAATACAACCTGCAGGCGTTGCAGATATGTCGAAGGCTTCTCTCCTGCATCTTGTAATGTGTCCATGAATTTAGCATATAATTCATCACCATCCTGCACCGCACCATATGCTGATTCTAGTATCTGTAGATATTTAGTTGGAGAGGTATCAAGTCGCAGATGCTTCACCATATCAGCGGCTGGAGGCAGCAGGCTTTCAAAAATCCGACGTGATCGCTGCACATCAGGTACTGAAGGATCTGTTAGCAACAGTTCTACTGCAGAACGCCAGACGTCAAAATCGGACTCATTCTGGGGTCTGGGAATTCTCCCAGAGAAGGATCTGAGGCGTTGTGCTGCAAGATGCATCATTGTATGGTCCTCATTTTTTATGATATGTTCCACAACATATCGTTGTACTTCAGAGGGATTGAGATCAGAATGTGACATGGCTGACAGTGGAGGTCTTGTTGAATAAGAGGCTGTAGGCTCTGGCTCAATCTTGGGCAGGGTTCCACCTGAAGGCTGTACTGATTCTATTGACTGCTCACAGGTAACAGCAGAGGGCAGTGATGAGAGGGTTTTCCTGGAAGGAGTAGCAATTATTGGCTTACTCTGGCTGTCCTCTGAAGAACCCTCCTCAGCCTGGTCTGCCGTAGCAAGAGAGTAGGCCTCGGTGACAGACTGGCCAAGCAGAGACATCACCCCAGCCAAAACTGAAGAAAAATCTTCACCGGTGAGCTTAGCCACCTGTTTTAACTCAGAAAGGTAATTTTGCGTTTTCAATTTGCCCTCCTCCTCTGCACAAAGTGAAGACAATTGGAAAATGTCATATGCAACTTTATCAGTTTCACAGACGTATTTATAAGGCAACATCTCACTCATCGTAGCTACGCCAACACCGGAACTAAACTCTACTACAATCGACTGGTGAAAATCAGACTCTAGGTCATCAATAATTTCAGTTTTGAAAACAGACCCATATTGTTTCACAAAATCAAGAACCTCTTCGTCGGTTTGTGTGTTCGTCGCATCTTTAATCAAGATAGCGTTAGGGATTTTAATGCCACGGTTCCTAAAAATGTCCATCTCTACACAGAAATGATATACAATCCTCACAAATATAGTTCAGCTCTGTATACTACCCTCCTGGCTAGCTTGCCACATTTTATGTAACCTATGTGTTGGAGTAAATTGTTACAAAAGCTATAACATTAGGCTAGTAATCAGAAGACTAGGATGCACTCAAGGAGGGAGCAACAGAAACTGACAAGGTTGAGTTCTATTTTGGTACCAAATATTATTAAAGTGATAACAGACAACATTTAACAATAATACATAAGACAAAACAATTGGCCATTCAACAAAACACACACAAGTTCAGCACAATCCGTACATCCACTGGTCAATCTCCATAACCAGTATGAGGAAGAAAAAAGTCACAAAGCACATCGTCAGCCCCACAATTTGATTTAGTCCTTCTATGTATGTGCCATAGAGTTTGTGTAGGGACAATTGTTAGTCAGTAGGTTACTAACCAACTCTGACTTGAAGAGTGAGAGAAAGAAGTGTAGTTTGTGGGCTACTAGGAGCCCCCTACCGGCCCGGCAGAGGGATAAGCGACTCTTCGGACTGTCTTTAGGCTTTAGGCCTGCTCCATTAGCTTGCCATCAAGTCAACCTGGCCTGTGTAAAACAGGACTGAATCAATTACAGTTTCAATTACATCATTTCATCCTAGGAATTAAGTCTAGTGTACACATTCTAGTTGCATTTAAGCACATCATTCAATTACAAAGTACAATAAATATCAATACAATACTACAAGACAACCGCAGTATATATCAATAATTCAATTGCAGTAAATACAATTCTTAAATAACATGTTACTGTAACTTGTTATATATAAATACACATTCAGGGTCTTATTTTAAAGTGATCAGTGCATAAAAACATGTCTACACTTATATTGAAACAATTACTCAATAAACACCCCAATACAAGTACATTGAAAGTCACAAATCTTATCATCAATGGGCTTCCATATGTAGTTCATACAGCCCATACGCTTTGAATATCATTTCACTAGATTGTCAGTATTTTTAGAGAACCGGGCACACTGTGTCAATTGACAGCTACATAGGAATCAATGGGGAGGTGGCTAGGCTAACGCTAACACGGCAACATTTTACTCACCCATTTCCGCAGTTTACAGATCAACGCAAGTCCGTTTAGCACAGGCTTGATCGCGGTAGACGACTCCTGTAGCATATTCAACATCCAGCTCCCACTACGTCTCTTAAAACTGAATCACCGCGGGTTTATATTGGATTTTAATTTGTTGGATTTGCCCCGTGACAACATGACGCAAGTTATAGCAGCACCGTGATTGGTCCCATTACCCCATGTGCCCCGGTATAGTAGTCTCACGACAGAACTACACAATATTAACTCGTTAACCCATTAAATGAATGAAAAGACCAGATTCATGATTCATCACCTGGGTTACAATCCCACTTACACTTTTGGAACATGGTCATTTGGAGGGAAACCAAAATTTTACTTTTTGGCCACAACTATAAACTATAAACTAATTTAGAGAGGAGTCAACAAGGCCTACGATGAAAGGTACACAGTCCTACAGTGAAACATGGAGGTGGATCACTGATGTGTTGTTGATGTGTGAGCTACAAAGACACAGGAAAAGATGAATGCAGCATGATATCAGAAAAAAACTGGAGGAAAGTTTGCACTCTTCAGCCCGGAAGCTGAGCTTTGGACATACTTGGAAATTCCAACATGACAACAATCAAAAGCACAAGTCGACCTGTCATTGGCTACAGCAGCATAAAGTGAGCTGTAGCTCTCAGTGGCAAAAGTCTGTTTATGTTTAACAATCAACAATCTGCTCCTAACAGGCCTGCAGCAGAACGTCCTAGAATGTGTTATTCTATCAACTCCAGTGAGAAAGTCTCTAGTCTTATTTCATATTGATCTCCTGTCAGCTTTAATGAAATTCCTATCTCTGACATCTAAATGTGTTGTTTTTGTAATAACATTTTAAACAAATACGATAAATAAGCAATTTGGAACCACCCATATTGTGTAATGTGTAATATAATGTCTAAAATGAATTGTGTAAGTGAATATAGTTTTCTGTTTTTTTTTCCCATCTGTTCCATCCGGTATGTCATGTAGTTTTTACTACATGACAACTCTGGGGGTTAAATTGTTGATTAATATGTCAGTTTATGCTAACTGAAAACTGTTGTTTTACTATGCATTAAAAGCCCGGATGTAACCGTGATTTTATCGCCCTGTGGCAATGACAATATCGGTGAATGGGGAGCAATGGGCGGAAGACATCCATATTTTTTACAATCATAGGGTCTGACTGATATGTGTTTTAGCTTTGAGAAAACAGAGCTATTATCAAACTGAAAGCTGGCATCCGACAGTGACACAGTGACAGATGATGTCAAAATGATGACAGTAGCTCAGTGGGTAGAGCGGCCGTCCTTCGATCGGCGGGTGGGCAGTTCAATCCCCGCTCGAAACATCCCAAAACATCATAACATCTTGCACTCCCCAGTTCATACTGTCGTTGTGTCCTTAACCTACATTGCCTCCAGTGGTGTTCAAGCTGTAACACTGGTAAAGCTTAATGTATGTAAAGCGCTTTGAGTGCCTTCTACGGTAGGTGGAAAAGCACTATATATAAAAAAAAATAAAAATATGACAGCTTTGATCTATTACCTAGTTTCACTGATGCCACTCTTTGTCATTCTGTGAAGTTCCAGTCTCGACTCGGCCGAATAATGTTTCTCACAAGTGCTGGACTTAAATTAATGTGTTAGACTTGTGACCTGACTCAGGTCTGTATTCAATAGAACTGAGGATATGATATGAAAATGAGCATTAGAGAGTGGGTTAGTCTGTTACACAACAAAAACACAATGCTATACAATGAGAAAAAAAACAACAAACAGACAGAAACATTTCAATTCTGTGTTGTTCAATAAGAAGTTGGAAGAAGTCAAGACTTGATCGATAGAGAGAACCATTCTTTAAATCGGATTTTTATTGGCTGTGGTTGAAAATGCAGCCCAGTGTGGAACATATTCCTTATTTCCAAGTCAGCTCCTTGACAGTCAGGGTTACTGGGGACTGAAGGGCTTTGAGTGCCTACTAGGTGGAAAAGTGCTATAAAAAAGGGCAACAAGTGACCCTCATCCAAGTACAGCTGGCTATTGCTTCACTGTAAAATACTGACCAGTGTTTGTTACAAACCAGAACTGGAAGGCTGCGGTTAAGGCCAGGAATAGACATTATTACTAAACACCATCCACTTTCTGGTGGTGTTTTACTCTTAAATACTGGAAACAACAATACATTAGTAAAGATGAATCCAAAGCTCCACAGACTGATGCCTGAAAATGTTGCTGGCTCCCACAGATGCTCACATACAGAGCCTATCCAGAGCCCTCCAGCAGTCCCAGTCATTTATTGGCTGGCTTCATCTCACCATTCCCTCTCATGATCACAAACTGCTGGGAGCAGGTTAACATGGCTAATTGACAGAATATTTATGAGTTAGTGCATGTGCGATGGCCGTTCGTATGACCAAGAGCTGTGTCGCTGAGACGCACCACTGAGAAGACAGACAAATTAACTTTTTCATGTTGCAGCGCATTATTTCAGCTTTGGTTGTATTTTTCAAAAATGTATTTTTCTAAAACACCAGAAACAATAAAAAATCACAACTACTAAAAAAATGAACCATGATTTTTCTAATAAGCGGTAGGACATGTGATATCTGTTGAACTAATGTCACATATAAAGTAATTAATCTAGAAACTTTACTGTTCAACTTGAAATAGCACTGTGTATGGGTTAAGTCTAAAAATGTAAAAATGCATGTATTATTTTGTTGTTATTTTGTGTTTTATTGTTCTGTCTGCACAGATTTCATATTTCATAAAATAATAATAAACATATTATCACAAAAAAAACTGTGTGTGTTAATGCAAGAAAATCCTAAACAGCAGTGACTTTATAACATCAAGTGCATCTGTGCACTTGATGTCAGAATGCATATTTGTTTATAGGTCTGTTGTTGGTTGTCAGTCGGGCTGTGCAGCAGAACTGGTTTTGTGCTGTTTACTGCGTTTACTGGAGAGGGGTTGTATTTCAGTTCTACTCTGATAAGCCAATATTTATGCATTTGTCAGCTGTTTGTGAAGAGATAACCCTATGACCACAGTTGCATTCATACTCTTCAGCAGAGGGGTGTCCGATTTTCAGCAGACCATTTCCAGAGCTGGATCCTGCCTCTCTTGGCCTTTGAGTGAGAGGGGGGATTGGGCTGTGGTGGGACCCCAGATGAGGCGTTAATCAAATTTCTCATTGTCCAGCACTCAAGCGCATCCCACTGTCATTGCCTGCCAAAACTCTGGTAATCATCTCCGTACGAACATTTGAAGGGCCCCAGCAGGGTTAGTAGCAAAAGCAGTGTAACACACAGAAACCTGTCCACTCAGGGGTCTACATCTGGTCAGGAGGTGGGCACCCCAGGTCAGTGTGATCACCATTTATACCAGCACCCGGCATCACAGTGATATTTGTGAGAGAGAGCTGGGTCAGAGGATATGATAAGTCTAAAAGGATTTACAATATAATAATATAATTTAATAGTATAGTTAATTATAATAGCACAATATAATAGCACAATATAATATAATATTATAGTAATTGTATAATTTAATCTTATTTAATCTTTACTCTATCTTCCTATATTTCCTCTATCTTTCTACAATTTGAGTTTGAATTGTATTAAATATTATGCCCAAATGAGCTTACAAGACAATAAAAAAAAGACCAGAGACCACCATGAGGTGCAAGAACAAATGTTTAGAAGAAGAAGAGCTTTTATTTCAATAAACAGATCTGTCATTTTGTCCATGCTTCAGTCACAAATGTCATGGCAAACTTAAAATATTGAAGTTAAATAAACATTTGTCATCATCAATGCTCCAGACTTATGTGGCTTATTGGCAGCACAGGAACAAGAGCAGTAGAGGCAGGGGTCTACCACTGCAGAGAGACAAATGGTTCTCATTTGGAACAGAGGAGCTTTATGAGAAGGCTTTGGGTAAGTGTGTTTGTGGTGTTAAAGCTTAACACAGTTTAGTCTAATGTGCAGCTGGAGGCAGTGAGTCACTAATGTGGCACTGTTAATGAAGGGGTTTGTTTAGCTCTAGGCTCATATTGGATCACCAGTGACCCCTGAGGTGAACTCTTTGGTGAGTTTCACTTACTTATTCACTAATCTGCTGGGCCTTCCTTATTGTCCTCAGTCACCTGCTCAAGATGCACTTCTTTTTTTCCACTCTTTTTGCTTATATATCTCTCTTTCAAGTCAATTTATTGTGTCCATTCAAAGAGACTGTACCTGATATTTTCTTCTTCTAGTTTTTCCAGAAAAAGTGGTTTAAACCTAAATAGTATATTGTAAAAGCAATCTTTTGTGAAAAAAAAAAAAAAAACAACTTTATGATTCTATCTATTATTATAAGGATGACTCGATCATCCTGGGCCATCTTCAGTCTTTCTGTAAGGAGTATGCAGGTCCTCTCTGTGTTACCGTGGGTTCTCTCTGGGTACTCCAGCTTCCTCCTACCGCCCAAAGAACTGGCAACCCTAAAATGTCCCTAGTGAAGGAATGTGAGAGAGAATGGTTGTCTGTCTATGTCTAAATGTCCACACTGCGTACCTAAGGTCCAAAGTAGCTACTAGGCACTTTACAACAAGCTTACATTCACCCATTCATTCACCAGGGTCACAGCTGGGACATTAGTGGAGGTAAGGTGGGTTAGGTGTCTTGCCCAAGGACAAAACAATAGTATAAACTGGGGAGAAAAGGAATTGAACCGCCAACCTCCTGGCTATAGAAAGTGTGCTCTACAATGAGCCACTGCGCCGCACTGTGCTCATGGCCATGACAGCAGTGTGGCTGCTGGCTACTGTGGTGTTGCAATAATCACAACAACATGTCATCATACTGCACAGTGCCATTACAACCATGTAAAACAACAGTGGTAAAATGTAAAAGTACCAAGCTAAATGTGTATGGTATGAGATGACAATAAATATAATTAAGTGAAGGTGGCATGTGCTTCCTTATGACTGTTGTGTTTCAGTGACAATCACATGTTCCATAACGTTTGAGAAATTAAGCTGCAGCACTGGGGTGGAGAGACTAGTGCTGCGGGAGCACAGGTCTCTGTGCTGGTCCCGATCCTGAGTAAATGGAGAAGGTTGCGTCAGAAAGTAAAACATTGCCAAGCTACTAATGCTGCTGTCTCTGTTGTGGTGAGTCCCTGAGAAAAGCCCAAAGGCACTTACTTCCAGTGACAAAAACTTGCCTCAAATATCGAGAAACACACACATATAGGTTGCTTGTAGGAGATTGCTCTTTCAATGGTGCTTTGATCAGATTTTCAAACCAAACAGTTGGACAGTTAGACTCCCAATTAAGCCACAGTTGTGCTAAGTGCAGGGTTAAACTGAGTTGGTGGACTTAACAGTTACTACTGAATGACAGCACAATAATATTTGTCAATTAAGGTATCTACTAAAGCTGCAACTTTTAATGGCCACATTTACCGCTTGAAGAAACTCCTGTATCTGCCCTTCCTTGAAAGCAGCCCAGCTTGAGGTAGTCGATTACACAGCACAGAGATATGACACTGTACAATTACAGTTTACATACTCTGGCAGAATTTGTTTTTTTTTTGGGTCCATTTTTTAGAGAATATGAATGATAACACAAATACTTTTCTTTCCCCTTATAGTTAGTGGTTGGGTGAAGCCATTTATTGTCAGACAACAGAAACTACCCAAATGATCCTGATCATGAGTTTACAAACCCTGGTGATTTTGGCCTGATAACATTCACACAAGTGACACCAACAGGGTTGAAAGTCTCCTAAAGGTAACCCTCCTCACCTGTGATCTGTTTGTAATCAGTGTGAGTATAAGGGCGTACTCACACTAGGCACGGTTGCCATGAACCGGGCCCGGGGACGATTGTCCCCCCTCCCCACTCCCCCTCTGGCCTGCACTCACATAGGGTTTCAGCATTCGTGCCGGAGCACGCTTACGTCATTATGGTGCGACGGTTTCGGGATAAACAGGAAGAGCGGCGCTCTCTGAACACAACGGAGTCCATCGCTCTGTTTTATTTGTGGATAATTTTGTGTCGTTTGGTACACGGTGGTCCACAGCCCTCTCACAGCCTGTTGTTAAACAGATTTGTCGCCTTAGTGGCGCGAAAATTTTCACGTAATCGTGCTGCTCGTATGAGGAGGTTTGCAAGGTACCAGCTGAAGTGCAGCAAGGACTTTGCAGCTTTGATTACGGACTACAGTTCCCGTACATCGACATGGTAAGAATTAATATAATGAAATGTCATTGAATACAATTGAAAAGTGTATTGTGAAATTTGAAATACAATATGTGTATAATGTTTTTTTGTAATTACGACAGTAGCGTTCTAAAGGTAATAATCATGTAACTTAATATAATTTGCTGGTTAATATTAGCTACATTCTTGTATTAAGACACCCGTATTCAACGGGACACATAACTGTTATGTATGCACTGGAGTAGTAGTTTGTTGTTTATTTAATTTCACTTCAAAGTGCTGTAAGGTAATTGTGTATGCATAAACTATATACAGTTAACAATATTTTTCCATTCTGCTGCAGGACCATATGGATTCGGCAGAGATCTGCTGTGTGGTGGCAGCATGTTCTCAGCAGCTGGACAGACTGTGAGTGGAAGGCTAATTTCAGAATGAGAAGGACATCATTCTTGCAGTTGTGCAACAGCCTGCAGCCGCACTTCAAAGACAGACCACTTCATTCAGAAAACCAGTGCCCTTGGACCAACGTGTTGCAATATGCATATGGAGACTGGCCACAAATGTAGAGTTCAGAACCATCTCCCATTTATTTGGGATTGGTCAGTCAACTGCTGTTAGCATTACCAACCATGTAGCCTCTGCAATTGTGAAAAATTTGCTTTCCCTTTTCACATAACACAACCATGTGCAGTGGTGAAACAAAATAGGCTACCTTGTGTGTGTGGTGTATAATTTATGGAAGTGTGTGGTATATATTGTAGAGGTTCGAGGTCGAATTATAAAGTTTAGAGGTTTGAGGTAGTGTTAGGTTAAAGTGCATAGTAAATATATGCTACGGTATATTAAACAACTTCTGAAAGCAAATAAGAGTATTAACAACAGCCTCATCCTGGCTTCAAATACCCGCACAGAAGACGTTAGATTCATGAGTTTGTTTGGACAAGACCTCAGTCCCATATGCCTGAGAGAAACCTGCCCTGGTGCATAGACACTGCAAGACTGGGTGTTACATGATGAAATGTTATGATTAAAATACATTTTCATTTACATTTTCACTTCACTTTTCTCCAACACATAATAGCAAAGAATAATCATGAACTGAATTGTCAACTTTGTCAATTCTTTTAACATGCCAAGGGAATGAATGTATTGTAATGCCTTTACTGTAGCCCAATGATAAAGATGTAATATGTTGTCATTAAAGTACACTTTTAAACCAAGGAGAACAGGCACAGATGATTTACACTTTGGAAGCAAAAGTTAAATTTACAACTTAGGTAAAGCCTAAATCAAGTCTAAGTGCATTACCACATTGCAACATGCATAAAATGAACGGTCTGCAGACTAGCATTTAGAGAAAATAACAGGTATGTACATTAAGAATCCAAAGAGTGACATTTCCCCTGTCGTGAAAAACACTAGTATTGCCAGAATCAAAAGAGAGTGTAGACTTGAGTTTTCCACACCAGACTAGTGTAAATGTCAGCACAGCTATAAATAATCCACTCAAGTACAGATTCAAGTTGTTTTGGAGCGTCGCATGGAGCGTCGCAAAACCGTGACGTCACGCGTCTTGTTCCATGCTCCAGCACGGTTGGCGCTCACACTACATGCGAACCGCGCCCGAGCCCAACTAACTGTGCTCTGGCCCACCTCTTCCAAGCGGGCCAGGGGCGGCTAATCGAGCCGCGCCCGGGCACGGTTCGGAGCACTCACACTAGTCAAACGAACCGCGCTATGGTGGTCAAAGCGCGGCTCAGACGCAGTTCAAACTGGCTAGTGTGAGTAGGCCCTAAAAGGTCAGTGAGTTTCTGGGCTCCTAACAGACCCTTGTATCTTTTATCCAGTGCTGCACTGATGTTTCTGTCTGAGTCATGGGAAAAGCAAAAGAATTATCAAAGGATCTGCAGGAATAAAAAAAGATATTAAGAATGTTAATCAACAGTGTTCAAACTCTAATAAAGAACTGGAAAATTAAGGCTTCTGTTGAAAAATTGTTTGGGATGCAAAGAAAACCCCACAAAAAACCCACAATAGCTGAAATACAGGACTTTCTGAAAAAAAAGTGGTGTGACTGTTTTGAGATGCACATTAAGGAGGCACTTGAAGAGAAATGGTCTAAAAAACCATTACTACACAAATAACACAAAGCATCCCTCTTACAATACACCAAACAGCTCAGAGACAAGCCTCCAAACTTCTGGAACAAAGTCATTAGGACAGATGAGACCAAAATTAACGCTTTGGCTACAACCATAAACATTACATTTGGAGAGGAGTCAACAAGGCCTACGATGAAAGGTACACAGTCCTACTGTGAAACATGAAGTGGATCACTGATGTGTTGTGAGCTACAAAGGAACAGGAAAAGATGAATGCAGCATGTTATCAGAAAAAACTAGAGGAAAATTTGCACTCATCAGCCCGGAAACTGTGCATGGGACGTACTTGGACGTTCCAACATGACAACGATCCAAAAATGCACTTTTCAGGCCACAAGGCCAAGTCGACCTGTCATTGGCTACAGCAGCATAAAGTCAAGGTTCTGGACTGGCCTCCTGACCTCAATATCATTGAACCACTTTGGGTACATTTTAGATGTGCAGTTCATCCAAGATTATCAAAGAATTTACAGGAATTGCCAAGAAGAATGGGCAGCTTTACCATCTGAGAAAATAAAAAGCCTCATCCACAACGACCACAAAAGACGTCAAGCTGTCATTGATGTTAAAGGATTGGATAGTTTCTGTTGTCATTATAATTTAAAAAGAGTAAACACAATTGTTTGACAATAAATAGCTTCACCTAACCACTAACTATGATAAAAAATGTTTTTGTGTTATTATTCAAATCATCGGAAAAATGGCCAAAAGAAAATCACAAATTCTGTCAGGGTTTGTAAACTTATGGATCCATAAAACGAGAAAAAGTTTGCCAAAAGTGCAAAATACAGCAGCCTAATGTGAAAAATGGCCATGGGTTCCATCAACTTCCTAAACCGTGGCACAAAAGATGTGAATACTAGACGGACAAACTGGTTTAGATGTTCAGTGCTCAAGCGGCTGCGATATTTCTCCACAGACTCACAAACATTACATTACATTTATTCATTTAGCTGACGCTTTTATCCAAAGCGACTTACATTAGGCTTGTAATTACCAGTGGAGGCAAAGTGGGTTAAATGTCTTGCCCAAGGACACAACGACAGTATGAACTGTGGGGAGAGCGGGAATCAAACCACCTACCTTCTGGTTGAAGGACGATCGCTCTAACACTGAGCCACTGCGCTCCAGTGGCACAAACATGGTAAGAACATAGATTAGTCCAAAAGGTAACAGTGTCAAAGTCCACTTCCTGCAAAACCACATTTTCTTACAGTATAAGTCAATGAGTTCAGTCTGCATGCTTTCCCATGTGAAGATGCTTTTGGTTTCTTTTGGAAACTTCTCAACATTTTTGATCAGGAATGGAGATTTAATGCAGAGCTGTAAGTCAACATTAAAACCGTCAAAACCCCCCTTAACATTTTCTGCAAGCTTCTCCTAAAATGGAAGAGATTGATGATGGTGACTGTCAGTCTTCTGGAGAAGAGATGGAAAGTGCAAAGGTGGCCCTGTGATGTCACTTTTGAAGATCTCCACAAACAAAGAACTAAAAATGAAATGAATGGATTGTGCTGGGCGGATAAGCATCTTCCAGTGGAGACTGCACGGGTTATAACTGAGGTTATAACACCTTTCAAAGGAGCGTCCTGCTGCTATCAGAACACACACAGTGTTGCCTGAATCTTCAGATTGAGTTTATTTAGATAAGTTGTTATGTCCACTAAAAAGGCCACATGCTCCATTCTGTCATCATTCTGCAGATAATCCATGTTGACATTCTTCTGCTGGAACAAAAAACATCTCTAAATCTTTCCCCAGGTCCCCCCCTTAGCAGAATTGACCTGTTAGGAGAAAGAAAAACAATCCTAAAGTGAACACAAACACCTTGTAAAAACTGGAAAAGTAAATCGTTACTCTAAATGCATATAATTAGATTTTCTCCTACGTTAATACACTATTTTAAATGATCAAATACATTTGTGAAATAAAGGTTGACCTATCATCAGTAAGATTTTTATAGCAGGGATACATTCATAATCTTCTCTATTTTCTGTATATGTGCCTTAGTTTCCAATAACTTAATTGTTTATTAACGATTTAAATGCTTTGGCCCTGAGGCAATATTTTTGTTTGAAGTAAGTCTGTGTGTGTGGTCCGGTCACCAATTTCTCTGACATCTCCGGTCTTTCCTTTCCCTCAAACAAAGCCTCTGGCATCTCCTCAAAATACTTCTTAACTATCTCTGCATCCGAAAAGGGCTTCTTGTTTATGCCTATTATCCAGGCCACTCGGAAAGAAGCTTGTGTAGCTCTCTCTTGCAGTGGCAGAGCTCTATCAAGCAACTTGTTTGTTGATTCATGCACAGACTTTAGCTGATGTAGTTCTGTTGTCCTCACCTGTATTCTGTAGCAGGTCAATGTCTGTGTTTTGTTTCAATGTGGTGTTTAAGATTTCCACTCGTCAGAACTCTAACTGTCTTGTGGCGCGCCAATTTCAGCTCTCGTTTTGGGTGTTGGCAAGCAAAAAGATTATCATTAAATTTGATCAGGTGTTTAATGGGGCAAATGGCATAGTTGTATGAAATAATAGAAAGCATACAACTTTTGCTTTCTCATTATGACTGTTCTCTACTTACTTTTTCCTCTTCAGTTGTAGTTGCCTTGCCTTGATACGCATGTCTGTAGACTGAAGTATCTGACAATTTATATATTGTGCTTTAGGAACATGGAACTTAACATACAGTTCATTCCAGCATACATGTGTTGCTCTGTATTTGTTAAATGAATAAATCTAAGCCATTTCCACTTGAGGTATTTCTGATTCTGATATAAAGCTAACAAGATAATGATAATAAAAAAAAAAGAAAAAACATAAACAGTATCAATAATTCAAAAGGACATGCACTGGGATGGTTTGCAGCCAAGTGTGAAGCGGCTGGAATGAGATTCAGCACCTCAGAGTTTGAGACCGTGGTTCTCAGTCGGAAAAGGGTGGCTTGTCCCCTTCAGGTTGGTGGAGAGCTCCTGCCTCAAGTGGAGGAGTTCAAGTATCTTGGGGTTGTGTTCACGAGGGAAGGATTGACAGATGGATCGGCGCAGCTGATCTGATCTAGTGATGGGAAGTTCGGATCATTTTACTGACTCAGTTCTTTAAGTCTCGTTCAGCAAAATGAACAAATCTTTTTTCAAGTCATTTCGTTCATTTCAGCAGAATCTAATTCAAATGTTACATATCACAATTTTTAATACATTTTATACTTTTGGAATAAAAACTATAATAACTATAAGCTAATGCATTCATGGCCAAACTTTGAAAAATAAATTATAAATTCATTGCAGCTTACTTCAGGCAGAGAGTTCAACTCAGTTCTTAATCCAAATAGTTTTTTTCCTTTGTCACTTCATATTTAGCTTAGCATTAATTCCGTCAACATGTCTGGTCTGGGCCGTGACAGCCTTATGTAGCTGTAGCCAATACATCCGTCCGTCCGGAAACAGAAAGGACTCATTCATCTCCCGAGTCGTTCGTTCGTTCGTTCGTTTGTTCGTTCGTTCATTCACCAAGTCCCAGCCCCATAGAGAAAGATTATGCAGTTACCGGAAACAGAAAGGAACTGTTCATCTCCCGAGTCTCTGAGTCGTTCGTTCAAGTCCCCGTAGGCTGAACGAAGAAACAGAAGGATTCCTTCATTTCATGAGTCAGTCTTCTGGTCTGAGTCTCGTTCTTTTGTCACGTGACGGCTTCAGTCTCTTGCAACATCATTACACTCATATTATTGACTGTATTGTATTATGTTTAGGAATTATTATAAAGTTATCAAAATATATCTGCAATAAACATTATCTGAAAATTAAAAAAGTTCCATTTGTTTCTGTCAGTCTATTTTTAGTGTTAAATGTTAGTGCCACTTTGTTTTTTTATTATTATTATTTAAACTATTATAAACTATAAAATTATTACCTAAGATTAGAATCCACTGTAAAGTCTTAATCTTTGCTTTATCAGGAATTTCCGCGGATAAGAAAAATATAAAGATACAATTTGAGGCCAGAAACGCATCACGTAACTGAAAAAAAAAAAAATAATAATAATAATAATTTGCGTTTTTTATACAGTTATGTAAAATATATGTGTATGTATTAACTTATTTCTGTATCCAATGCGTGACAAAAGAACGAGACTCAGACCAGAAGACTGACTCATGAAATGAACGAATCCTTCTGTTTCTGCGTTCAGCCTACGGGGACTTGAATGAACGACTCAGAGACTCGGGAGATGAACAGTTCCTTTCTGTTTCCGGTATCTGCATACTCTTTCTCTATGGGGCTGGGACTTGGTGAACGAACGAACGAACGAACGAACGAACGAACGAACGACTCGGGAGATGAATGACTCCTTTCTGTTTCCTGTATGAGATGTGGTGGAATGCGCATGCGTGGGTCTACACAAAAATGAACGACTCGCTCTCTGAGATGACTAGTCGTTCCCGAGTCATATTAAAGACTCGTTCAAAAAGAACGAGAACGACTCA
The DNA here is from genome assembly GCA_024416835.2 of Perccottus glenii. NCBI lineage: Eukaryota > Metazoa > Chordata > Actinopteri > Gobiiformes > Odontobutidae > Perccottus > Perccottus glenii. Next base: position 62,676,964 of record CM044546.2, read on the forward strand.
TCACTAATCTGATCTGATGTACAGTATGTCGTGGTGAAGAAGCTGAGCTGCAAGTGCTCTCAATTTACCGGTCAATCTACATTCCTAAACTCACCTATGGTCATGAACTTTGGGTCATGACCGAAAGGACAAAATCCTTATACAGGTGACCGAAATGAGTTTCCTCCTCAGGGTGTTTCTCCACATTGAGAGTAGCCAGCTGAGGTGGTTCAGGTATCTGTTCCGGATGCCTCCTGGACGCCTTCCCGGAGAAGACCTAGGACTGGAGCGGCTATGTCTCTTGGCTGGCCTGGTAACGCCTCAGTATTTCACCAGAAGAGCTGGAGGAAGTCTCTAGCGAGAGGGAAGTCTGTGCTTAGACTGCTGCCCCTGTGACCCAGCCCCTGGATAACATTTATTTACATTTATTCATTTAGCTGACACTTTTATCCAAAACGACTTACATTGAGCTTCTAATTACCAGTGTTACAGCCACTGGAGGCAAGGTGGGTGAAGTGTCTTGGCTCAAGGACACAACGACAGTATGAACAGTGGGGTGAGCGGGACTCGAACCGCCTACCTTCCGGTTGAAGGACAACCGCTCTACAGGCGCCACTGCGCCCCTGGATAAGCAAAAGAAAATGGATGGATAATACAAAAAGTAGAGGAAAATGTGTGGCCATGGAATCTAGCTCAAAGTAAAATCTAAAACATATCTACTAGGAATAAATTATTATACAGCACTTATTGTTGGTATTTTTTCAAACAAAATATACTTTTTAATTATTTTAATTTTTTAATTTTATTACACAAGCAAGCAGATAATGTCCTTCAACAATAACTAACAATACGTTTTCTGATAGGGTTTTTCAAAAGGCAGATCTTTGAATCAATTACAGTTAGACCAGAGGTCGCATTAACCAAATATTTTCCATCATTGACGTTTTTTTTTTAGCAGTAACTGAAAAATTAAAATGCCATCCGTCATTTTGACAGATTATTTTGAGAGTGATCTATTGTAATTCCTACTCCTGACCAGTTGGTGGCAAATGTCTATATCAATTAGCAATTATCTTGAATCGTGTCACGTCTTTGTCACGCGCTGCATTCAGTTGTAAAAAGGTCACGGCAGCTAAGTGTGAGTATTTTTTTCAAACCGCCAAAAAGTTCTGATATTGTTAATAAAAGTAAAAAAAAGAGGACATGATGTAGTGGAGGGTGAAAGAGGACGAATAGAGAACACTGAACAGTCACTGACAGCTGTTACGGGACAATCAAGCAGCAAAAATGAGGTGAAGAAGAGGGAGTGTTCAGTGAGAACAGGAGTTTACGTGGCTGAGGTGGGAAGGAGGAAAAATGTTCTGCGACATCTGTAGAAAAGCTAACACAAGTAACGGACTTGTCAGGAAGTGCACAATAACAGTGATTTAAGTTCATTTTTGATACTTCTTTTTGCTGTAATCATATTTTGTAATATACTGCGTTCTCTAGAGTTCAAGCACAAAATATCCTTCCACTTTTTGTGTCTCTGTTGTTCATAAATAAAACGAATAATCTGTCCTCTATCTAAATCTCTATCTATGCACGTCTTGACAGTTCTTAAAATGTGAGTAAAACAAAAAGTCATAAGTATTAGTAAAGTATGAAAATTAAAAATGACAGGTAATAATAGACTAGAAAGGAAATTTTGAAACCATCAATTGTAGCAAATATTAAACAAGGTCGCAAGAAACGTGTCGAGAAGAAAAGACGCAAATTAACCACCAAAGATTTGCGAAGAAATCAAACGTGAAGCTACCAGGAACCCATTATCCTCCAGTGCTGTCATATTCCACAACTGCAACCTACCTGTTGGTTCTCCACAGCATGTGGCCGCAATTTGGTAATTAGAAGCCTAATGTAAGTCGCTTTTGATAAAAGTGTCAGCTAAATGACTAAATGTAAATGTTTTTTTGCGGGCAAAGTGGCTCAGTGGTAGAGCGGTCGTCCTTCAACCGGAAGGTAGGTGGTTCGTTTCCCGCTCTCCCCACAGTTCATACTGTCGTTGTGTCCTTGGGCAAGACACTTAACCTACCTTGCCTCCAGTGGTGTTCCAGCTGTAACACTGAGGACTGGAACCTTAATGTTAGTTGCTTTGCATAAAAGCGTCTGATAAATGACTAAATGTAAATGTAAACGAAAATGCGTGGCTAAACTTTTGCACAAAAACTCTGCACAAAAAGTTGATTCTGACCAAATCAAGAAACTGACTGACTGAATGGAAGCCTTGTGACTGTTATCGAAAAGAAGGGTGGCTATATTGATCACTGAGTTTTTTTTATTTTTATTATTTTATTATTCTCACTTTAACATGTGAAAATAAACAAGTGAGATGGGAAAAGTTTTGTTTTTCATTTAGTTGCATAATAATTCTGACACTAATAGTTGCCTAATAATGGCACATGTAGATATTATCTTAAGAAAGCCAAAACTTCACTTTTACTACTTAAATATTCAGGTTTGAGGGTTTGCTAACATTTTGGATTTACCAAGGGCACTGTAGTTGTACTGTAGCGACCAGAACACAGATTCAGGTCATTGATTGTATCACACTCGGGTCACACCAAGGTTTACAGCACATTAATGTCACGAACGAACAATTTATGCTGTAAAACCCCTTCTCCAGAACCAGAAAGTGTTTGCTTTACCAACAGAAAGGATTTTAACAACCCAGTGTTAATGAACAACAGATGGCAGTTCTTTTTCCAAGGAGAAAACTCGGGAAATAACTCTAATTAACGGCTTTTACTCTTCTCCACTCCAGAGTAGATCAAAGGTGTTATCTCTGAGCCTGTAGACTGGCTGGGACCAGGACGTGACAGTTACGGCTCTTTGAAATACGATTTTTGTGTATTGGCATCAAGACAAAGACACTAACGACCTTTGAGGTCAAGGAATCTGAGCTTTCTGGATGATACCATACTGCCCTCTAGCGACAGTATGGATGAACGACGCTAAAATACACTCTCATCAAGTACTCTCTCTCTCAAACCAATGACTTAAACTTCCCTGTAAACGGAAAGGTTTACAAAGGACTTGGACTTCTCATAAACGAACATTCTTGTGTAATTAAAAGGAAAATGTTTAAATGATTGAATTAACGTGTCTCGTACAGGATTGTTCCCCGACAGAGGACCAGAATAATCCCTCTCTTCTTTCGCATTGTTAATAAATTGAAATGAATACATGTTTCCATGATATGCTTAGAATTGTATTTTCTAGGTATGGATCCTGCAGTACACACAGCAATGTGGATTTATATGTGTTTAAATATTCAATATAGCTTTGTGGAAGATAAAGGGATTGTTTGAATTAAAATTTAGGTGGGATAAGCTTCTCCCAAAACCAGGCCTTTCCCCAAAAGAAACACGCCCCTTCAAGCCACACAAAACCCCTGTGCGCGCCGGAAATCGCTCTCTCTTAAACCCGCTCTTAAGCTTCTCTTCTTTACGCCCGCTCTTCTTTTACGCCCTCAGGCTATTCTTAGATTTTTCTTAAGCTTTCGGCCAGGTCCGCCTCGGACCCTCTCCTCTTTAAATTTTTCTAGACCCGTTGCCCGCCAGGCAACGTGATTTTTCTTTAAACAGCCACACATTGTCTATTTTTGTAAAGATACTCTCGTGACGTCACGCACACGAGAAGGAAGACATTTTGGTAGTTCTTGTGAAAGACCAAGAACTCCGCTGGCACTAACAGACTCTTTAAGCCAGAGGAACGACTCCTGAGACCCTTTTGTCAGTGGCCAGCGACAGTTTTCAAAGACTATAACCTGTTCCTGCCCATGCCAATGGCAGAGATATCGAGCTGTATACAGTTGACGCCTTTCATCAACTCCCTTTCCGGCCGCCCGCGGAACCAGCCCGCGGACCGGGTCACGTGACGGAACCTTGTGCAGAAGAAGATGAATTTCTACTGTATTTTCAGTCAGTGATTGGGACAGTGACCCTGGACACGACAGGACGATTACATTGGTGTCAACATGGTGAGTGCTACTGATTTATTGTTTAGTATTAATGTGCTTTTTTTTTTTTTTGCTGGTAGGCAACATGCTTTGCAAACGTGCTATGTTGTCAAGATAGTGCTTCTGTCCTGGTTGTGACTGTAACAGTTGGATGTAGTAGTGTTTCTGATAGGCACGGATTATCATCTATATTCGTCTTGGCTATCCTATTAGCATTCTACAAATGCTAATAGAATGAAACTTAGTAAACGGTAGTGTGCAGTGATTGTTGTGATAGATGCTTAATTTGTTTCTGGCCACACTTCGTGTCTTCCTCAGAGGAGACAGGGTGTATTGGGTCTTTTTTGGATTTATTTATTTTTTTATGCAGGATGAGATCAATTATAAAAACTGTTTTTTCAGAACCAGCCAAACTTTTTCAAACTAATCACTGTCAGGACCAGGCAAAAGGACTCACAGAGCAGATCCCACAAAAGACAGAGCTTTCAATATCTTTATTTTCCGAGGCAAAGGTACAAATCCGAAATCCAAGAGACGTAATCAAAAAACAAGGCAAAGGTCAAAAACACTAGAATCTATCAAACAACACACTAAGAAACACTGGAAAGCTCACACTGGGGTAAAGACAATCTGGCACACAAACAGGGGTTAGTGATTTCACAATAAGACACATGAAATGATATACATTACATAAGCAGACTGACACATAACACTAGGACATGACAGTCACTGCAGCTCCGTGTTGTTGACTGATTACAGCAGAACAATGTTCTGATCAGACATATATGAACTACATTCTTTACTGATTATTAATTAGGCTAATAGTAGCAAGCTTTATATGTTTTTGAATATATTTTTTTTAATTAAAGCAAAAGGAATGCATCACTCCTAGTTTTCAGTTATGTCTTAAGTTGTATGTGCAAGTTTTGTGTGTGACAATTTGTCATTAAATTGTGTGAAATGTAACACTGCTATTACTGTACTGCAGTGTGCACTCCTAAATATAACAATGCATCTATTAGCCCCTCTGCCCAATATCACCACCAGCCACCACTGGATTTTATGATCTATAATCACACCCATAAAATATGTTTCCTTACACTGTTTCTGCGCATATGTTCTCTATTATTACTTGAACATTAGAAGTTAATTTATTAGTTTTTAGACTGCCTCAGAGGGGGTCATTGAGCCAAACTACAAAGCACTGACAGAATTCAGTCACATCCCTCCCAAAAAGTAACAGTGCATGACACTGGATGATGAGCAGCATCCCGAACTGAGAGATTTCTAATGTACCAATTGGATTTAGAATGAAAGGAAGTAATGGGATTTTATTGAAGCAGTGCACATACAATGAAAGTTACTGTACTTGCACAGAAAAATGTTTTAATAGAGATACAATTCTGAGGCCATATCTTTATACATACATACATAAATGCACATTACTGATAAATGTAATTTAAATACTAACTAAGCTTTGATTTCAAGATATAACTGTGAGTGTACTGTTAAATACTGAACAATTCATATTCATATTTAACATAATGCCCAAGGACACAACAGTTGTTGGGCAAGACACGTCATCCACCTTGCCTCCAGTGGCACAGACACTGGTGTATGAAAGTGTGTGTTTGTGTGTTTGTGGGGTGGTGGTCGTAGAGGTTGTCGGTGCCAGTGGTATAGCTGCCACTTCTCTGTCAGTCTTACAGAGTTAATTTACCACCACCACTGTGTGAGTGCAAATGTGCAAATACAACTAACATAATTCAATCTGTGTGTTGGATAAATGCTTGCAGACAGACCTTTATGTACAGTTCATGTCTATGTGGTACATGCAGGCTGCAGATGGCTACACTTACTTGGACCATGTGCCAATGACACTACCTTCACTGCACAAGAAAAACAAGGACTTACTTCTCTCGTGCTATGTGTTCTCAGAGAACAAACCCAGCGCTGGGCGTGGGCGGAGGTGTGGACAGGGCTCGTGCAAGACAATAGGGCTGTGCATTAAGAGTGTCCCCATAGAGGTGTCAGCTTCATGCCGTTGTGTTTAGCCACTGACAGCGTGACCTTGTCTCTCTCAACAGTGGCTATTAATTAGCCAAGCATGTGAGTGAGTGTGACTGTGCTGCAGGGGGTGGAGAATGGCATCCGCTTGCCGCCGGCCTGTCTGACTGCCTGGCTGCTGGGCTGTCTATATGTAATCAATGAGCTGTAGAAGTGGAGGAGGTTGGAAGGTGCTTTGAGAGGCTTAACTGCTGACAGTTAAAAGCTGTGTGAACTACGTCTTTATCTCAAACCCTCCCAGTGTTTCTGCTCCAGAGCTAATGATCACGTTGTGGGCTTTTTTCAGAGCATGTTGCTGTCTTTCTCTGCCCATGGCTTCAACTACATCAAACAAAAAGTCATGCTGGGTGAACTCCATGAGCCACTAAATCTTGGTGCTTCGCTATGACAACGTTATTTTGTCCACAAAAGTGTTTTCACACCCCTACCACCTTCTCCAGCACAGCCTCCTCTGCCTCACCCCCGACATGCCTTACTCAAACCTTCTATACACTACACTAAAATTAAACACCAGTAGAACAATTGAGAAACAGTGTGCATACTTATAGTCCACACACACTTCCTTTAATATCAGGGCATGTGTTCAGCTGAGAGTGATCATTACATTCATGGCCTCCCTGTCAGCCTCCTGTATTCGGCAGCTGGGATTAGAAACAGCACACCTAATCCAGAAACACTGACTCCAGAGCGGGGTTCAGGCTGTAGGCCACGTTGTGTGTGTGTGTGTGTGTGTGAGAATGTCCTTCAGCACTAAGAGCACTGGAGCAAGATGTAAAGAATGCTAATGAAGTAAACGACTGGAGTAAAGAGTGGCTGGTGCTGGCAAACGTACAGTCCGTGTGAGACACTCTCTGTGAAATCAAAACGTATGGAGTGTGTGCGAGCCAAGGTTAAATACAGGAAGACAGTGATGGGCTGTGCATTTTAATTAAGGCTTGAGCAAACACTGGCCCATTCCCCTAAATGGCCCTCTAATGGACAACAGGAAGCAGGCTCCTCTACGTTTCTCCTCAACAGTGACTTTTTTGAGAGCATGTGTTTGGACTGGCCAGGGCCCGCTCCTTTAAGCTTTAGGGATTCCTGGCACTGTTCACTCCCTCTGCATCTGCAGCACACTTAAGATAAGATAAGATAAGATAATCCTTTATTGGTCCCACAATGGGGAAATTTCTCTGTTCCAGCAGCAATTTTTACAGTATGTTATAAACATAAATACTATACATAATATACAGCATAATATATAATATGTATATAAACCTATATATACAGCATATACAAAAACAAAAAAGTATGTCAAGTATTACAGTATAGTGATTGCACTAAAAACAACAACAACAAATTGCACATACTTCAATTCTTGTTTACAAGCTATAAAAATAAAAAAAAAACACCTCCCAAAAATGTCCTGAGAATATTACCAGCACCCACCACTCCCTTTGTGCAGAGTTGTTCAATGATGGTCCAAGTCAAGATTTCTGAAAAACAAATAAACATGTAAAAAGAGAACAATGAACATTTACATTTAGAAACTAAAAATACTTGTTTATCTTGATATTTTATTATTACTATTATTATTATTATTATTATTATTGTTATTATTTTGTAATTTATGACCCTTTAGTTTCATCCTTTTTTTTTAAATGATTGCTATTGAAATATTTGTGAAGGTCATACAGTTGTGCATATCACTTATTCTTCTTGGCAAAATGCCTCCAGCTCCTGTATATTCTTGGGCTGTCTTGCATGAACTACACATTTGAGTGGACACTACTGACTGGGAGGTGTTTAGAGCTGTCACAGATAGTTTGGATGAGTACACAGACACTGTAACATCATACATTCGATACTGTGAGGAGAGCATTATACCAACACGCACCAAAGTGACTTTTAATAATGACGAACCCTGGTTTACACTCAAACTGAGGCTATGTTCACACGAAGCCAGTGCATCCCCTATCCGATCTTGAGACGGCGTCGTCTCAAGAAAATATCTGCGTACACACGACCGGCTGAAAACGATGTAGTATATATGCCCGACCAGTATGGGGCGCTGTAATTCTGCCACAGATATACACTATACACGGAGAAGAAGACTTTGAGCATGCGCATAACCTTGCGCGCTGCAGAAGAAGACAAAGACCTAAATATTTATTTTCCAATAAAAACAAGTTCTCAAATTGTTGCAGTCATATATTTAGAGTGTAGTAATTGGTGCCCTCATGTTTGTTGTTTGCTCTTCAATATACGGACTGAGTTCTGAGTGCTTTGGACATGCGGAAATTCTCTCTCCATTCATTTTCTCCTGGTTGCTCTCCTGGTTCTCTTTCGCGGTGGATCTAAGAGCATGTGGCGTATGGTGTTGTCCATTATCGCTTGTTGCTCACCACAATTGCATAGAAGCAATAGATTTTGCTGTAATAAAGCTAGTAGGCTTAGTAGCTTCTGCAGCACGAACTCAATCATGTAGTCCGCCATTATTGTTGTTGCTGTTCGTGTGACGAGGCCGACCGCGTGATGCGATGACATCATCGTTTTCACAAAATATACGGATTGGCTGTACACACGACACCGCAAGGGTGTCGCAAAGGTGTTGTCGAAAGATTTATCCACTTTAGAACCCTGTTTCAAAAAATAGCGGATTCAGTCTCCCAAAACACCGGATCCGTGTGGACGAAAGGCCAATACGATACAAAATGTATATGGATACAGTGATTTGTGTCTCCGTGTGGACAGCCCCTGAGACAGCTAAGGCAGCAAAAGGAAGCAGCCCATAGAGTTGGAGATTGTGGCAGCTACAGGCAGGCAAAGTATGGATTTAGCAGGGAGGTGTCAAGAGCTAGATCTAAATACAATACACGTCTGGAGCAGCAGTTCTCTGTTAACGACTCTCAAAGTCAAAGTCAAATTTATTTCTATAGCACATTTACAGATGGCTGAGCCACACCAAAGTGCTTCACAATAAAATGCTAAGTGCAATAAACGAAGGAAGACAAAGAAGAAATAGTAATCATAATATATAAACAGATTAAAATAAAGTGAAAAAGGGCAACAATACGAATAACTACAGAAGTTAAAATAATGTAAGCCTTTCTCTAGCCTTTGACACTAATCAAAGGCTAGAGAAAAGAGGTGAGTCTTCAAGAGAGACTTAAAAATGTTTAGAGACTGGGCTGCACGGATGTGAAGGGGGAGGCAGTTCCAGAGTCTGGGGGCTGCTACTGCAAAGGCTCTGTCCCCCTTGGTTTTTAGCCTGGACCTGGGCACTTCCAACAGCAGTAGGTCAGCTGACCGTAGTGCTCTGGAGGGGATGTGGTGGTGGAGAAGATCAGACAGATATGTGGGGGCCACACCATGGATTTATAGACTGTCAGTAGCAGTTTAAAATCAATGCGGTAGCGGATGGGAAGCCAGTGTAGCGATGTGAGGACCCAGATGATATGTTCTCGCTTTTTTGTACAAGTGAGGAGTCGAGAGGCTGAGTTTTGAACCAACTGCAGGAGGCGGAGCTGGGAAAGGTCAATGCCAGTGTATAGAGCGTTGCAATAGTCCAGTTGAGAGGAAATGACTCTGCTTCTGTGTGGAGGGGGCTCCAGCTTCTTACAATCTACAGGCCTAGAGCCCCCCGCGCTGCTGACGATCAGAAACTGGCTGATCAGCTCAACTCACATTATGCACGGTTTCAAACTTCACACCCCTCCCCTACCCCAATCACTACAGTGAACACTTCAGCCAGCCCCAACCTGGTCATCCACCTCTCCCCCACTGCCCTTTCAGTTCTGGAACAGGACGTGCGGAAGCAGTTCAGGAGACAAAACCCCTTCACAGACATTTTAACACCTCTCTGGAGTCTTGCCAGGTCCCAGCATGCTTCAAGTCCCCCACCATCGTCCCTGTCCCAGGAAAGTTCCGGATCACTGGGCTTAATGACTACAGGCCATTGGCGCTGACATCTGTAGTCATGAAGTCATTTGAGCACCTGGTTTTGTCCCACCTCATGTCCTCCTCACTCCTGGCCCCCCTGTTTGCCTACAGCGCCAACAGATCTGTAGACCGGAGGCAGTGCGTGCGGCTGGGAAAGAATGTCTCGGACACTCTCACCATCAGCACAGGAGCTCCACAGGGCTGTGTACATTCTCTTCTTCTCTTCTCCCTGTACACCAACTGCTGCACCTCCAGCCATGATTCCGACAAACTGATTAAGTTTGCAGGTGACACTACCCTCATCGGGCTCATCTCGGACGACAATGAGTCTGCCTACAGGAGGGACTGGCTGGTGTCCTGGTGCAGTGGCAACAACCTGGAGCTCAACAGCCAGAAGACAGTGGAGATGATCATGGACTTCAGGAAAGTCACAGCCCCCCTGCCCCCCTCGCCCTGACAGACCTCCCCATCACCACCGTTCCGCTTCCTCGGTACCACCCTCACTCAGGACCTCAAGTGGGAGCCCACCATCGGCCCCTCATCAAGAAAGCCCAGCAGAGGATGTACTTCCTGCGGCAGCTGAGGAAAGCCAAGCTGCCAGCGCAGATGATGGTGCAGTTCTACACGGCCATCATTGAGTCCATCCTCACCTTCTCCATCACCGTGTGGTACGCTGGAACCACAGCCAGGGACAGACAAAGACTGCAGCGCATTGTGCGCTCTGCAGAGAAGGTGATCGGCTGCAGCCTTCCATCACTCCAGGACCTCTATGTCTCCAGGACTCAGGGACGAGCAGGTCGGATCACAGCCCACCCTTCTCACCCTGGACATAGACTATTTGAGTCACTCCCCTCGGCAGGAGGCTACGGTCCATTCGGACCAGAACCTCCCGTCATAAGAACAGTTTCTTTCCCTCTGCCATTGGACTCTTTAACACTTCATAACACTTGTCACTTTAATAAGCACATAATATCAAGAATTATCATTGCACTGCAAATTTTGCACCATATCCAACAAACTGTAAATTGTGTATATATTCAAGTTTTAGTCTGTATATTTTTATTTATCTTGTATTTTATTTTATATTTTTATGCATGCCCTTCATGTTGCACCTTATCGCCGAAGCAAGGTGCTAGTTTGTGAATCTTGTTCACTGACAATGGCAATAAACATTTAATGATTCTGATTCTGATAATCTGATTATACTGCTGTGGCCAATGACAGATTGAATGACAGGTCATGTTTAAAGTCCAAGTACGTCCCATGCGCAGCTTCCAGGCTGTACTTTCTGCTAACATGCTGCATTCATCTTGCCATCAGTTTGACCAAGTTGTCTGTGTCTTTGTAGCTCACACATCCCTAAATCATCAGTGATCCACCTCCATTATTCACAGTAGGAATGGTGTACCTTTCATCATATGCCTTGTTGACTCCTCTCCAAATGTAACGTTTATGGTTGTGGTCAAAAGGTTGAATTTTGATCACTACAAATTAATATGTTTCAGACGTTTTGCGGCTTGTCTCTGAGTTGTTTGGCGTATTGTAAGCAGGATGCTTTGTGGTATTTGCGTACATTTACATTTTTACATTTAGTCATTTTTAGCAGACATAGTAATGGCTTTCTTCTAGCGGCTCCACCATGCAGCCCATTTTTCTTCATGTGCCTCCCTGTAAAGGACTGTTTCATTATCAATCAAAAAATCTGAAAATGTCTGGAGGTGGGATGCCCCTGACATCAATTTGATTGGCTAATCCAACTGTCACCCACTCTCATTAGTTTAATGTATGTTTATTGACAGTGCAGCCTCCAACAATTTGCCCAAGAACAATTTACCAGCAACAGCTTTTTTTCCAACTCAGAGCCATGCTGCCTTCATAGAAGCTAAGGTAGAAACAGCACAGGAACGGCTTGTTTTAACACTATACAACACTGGGAAAAGTGTTTATTTTATTGAGAAAATTGTGGAATGGATGGATACCTTGATGCCCCTCACTGTTTGCCACTAAATCAGACAGTGTGTCATGATAATGCTGGAGTAACCCTAGGGTCAAAGGTAGAGTCTAAAACTGAACGTATACTTTCAACACAACACACATGAAGTTACACGTTTTATTAGACGTATTACGACAACAATAAAACATGATGCACATTTGGCGGTACTTTTCTCTAACTCACACTCAAAACATGTCATGAAATACACTCACCTAAAGGATTATTAGGAACACCTGTTTCTCATTAATGCAAGAATCTAATCAACCAATCACATGGCAGTTGCTTCAGTGGTGGGTGTGGTCCTGGTCAAGACAATCTCCTGAACTCCAAACTGAATGTCAGAATGGGAAAGAAAGGTGAATTAAACAATTTTGAGCATGGCATGGTTGTTGGTGCCAGACGGGCCGGTCTGAGTATTTCACAATCGGCTCAGTTACTGGGATTTTCACACACAACCATTTCTAGGGTTTACAAAGAATGGTGTGAAAAGGGAAAAACATCCAGTATGCGGCAGTCCTGTGTGCGAAAATGCCTTGTTGATGTCAAAGGTCAGAGGAGAATGGACCGACTGATTCAAGCAACTTTGACTGAAATAACCACTCGTTACAACCGAGGTATGCAGCAAAGCATTTGTGAAGCCACAACACGCACAACCTTGAGGTGGATGGGCTACAACTGCAGAAGACCCCACCGGGTACCAATCATCTTCACTACAAATAGGAAAAAGAAGCTACAATTTGCACGAGCTCACCAAAATTGGACAGTTGAAGACTGGTAAAATGTTGCTTGGTCTGATGAGTCTCGATTTCTGTTGAGACATTCAGATGGTAGAGTCAGAATTTGGCGTAAACAGAATGAGAACATGGATCCATCATGCCTTGTTACCACTGTGCAGACTGGTGCTGGTGTAATGGTGTGGGGGATGTTTTCTTGGCACCCCTTATGGCGCTTTTCCACTACACAGTACCAGCTCGACTCGGCTCGCCTTTTTTGGTTTTCCACTGCGTAAAAGTTGTACCTGTACCTGCTTCCAGGTACTTTTTTTCGTATCACCTCCGGCGAGGTTCTAAGCAGGCTGAGGCGATACTAAATTGTGACGTGAACACACGACAGACTGCTGATTGGCCAGGGAGAATCGTCACTGTTCACCGCGTCATCATTGCACGCGCCAGACGGAGTATCCTGAATAACCCCGCCATTTTTAAATAGTTTGGCCAGAGATTGCGTGATAATTTACCCAGTCCCAGACGTATTATGGCAACTCGGAAAAATGCTCCGTGGTCAAACGAGGAGGTGCAGACTTTTCTTTGTTTGGTTGCCGAAGAGAAGATCCAGCGAGAGCTTGATGGGGCAACGAGGAACGAAAGAGTATACAAAGAAGTCTCCGAGTCGCTGATGGAGGACGGTAAGTGTTTTAAGTTTACATTACATTAACCCTGTAGGTGCACTCTGCTTGAGAGTTTTGTTTTCTTTAGGCTGGCTTTTGGAAAGCTGAAGCTCACTAATAACAATGAAGACTGTAAACTTGTGTCGCAGATAGCAATTGCCGCTAACTTTTAGCTCTAACTAGTTGCTAGCTGCCTGCCATTGCTATTTCGTAGTGTGTTGACTTTTGTATGATCTTTCTATTCAAGATTCCTTTTAAGCGAGAATGGTTCTGTGGCTCCCACTGATGCCACGTTGGCATCGGCTGCAGCGTCGGCATCAACAACAGCACCAGAACCATTGGCACCAGCGTCACACCGGCAACCGGTTAGTATAATAGGAGAAAAAGTAAAACCTTCTAGCCTGTTGTCTGTGAATCTATATACACTTATTAATATAATTAAATTAATATTAATCGTGTTTATAACCCATTAGTATATCATATATTATTATTAATATAACGTCAATGTACTTGCATAGCAACAGGAAGCATTCCCAGTTATGGGAATCAAGATTCATTAATAAACCTGTTCAGTATTTTTATAACTTTCGAGACATACACAATGTGTGCGTACAATGTGTACTGTATACTGTATGTATACTGTACACATGGTAATTTCAAATGCACACAACGTTTGAATTAAACGTGAAATCGTTTATCTTTATTGTAATTCATTCATTGTAATTATTTTTTGTCCAGGACGGAGGAAACGACAGAGGGAGCAGGAGCATCTGACTGTCCTGAGGGAGATGCAGACATCTGATGTGGAGCAGATGGAGTTGAACCGGAGCCTGAGCCAGCTTGTACAGGCACTGAACCGGTGGGACGCTGTTCCACCACCCCTGGACTGAAAATGTATATTATGTAATTAAATACAGCATTTTTTAAAATTGTTTGCACTACATGTAACATGTATATAGTTGTTTGTGAATTTATATTAGAGTTTGTTCTATTTGTATGTGTGTGGTTAAATAAAACTTTTTTGAAACTTATTACAAATAAGTGTCTTTTTTGATGGTTTGCTTTTGTACAAGGGTTTGACCATGTATTTTCAGATTTTATACTGTGATAACCTTAAAACAGCAGAGACAACATTTTTAACGATAATGTATTTATTTTTTTAGCAATTAAAGTAACGCATCAGACCCTCTCGTACATCACTGCCTTCCTCCTCTACACCCTGTGCCACTGCCACCACAGGCTCTGCTGCTGCAGGTGCATCCCAGTCATTGTCATAGTCCTCTCCATGACTCTCACAAAGGTTATGCAAGCACAGCAAGTAAGAATCATAGATTTCACCATTGTAACATCACAGTCATTTCTTTTCATGAGACAACGCCACCTTCCCTTCAGTCTACCAAAAGCTGCCAACCACAACCCGTGCTCATATTTTCCTGTTGTAGATCTGCTGTTCTACAGATCTGAAACACATAAACCATACACATTTTAGTACGTAATACTGGTAGCTATAAAGTTGTTCAAATACTTTGTAAGTAGTAACTTATAGTATTTACACATATGTAAACGTTAGCATAACTTACCCTCTTGTCGGCTTTGAAAAAACAGATTCGTCTCGTAGTCTGAACTCTGTAGTAATTCCCAAACTCTCCTGTTGTTATCAGCATTGTTTCTTTTTGCTGCCCTCAGCCTCTCCTGAAACAACGTTTGCTGTCTTGCTGTGAGAAACAGCCACATCCCGAGGATAAAAAAAACATAGACTCGATTTCCTCCATTGTTTATGTGTGTGAGTAGCGGGTGTGTGTCGCGTAGAAGATTACGTCACGACAGGTTCTTGCGGCGTCGCTATGACGAGTAGGTACTATTGTGGAGGTACTATCTGCAATGGAAAACGGAGCGAAAAGCAAGCCGAGGCGAGTCGAGGCGATCGAGGCGAGCTGATACTGGTAGTGGAAAAGCGCCATTAGTGTCAATTGGGCATCGTTTAAATGTAAGCCTGTTTCTGACCATGTCCATCCCTTTATGACCACCATGTACCCATCATCTGATGGCTACCTCCAGCAGGATAATGCACCATGTCACACAGTTCAAATCATTTCAAATTGGTTTCTTGAACATGACAATGAGTTCACTGTACTAAAATGGCCCCCACAGTCACCAGATCTCAACCCAAAAGAGGATCTTTGGGATGTGGTGGAACGGGAGCTTCGTGCCCTGGATGTGCATCCCACAAATCTCCATCAACTGCAAGATGCTATCCTATCAATATGGGCCAACATTTCTAAAGAATGCTTTCAGCACCTTGTTGAATCAATGCCACATAGAATTAAGGCAGTTCTGAAGGTGAAAGGGGGTCAAACACAGTATTAGCTTGGTGTTCCTAATAATCCTTCAGGTGAGTGTATATACTTACATGTCATGAGATTCCTTCAGTGAAGTGGACTTATTTATAACTGTCGGCACTATCCGGGTCAGTCGATTAGATAAAAAATCCGTTTTTATCATCCAACGCAGTTATCATATTCGGCCAAGGGGTAGTGCCATTTGCGCCGGGTTTTCACGGATCCATAATTATCCGATGATGGCGTGTGGAGTGTCTGGAGCATGTGTGATGTTTGTTTTTGTAAAAGAGTGAGATAAAGAATGAAAAGCAAGTAAAAAGGTGCTGTGTAGTACCCTGTAGTAAGCACCTACCCTACCATCCCCCTATGCAAAAGTCACATTACATATTTGGCAATTTACATTTCCCCCAGGCTGTTATTTAATCTAAACTTCACCCCACAACTTAAAACAATTCTAGACAACCTTTCACTATCCATCATTGGCAGAATAGTAATGGTGAAAATGTCAGTACGCCCCAAATTAAATTACTTATTTACAATGACTGCAATACAACCCAGCCTAGTTCAAATCATTAGACTCAAATATCTAAAAAAATATCCCCACAGAGTCAGTCTGGCAACATTACAAAAATCCAAACAGCAAGGAGGCCTTAAAGCACCAAATTTTCACTATTATTATTTGTCTAGCAAAATTCAATACATATTCAAATGGAACCACCCACGTAAATCAGATCACACTTGGTTAGACATAGAAACGACAGTCAATATCTCAATCTAAAACTTCCCAGGTCTCAGCAAATAAATTAAACAAAACATCCTTGTTTCAAACTGCCAATCATTTCTGTGACTCTGACAGCCTGGTGGAAATTTTACGGAGTAACTAACTCCACATTAGCACCATCTGTACATACTCCTATATGTATCCTATATAACCCCGATATATTAAGTAATAAGATGCCACTTCACCTCCAGACATGGGCAGACAAAGGGACATGTACATACTTACAACCCACTAGGGCAGGGCGATATTGCCTAAAATGTATATCACAATATAAATCAGAAAATTTGCGATAATATTCTGTGTGGCATGGAGTCAACCAACTTGTGGCACCTCTCAGCTGTTATTCCACTCCAAGATTCTTTAACAACATTCCACAATTCATTTACATTTCTTGTATCATTAATCACCCCACAAGTTCTCGAATGAATTAAGGTCCAGGGATTGGGCTGGCAACTCTATAACATTAATTTTTTTGGTTTGGAACCAAGACTTTGCTCGTTTACTCGTGTGTTTGGGGTCATTGTCTTGTTGAAACAACCATTTCAAGGGCAGTTCCTCTTCAGCAAAAGGCAACATGACCTCAACAAGTATTTTGACAAATGCAAACTGATCCATGATCCCTGGTATGTGATAAATAGGCCCAATACCATAGTAGGAGAAACATGCCCATATCATGATGCTTTTCTCACTGTCTTCACTGTCTTCACTGTGGACTGTGGCTTGAATTCAGAGTTTGGGGGTCGTCACAAACTGTCTGTGGCCCTTGGACCCAAAAAGAACAATTTTACTCTCATCAGTTTCTCTTTATCTTAACCTCTTCTGCACATGCCTTTTTTTTAACAGACTTTGCAGGGGATTCTTTAAAATAGATGAGCTTCACACAGAGGTCTTCTAACTGTCACAGTACTTACAGGTAACTCCAGACTGTCTTTGATCGTCCTGGAGCTGATCATTGGCTGAGCATTTGCATTCTGGTTATTCTTCGATCCATTTTGATGGTTGTCTTCCGTTTTCTTCCACGTCTCTCTGGTTTTGCTCTTCATTTTAAGACATTGGAGATCATTTTAGCTGAACAGCCTATAATCTTTTGCACTTTCTGAACAATATCTTAAACCAGTGTTTTTCAACCAGTGTTCTGCGGCACATCGTGGAAAATTATTCAATTTCACCTGATTGGTCCTCTCAGCGAACGGCGTGTAGTAAACATTGACACGACGAGATCTCAGAGTCTCACATGGCTTCATACTTCCAAAATTTTGGAAGATAGTATTTAAATTCAGCGGTAAGTCTTGTTAATGTGTTCTGTTGAAGGTCCTTTTGCTAACCACTGCGTCTTTTTATTTAAAATGGCCTTAATTATGATTTATTTGATGACCATTTTCAGACGAAACCTCATTACAAAAACGGGTAATTCTTAGTTATAAAATACAAAGCTTTGATTCAAAGAATGATATATTGGTTTACAATATATGATTGTGCTACATCGTACTTTAAATTCGGCTCTTCTAATGCCGCTATTTCTGTTTTTTTTGGCATGTTTTGAGAAATTGTTTGTGCTAACAGCTTGTTAGCTAAATGGGTAAGGTAAGGTGTTGCTAATGCTAAATTGTCCATATTATAACTATAACTTAAAGACTGAAATGATTTATTTTAAACCCCTGAATATTGATTTATTCTTGACTCAGGTCAGGTTTTTATTTGGGGATAAGACTCCAACTAAAAAGATAAGATGGCGAGCTGGTAGGACAAAATGTTCTATTCTTTTCTTCAACTGGATAAATGAGGACTACGTTTTTCCCTTTTCTATTTTTTTTTTTCGCTCCTTTACTCCACAACCTGTCTATGCAGGTGGGCTTTTTAAGCATGACGGCCATAAAGATGAAAAAATAGACAGACTTAGATCTTTGTGTGTCTTTCTTCAATTCCTGTTAGAATATTAAATTTGTGATTAACTAAACAGGCCCAGGTTTCAGTAAACTGAGTAAATTGAGACTAGATTTTCATTATATTTAAATAAATATATTCATTCATAAATAAATACAGTTTTTGTGCCATTTTTGTTTCGTGGTGTGCCTTGTGACTTTACTAATGTAAAATGTGTGCCGCGGCTCAAAAAAGGTTGGGAAACACTGTCTTAAACGACCCATTTTTCTCAGACTTTCAATTGCATGTTCAACAAGTGCTGGTGGCTTCATCCTTAAATAGGGGCCGACTGATTCACCCCTTTTTTTTCACAAAACTAATGACCTCAGTGATTGAACGCCACACTGCTATTTTTTTAACATACCCCTCAAACTAATTGCCCAATTGCACAGCCTTAAGAGTGTGCATATCATAAATGCATTTACATTTAGTCATTTAGCAGATGCTTTTATCCAAAGCGACTTACATGAAGCTTCCTTTCACCAGTGTTACAGCTGGAACACCACTGGAAGCAAGGTGGGTTAAGTGTCTTGCCCAAGGACATAACAGACAGTTTGAACTGTGGGGAGAGCGGGAATCGAACCGCGTAGCTTCCGCTCGACCACTGAGCTACTCTTTGAACAGAGGAGGTGGCCTCAGATTCATGTTTAGTATTTATAACTAGAATACTTAGAGCAACAACAACAACACCTGAATGGAGCAGTGTCACTAACGACTCTCCTGAGCCTTAACGACTCTCACATCAGGAGTCACACTGTCCTTTCAGAGCCAACGACTATGAGACCAGAACAGTCTGGTCCATCAGGTTTAGTTTCAGGGAAAACTCCTCCCTCTAGAGATATAAGCTCAGCTCTCTTACAGTTGATCTCAGAATTGATAAAGTCTCTTGGAATTAGAGACGAAACGTCTTCACCTTGAAAACTGAGTCCAGATGCTTTTACTTCAACCTTTTTTTCAAGATGTCCTGGATGACTGAGAACCTTCACAGATATGTCATTTAAAGTTATACAAATTGCAACCACCATCATGGCGAGGGTGGTTGCAATTTGTATAACTTTGTCTTTATTTGTCTTGTAGTTCTTCAGCTTGCTTTTGTAATATTTACTTATAATATTGTAATATTCACTTGTAATATTCACTTGATCTTGCATCACAAAAAAAAAAAGTAAATTTATGTAATGATTTTTTGTCAAAGATATTTTAAAAGGAATCCTTTAGAACATTACTGACAGGATTTGTGTGCAGTCAAAATCCTCAACACTATTCGTCTGTTCAGCTCTTCTCTCTTCACTGACTGTTGCCATGCTGAGCTCGGTCCATCAGTGACCCAGCAACTGTTGCTACGAAGTGTGAGCATTGATTCTTAATACCTTCTCTATACACAGTATGTGCTTTTCTCACATCGCATAGCTCCCAGGTCCTCGTCTTGCCTTAAGCCCATCTTTCTGCTTTAAGACCCCTGTTTCAGTTTCTTCTTCCTTTGCGAAATGGCTATACACGTCTAAGTGGACACAACAGAACTGTATGTGTGTGTGGGGGTAATAACACAGGGTTAAACCCATTGGAGAAAGATGAGTCAAGGAGGGATACTCTATTATATTGTATCCCCTTAAGCCTCGTTTTACTAATGATGAAAAAGACAGGAGCATAGAACATTACTATACATTATATGCAAATGATAAAGGACATTTATTCACAGTTTGAAAGATGCCAGTTGAAATAAAAGAGCCAAAGTTTTCAAGGTTTAAGATTGTTTGTGGGCAAACAGACTTTTCTTCTAGCTCCTTTGGGTAAATTTTGAAGCTATATGATGAAGTCATTTAAACAAATACTGTGCATGTTTATTTATTTATTTGCATTTCCCTAGAACCACCTTCTCTTCCTGGAATCCATTTACAAGACATACTTAAGCCACTCAATACAAATACTTGTAGGCATCTATAAGAAGTCAGAAATGTGTAGTCACTTAGAAAGCATCACGCCATAGTTTAGATTTATTATTAGTCAAACATAACGACGTAAAAAAGAAAGTTGGTTGGTGAGTTCAAGGGAATATGTTTGAGTCAAAATGGAAGCCATGTACTTCCTGTTGTAGTGGAGTGACAGATCTGTGAGGTATTGGCTGTACATTGGCATGGTTGGGTATGGCATTGTGTTTAGAATGAAGCAGTTAAGTGCAGGAACAACACTAACTGAAGTTTGGAACTGGTATTAGACCGTAAGACTAGTCTAGTGCTAAGGGCTTTAAAATGGGCTGAGATGAAAATGCATGGTCATATAAATGGTGTTAAATAAAAAGAAGAGTTTGGTTTAATGCATGCACACAGTAATATTTAACCCAAATGGTCTGAATGAAAGTTTATTTTTTTTGTTTTGTTTTGTATTGTTTGTTTTGGAACTAAAAAAGTTTATTAGTTTTCTTTGTTCCAGACCTCTTAGCCACATTCCATGGGTCCCCAGCTAAGTAAAAGTATTAACTGGAAGGCAGCAAACCTTTTGTATACTTTTGTGCGGTGTCATCAATATAAAATAATTACAGTTGACTTGGTTGAATTTTAACTAAAAAATTTGTGAATGTAGATTTTTTTTAAATATTGTAATTGTAATTTTTTTAATATCGTAATTGTAATGTAAGTGCTATACTGTGTTGACAGGACGTACCCTCCTTCCAAATCCCTCCACTTCAGCCTTTGTTTAAGATTTGTATTTATATGTACCTTACACAGTAGACATCCCCAAAATAATGAAGCTAATTATACCAAACTGCCCACTATTGTTTGCAGAAAATGATTGGCTTATCGCAGGCTTAAACAAGGGCACTGTCTGGTGATGACACTAAATATTCAACCACCAGCAATAATAATAATAATATTGTGACGGAGCACGTCCGTCTCTGATTGCGGGCAGTGCGATGGCTTACACATACACACGCTTTCACTCATTCGCTCGTTAACCCCGGTTCATTTAGGTATTAAGTAAATAGCGTTGCAATTGCGCCTTTTCTTTTTCCTCCTCCCTGCCGTTGTAACGCGACCAAGGGTGCACACTTGGAAGTGTTTGTTCATTGTTCCAACCATACACGCAAACATACAGAACACACAGACTCGCTTACCTTTTTCTCTTCCTCTCTTTCCGTGTGGGGGCAGCGTGGTCAAACCGGGCCATAACTTCCCGGTGCGTTAAATGTATTGTGTTCGCGCGGTTGCGCTCATCACATGACTAGAGAGATTAAGTACCTTTCTATGTACATTTTCCTTGTGTCTTATTGTGTTTGTAATATTTATTATGTGTATAGAGTTGATACACTGTGGATAGGTTAATGTCAGAGGGCAATCAGTGTCTTCTTTCTTTATTTTGTATTTACAAATTACTAAAGCCCAGTGGGAGGGGCAATGGGGGATAAAAGAGGGACAAGACCAGACCTTGAGAGAGTTGACAGCCAGTTACACAGAAGGTAACATGGCTGATGTGGGTCCTGCTGAGACCATTTAAAGGTACCTTAAGTTATATTTTTTAGTTTGGAATTTTTTTTTACTTATTCTTGCTTATTGTGTATATCTTTGGAGGTATTGGACTACACACTGTAAATATTGTCACATTTTGGATTTTTGGACTTTTTGTTGCACTTTGGAACTGGCACAATAAACACCCTGGACACACAATTTCTGACTGCGCCTGTATATTTAAAGAACTCCGTAACAAATATTAATGGATTAGATTTACGCTTTTCTTCCAAGGGACCAAGGGACTCAAAGCGCTTACAACGCATTATTCATCCATACACAGTCACACACTGGTGGTGGTAAGCTACATCTGTAGCTACATCTGTAGCTACAGATGCCCTGGGGCAGACTGACAGAGACGTGGCAGCCATTCTGCGTCTACGGCCTCTCCGACCATCACCACATACATTCACTAAACATTCTTACAAGGCAAGGTGGGTTAAGTGTCTTGCCCAAGGACACAACAACAGTATGAATTGTGGGGAGAGTGGGAATCGAACCCACTACCTTCCGATTGAAAGTCGACTGCGCTACCACTCCACATTCCAGTCCAAAATTAGGGAGAAGCTGACTTGGGTAAAAGCTCTAATTAGCCAGTGCTCCATTTAAAAACTGCCTTTTTCTATTTATAGTAATTTTAAGTGGTATTACAGGATTTAAATTTACCAAAAGATATTATTAATTTAGCTTCAATGCTGCCAGGTCTAAATAAATTAATATGTAGTGTAATAATATATATAATAGGGTGATATTAATTTATGTAAATTAATATTTCATTTATCACAATTATTGTCTCGTTGAGGGCACCACCCAGGATTACAGTTCTGGGAAACTGTTTATATTTACTAAGTCTCAATTATCTGAAGGAATATAATTCTCTGTTTTTGAATATGTCTTATATAAACAGAAAAACACCAAATCAAAATCTTTAACGTTTTATTAAAGATTACACAAAGTTAACAATGCATTATCATGATGGGGAGAGGACACAAAGGGAAAGATTATTGACGGATAATGATTAACACAGAACAATGAACAATAACATTTACTGATTAGAACTTTGTGGAGGAAAAGGAATGTTTTGACTAATTAAAACTCGACTAGTGAGCTTAATTAAAGGACTATTAAAGGGCGGAAAGGATGTAGGTGAATAATGGATATAATCGAAGTTCTGAATAGGCCTTTACTCAAGACAATGTACAGGTGTTAATAACGCCAAACATCAGTGTCACATGCTCACTCACTCTAGTCGTCCGGGAAACTCAGCGGTCCGGTCAATAGGTCCGAAGGGACCTATGCTCCAGAACTTTTGACTCCTCCAGCGGGTTGTTACCAGGCGACCAAATGGTGGCAAGAGTACGCTGATCCCAAATGGGCTGTGCCGCTCCGTGGCAGGTCAAAGCAGGCGTCCTGTTACTGTCTTTGAGTGTAAGGCAGGCCTCTACCTAGCGGGTGAGGTGGAAGTCTTTTCAACAAAAAATTGATCACTGAAAATAGGGTCTTAGGAGTTGTTTTCTCAACCTCCTGGCTTCTGTGATCGCTCGTTAGTTCTACAACAATGTCTTCCGTCGCATGGAGGTGACGTAGGCTTAAAAAGGAAAAATCACATTTGCACCGAGTGTACGCCACGTGGCTAGAAACTTGAAAGTTACTAAGTAAGTTAAGAGGCTAGAGAAGAGTCCACACGAGAACAGGGTTACAAGAGACAAAGACAAGAGAAGAGCACAAGACAAGAGCGGGGATTGTTTTATCAACTTCGTTGGGGGGGCGTATCCCCAAAGCGCTCTTTGTCTTAGAACTGGGCTTGGTTTGGGGAAATGTGGTGATTCAAATGTTCCTTTATCTTCCACAAAGTAACATTGAATTTTAGTTTTCCACAACTCATAAGCATACAGATACATTGGTACTGCAGATTTATACAGATAATAATGCATATTTACGCATGCTGGAACATACATAACCCATTCAACGTTTTTATTAAACTGCAAGCTGTAAAAGGAAAGAAAACTGTCTTATAATCCCAGTTAAGGGAGCAACAAACTGAAATGACATGAACACATTAACACAATGTCCTTTGTAAAACTTCTTTTTTTTTTTTTCATTAATTAACCGAAATTCTTTTGATGAAAAACTCAGCGTCGTTCATCCATTCCGTCACTAGAGGGCAGTATGTTACCATCACAGAAGTCTCAAGGCTGGGACATGAAAGCATTCCTGTCTCAAGTCCGTGAGTGTGTCAATACACAAACTGTAATTAAAATGGTTACATCTGTCCTTAATGGGAGCCAGAAAGTCTGGTTTTGTCGGAGATGCATCCTTGATCTGCTTAGGAAAGGAACAAAACAAAGTCGTTAATTAGGGTCACTCCTGGTGTTCTGTCCTTAAGAAAAACAACTGGACATCTACGGATTAGCAGATGGGTGTTACTCAGGTCTCCTTCAGTTAAACAAACACTTTCTGAGAGTGTGTAGAAGGAGTTTAAAGCATAAATTGTCAGTCCTTGATATTCTGTGAGGGTCACTCACTGAGGTCACTACAAATAAAAAGAGATTTATGTCTTGGGCTGTAGATTCTGCCACTGAAAATACACAGCAGACCTGGTGACGAGCCGTTTCCAGTTGAGGCATTGTTTGGAACAGCAGCTTCCCACTTGTTTTAACTGTTGGGGTGAGGTCGTGTGGAAACAGCAGTTTCTTCTACGTATTTAACGTAGCATCACACCATTGTTTATACACTTACATGTCTCTATGGTATCAAAAACATTTTTTATAATCAGAAGTGTGGGCCTCATGCTGATTATTCCACACAATAAATGCCCTTGTGCCAAATATGTTCTCTAAGCTGCTTTTTTCTTGGCATACGTTGCTGTGGACAGTGCAGATGTGGACAGAACAGATGTGGACAGAACATATGCGGAAAGTGCAGATGTGGACGGAACAGATGTGGACAGTGCAGATGTGGACTGAACAGATGTGGACAGAACATATGCGGACAGTGCAGATGTGGACAGAACAGATGTGGACAGAACATATGCGGACAGAACAGATGTGGACAGAACAGATGTGGACTGAACAGATGTGGATAGTCAGGTGCAGATGTGGACAGAACAGATGTGGACAGAACAGATGTGGACTGAATAGATGTGGATAGTCAGGTGCAGATGTGGACAGTGCAGATGTGGACAGTGCAGATGTGGACAGAACAGATGTGGACTGAACAGATGTGGATAGTCAGGTGCAGATGTGGACAGAACAGATGTGGACAGTGCAGATGTGGACTGAACAGATGTGGACAGAACATATGCGGACAGTGCAGATGTGGACAGAACAGATGTGGACAGTGCAGATCTGGACTGAACAGATGTGGACAGAACATATGCGGAAAGTGCAGATGTGGACGGAACAGATGTGGACAGAACAGATGTGGACAGTGCAGATGTGGACGGAACAGATGTGGACAGAACAGATGTGGACAGTGCAGATGTGGACTGAACAGATGTGTACAGTGCAGATGTGGACTGCACAGATGTGGACAGTGCAGATGTGGACAAAACAGATGTGGACAGTACAGATGTGGATAGTCAGGTGCAGATGTGGACAGTGCAGATGTGGATAGTCAGGTGCAGATGTGGACAGTACAGATGTGGACAGAACAGATGTGGATAGTCAGGTGCAGATGTGGATAGTACAGATGTGGATAGTCAGGTGCAGATGTGGACAGAACAGATGTGGATAGTCAGGTGCAGATGTGGACAGTACAGATGTGCATAGTCAGGTGCAGATGTGGATAGTCAGGTTCAGATGTGGACAGTGCAGATGTGGATAGTCAGGTGCAGATGTGGACAGTACAGATGTGGACAGAACAGATGTGGATAGTCAGGTGCAGATGTGGACAGTACAGATGTGGACAGAACAGATGTTGATAGTACAGATGTGGATAGTCAGGTGCAGATGTGGACAGAACAGATGTGGATAGTACAGATGTGGATAGTCAGGTGCAGATGTGGACAGAACAGATGTGGATGTCAGGTGCAGATGTGGACAGAATAGATGTGGATAGTCAGGTGCAGATGTGGACAGTGCAGATGTGGATAGTCAGGTGCAGATGTGGACAGAACAGATGTGGATAGTCAGGTGCAGATGTGGACAGAACAGATGTGGATAGTCAGGTGCAGATGTGGACAGTGCAGATGTGGATAGTCAGGTGCAGATGTGGACAGAACAGATGTGGATAGTCAGGTTTAGATGTGGACAGTGCAGATGTGGATAGTCAGGTGCAGATGTGGACAGTACAGATGTGGACAGAACAGATGTAGACAGTGCAGATGTGGATAGTCAGGTGCAAATATGGACAGTACAGATGTGAACTGAACAGATATAGACAGTGCCAAAAAAAAAGAAAAAAAAGGTTTAAGTAAAAGCATCTGGACTCAAGGTGAAGACGTTTCGTCTCTAATTCCAAGAGATTTGTAGATTCTGAGATCAATTGGTAGGAGAGCTGAGCTTATATCTCTATAGCTGAACAACAGAACTTTATCCTCCAGTTCAGGCTTCTGTGATAATCAGAGAATGAATCCAGAACTGAACCAGGACTGGACAGTTTTCATGTCGGGATTAAAAAAACTCAGCTCAGAGGGAAGTGAGGAGGTCTAATGTGGTGAGTTGTACATTTGTCTGTCAACTTCTTTATTCTGTTATAAGTGAGGTACTTGACTCGTTTGTCGCCAATTTGACCTAATTTACAAACGTGAGTAACTATTTAGCTCATGCTATTCACGTTCATTTGAACCTAACATATTCATTTGGGTGATTAAAAAAAGAAAAGATGTGAAAGGAGGGTTTGGAGATGAGTGACACAGGTTACAGTGCCTTGTGAAAGTATTCGGCCCCCTTGAACTTTGTGACCTTTTGCCACATTTTAGGCTTCAAACATAAAGATATGAAACTGTAATTTTTTGTGAAGAATCAACAACAAGTGGGACACAATCATGAAGTGGAACGAAATTTGTTGAATAGTTCAAACTTTTTTAACAAATAAAAAACTGAAAAATTGGGCGTGCAAAATTATTCAGCCCCCTTAACTTAATACTTTGTAGCACCACCTTTTGCTGCGGTTACAGCTGTAAGTCTCTTGGGGTATGTCTCTACCAGTTTTGCAAAACAGCTTGAGCTCAGTGAGGTTGGATAGAGAGCATTTGTGAACAGCAGTTCTCAGTTCTTTCCACAGATTGGATTCAGGTCTGGACTTTGACTTGGCCATTCTAACACCTGGATATGTTTATTTGTGAACCATTCCATTGTAGATTTTGCTTTATGTTTTGGATCATTGTCTTGTTGGAAGACAAATCTCAGTCCCAGTCTCAGGTCTTTTGCAGACTCCATCAGGTTTTCTTCCAGAATGGTCCTGTATTTGGCTCCATCCATCTTCCCATCAATTTTAACCATCTTCCCTGTCCCTGCTGAAGAAAAGCAGGCCCAAACCATGATGCTGCCACCACCATGTTTGACAGTGGGGATGGTGTGTTCAGGGTGATGAGCTGTGTTGCTTTTACGGCAAACATAACGTTTTGCATTGTTGCCAAAAAGTTCAATTTTGGTTTCATCTGACCAGAGCACCTTCTTCCACATGTTTGCTGTGTCTCCCAGGTGGCTTGTGGAAAACTTTAAACAACACTTTTTATGGATATCTTTAAGAAATGTCTTTCTTCTTGCCACTCTTCCATATGGACAGAGTCTCCCACCTCAGCTGTAGATCTCTGCAGTTCATCCAGAGTGATCATGGGCCTCTTGGCTGCATCTCTGATCAGTCTTCTCCTTGTATGAGCTGAAA
Organism: Perccottus glenii; assembly: GCA_024416835.2. Lineage (NCBI taxonomy): Eukaryota > Metazoa > Chordata > Actinopteri > Gobiiformes > Odontobutidae > Perccottus > Perccottus glenii. Next base: position 62,704,686 of record CM044546.2, read on the forward strand.
GTTTAGAGGAACGGCCAGGTCTTGGTAAATTTGCAGTGGTCTGATACTCCTTCCATTTCAATATTATCGCTTGCACGGTGCTCCTTGGGATGTTTAAAGCTTGGGAAATCTTTTTGTATCCAAATCCGGCTTTAAACTTCTCCACAACAGTATCTCGGACCTGCCTGGTGTGTTCCTTGTTCTTCATGATGCTCTCTGTGCTTTAAACTGACCTCTTAGACTATCACAGTGCAGATGCATTTATACGGAGACTTGATTACACACAGGTGGATTCCATTTATCATCATTAGTCATTTAGGTCAACATTGGATCATTCAGAGATCCTCACTGAACTTCTGGAGAGAGTTGTTGCACTGAAAGTAAAGGGGCTGAATAATTTTGCACGCCCAATTTTTCAGTTTTTTATTTCTTAAAAAAGTTTGAACTATCCAATTAATTTCATTCCACTTTATGATTGTATCCCACTTGTTGTTGATTCTTCACAAAAAATTACAGTTTTATATTTTTATGTTTGAAGCCTGAAATGTGGCAAAAGGTCACAAAGTTCAAGGGGGCCGAATACTTTCGCAAGGAACTGTAAGTCTTCCTTAAGTTGTGTAAGTTTCTGTGGGAATCCTAAATGCTGTTACAGAACTAATCATAAGCATTTTAACTAAAATGTTACCCCACACGGGGAAAACACAGAAAATAAATCTTTCTATTCTAAATTTTGTTGAAGATGAACCTGCAAGTTAAACAGTAACAGTTAATTATTTGCAACAGATAATGCTAAAGAAATGCTCAGTGCATTTTTCCATGTTCCTGTTGTTTTCAGAGGAATGACAATAGAAAGAGATCAATTATGACAGGCATCTTTGTCATATTTGTTTAACAAATATGTTTTGGCTTGATTTGATGATCACACATGTATAAAGGAGTACTAGGCATAATATACAGGATTCCAGGCTGTTGTCAATAAACAACCTTGCAAAAACAGAACTGCTTGTGATTCCGGCCAATCCAAAGACCCACCACAACCTCTCCATTCAACTAGGCCCATCAACCATTACACCGTCCAGCACTGCCAGAAATCTGGGAGTGGTAATTGATGTTCACAAGTCATGTCGCCAGCACCACCTGGTCCTGTAGATTCATCCTCCATTAGGAAAATTAGACCTTTCCTATCAGAGCACTCTACGCAAATTCTAGTCCAGGCTCTTGTCTTGTCCAAACTGGATTATTGCAATGCTCTACTGGCTGGACTCCCTGCTGCACAACCAAACCTCTGCAGCTGATCCAGAATGCAGCGGCAAGAGTGGTCTTTAATGAACCGAAGAGATCGTACGTAACTCTTCTCTTCATTAGGTTACACTGGCTCCCGGTTGACGCCCACATCAAGTTTAAAGCTATGCTCTTGGCCTACAAGACCACCACTGGCTCCGCCCCCTCATATCTTCACTCACTAATACAGACCTACGTTCCTACCAGATCCCTGCGCTCTGCAAATGAACAACGTCTGGTGGTACTGTCCCAAAAAGGTAAAAAATCACTCTCACGTACCTTCTCTGGCTCTGTTCCACATTGGTGGAATGATCTACTGCTGCTACAAGATCAGCAGATTCTGTAGCCATCTTTAAAAAACGCCTGAAAACACATCTCTTCCGTCAACACCTGACTGACAAACACTGACTTCTACTTCCTTTCTTAAAAAAAAAAAAAAAAATAATTCTCTTATCCTTAGCTTTGTATTCCGTGCTGGGTTTAAACTGACTAGTTTTTTGAGCACTTATGCTTTTTGTACCTTGTGTTGTTAAAATTACTTCCATTGTTTTTCCTCACTTGTAAGTCGCTTTGGATAAAAGCGTCTGCTAAATGACTAAATGTAAATGTCCTCGGGCCGGCTGATTTTAATTAAAGACCCCTGCTCTAGAGGGATGAGTTTCCCCTGAAATCAAACCTTCACCTTGAAAACCGAGTCCAGATGCTTTTACTTCAACTTTTTTTTTTTTTCAAGCTGTCCTGGATGACTGAGAACCTTCCCAGACATGTAGACAGTGCAGATGTGGATAGTCAGGTGCAGACGAATGAAGATGATTGAAGGACAGCTTGGACGGGGCATGGAGAGACTCAATAAAAAATTGCTGAAAAGCCAGAGAGTGAAAGACAGTTTGAAACAAAGGAATGGGATGAACGAGTTTAGAGCGGGACTGTGCATAATTACATTTTGTTGTTCTGAGCACTATTGGGAATCAATAATGTAATTCATAGAAAAGCTATAGAGCTCCCACACATTGGCATTCACAGACATGAGCCACGCTGCATCCCAAAGAATAAAAACCACAACTGGAGCAGGGGGCTTTAAACAACTTTGCTTCCTTTGTTTGACTTGAGTCTATAAATTTTCAACAAAAAATCAGACCCAGGTTTGCATTTGAACTTGGGGCATTTTCAGCTTTACACATGGTGATTAGCAGGCCATTAGGCCATAAATATATGTACATATATATATGTGTATATAAACATCAGTGCTGACGTTTTATTTAATTTATATATTTTTTTCCCATTTGCTTATTTATATATATATATTATATATATATATTATATATATATATTATATATATATATATATATATATATATATACATACATATATATACATATACATATACATATACATATATATACATATACATAAACATATACATATATACACACGTGGACAAAAATGTTGGTACCCTTCGGTCAATGAAAGAAAAACTCACAATGGTCACAGAAAAAACTTTATTCTGACAAAAGTAATAATAAATAAAAATTCTATGAATGTTAACCAATGAAAGTCAGACATTGCTTTTTAACCATGCTTCAACAGAATTATTTAAAAAAAATAAACTCATGGAAAAGGCCTGGACAAAATTGTTGGTACCCCTAACTTACTATTTTGTTGCACAACCTTTTGAGGCTATCACTGCAATCAGACGATTCCTGTAACTGTCAATAAGACTTCTGCACCTCTCAGCAGGTATTTTGGCCCACTCCTCATGAGCAAACTGCTCCAGTTGTTTCCAGTTTGAAGGGTGTCTTTTCCAGACGGCATGTTTCAGCTCCTTCCAAAGATGCTCAATAGGATTGAGGTCAGGGCTCATAGAAGGCCACTTTAGAATAGTCCAATGTTTTCCTCTTAACCATTCTTGGGTGTTTTTTGCTGTGTTTTGGGTGTGTTTTGTCCTTTTGCAAGACCCATGACCTGCGACTGAGACCAAGCTGTCTGACACTGGCCAGCACATTTCTCTCTAGAATCCCTTGATAGTCTTCAGATTTCATTGTACCCTGCACAGATTCAAGACACCCTGTGCCAGATGCAGCAAAGCAGCCCCAGAACATAACAGAGCCTCCTCCATGTTTGACAGTAGGGACAGTGTTCTTTTCTTGATATGCTTCATTTTTCCGTCTGTGAACATAGAGCTGATGTGCCTTGGCAAAAAGTTCCATTTTTGTCTCATCTGTCCATAGGACATTCTCCCAGAAGCTTTGTGGCTTGTCAACATGTAGTGGCATATTCCAGTGTATCATTTTTTATGATTTGTTTTCAACAATGGTGTCCTCCTTGGTCGTCTCCCATGTAGTCCACTTTGGCTCAAACAACGACGGATGGTGCGATCTGACACTGATGTTCCTTGAGCATGGAGTTCACCTTGGATCTCTTTAGAAGTCTTTCTGGGCTCTTTTGTTACCATTCGGATTATCCGTCTCTTTGATTTGTCATCATTTTTCCTCCTGCGGCCACGTCCAGGGAGGTTGGCTACAGTCCCATGGATCTTAAATTTCTGAATAATATGTGCAACTGTAGTCACAGGAACATCTAGCTGCTTGGAGATGGTCTTATAGCCTTTAACTTTATCATGCTTGTCTATAATTTTCTTTCTATTCTCCTGCGACACCTCTTTCCTTCGCTTCCTCTGGTCCATGTTGAGTGTGGTACACACCATGTCACCAGACAACACAGTGACTACCTGAAGCCCTATAAATAGGCCCACTGACTGATTACAAGATTGTACACACCTGTGATGCTAATTAGTGCACACACTTTGAATTAACATGTCCATTTGGTCACATTATTTACAGTCTTTTCTAGGGGTACCATCAATTTTGTCCAGGCCTGTTTCATGAGTTTATTTTTTTAAATAATTCCGTTGAAGCATGGTTAAAAAGCAATGTCTGACTTTCATGGGTTAACATTCATAGAATTTTTATTTATTATTACTTTTGTCAGAATAAAGTTTTTTCTGTGACCATTGTGAGTTTTTCTTTCATTGACCGAAGGGTACCAACATTTTTGTCCACGTGTGTAATCAACAAGACTGGCTATGGATACCGACTCAGGAATGGGGCCACCATCAGTCACCTCCTCTACATGGATGACATCAAGCTATACGCTAAGAGTGAGCGGGACATCGACTCACTGATCCACACCACCAGGATCTACAGCTCTGACATTGGGTAGTCATTCGGGCTTGAGAAGTGTAGTCGAATGGTGACGAAGAGAGGGAAGGTAGTCCACACAGAAGGGGTCTCACTCCCAGAAGGAACAATAGCAGACATTGAGGATGGTTACAAGTACCTTGGAATACCACAGGCAAATGGCAACCTCGAACAAGGAAAACAGCAACTGCCAAATACCTCCAACGAGTAAGGCAAGTCCTAAGAAGTCAGCTCAATGGCAAGAACAAGGCATGGGCAATAAACAGCTACGCCCTGCCAGTGATCAGATACCCTGCGGGAATAATAAGGTGGCCAAAGGAAGAGATACAGACCACAGACGTTAAGACACGAAAGCTCCTCACCATGCATGGAGGGTTCCACCCCAAATCCAGCACCCTGAGACTGTACGCTAGCCGTAAAGAAGGTGGCCGTGGACTAGTGAGTGTGAGAGCCACTATCCAGGATGAAACATCCAAGATCCACAAGTACATCAAAGATAAGGCCCCAACAGATGACGTGCTCAGTGAATGTCTCAGGCAATGGGGAACAGAGGAAGAGGAGCTGGAGGAGGGACCATCATGGGAGGACCAACCCCTACATGGGATGTACCACCGGAACATAACTGAAGTGGCTGATATCAAGAAATCCTACCAATGGCTAGAACGGGCCGGCCAAATCTACCACACCAGACAAGACCCAAGGTGTAGGCTGTGCAAACAGGCCCCTAAGACAATCCAACACTTAACTGCAGGGTGTAAGATGCTGGCAGGGAAAGCATACATGACCAAGTGGCATTCGGCATTCCCTTTTCTGTGCCCTGACAGAGTGAGCATTGCTCCACGAAGCCTTCTGCCTCGTCCTGATCACTTTAACCTTAACAGGAGCAATGGTGTTCATAACATTTAAAACACCTGAAGTATAACAATTCAACACATCATGAACTTGACTTGATGAGGCATTTTCAAACCTGATTGCCTCCATAAACTTTGTCCTGGTGTTATCATTAATGTGTCTCTTCTGTACAACTGAAGGTCCAACAGCAACTTTTGGAATTATGGACAGATGGAAAAAGAAACAAGAATGATCAGATAGAGCAACATCAATCACAGTGACATCTGAAATATGAACACCTTTAGTAATGACCAGGTCCAGAGTGTGACCTCTGTTATGGGTCGGCTCATTAACATGCTGACAAAGACCAAAAGTATCAAGAATAGTAGAAAGTTCTTTGGCATTTCTGTCACAAACATTATCCACATGCACATTAAAATCACCTGATATGACTATTTGTTCAAATTCTGTGCAAATAACCGAAAGCATTTCAGTAAACTCATTAATAAAATCATGACATTGTTGGGGTGGTTTGTAAAGAACTACATATAAAATAGATGGAGAAAACCTCAACTCCGTTTTGAATGACACATACTCAAATGATGAAAACTCTCCAAGTGATAGCTCCTGGATAAGAATATTATCCCTAAGAAAGGCACATACACAACCACCCTTTTTGTTTTCCCGTATTTTGGATAAAAATGTGAAATTTGATGGGGTGGATTCAATAAGGACCGCATTTCCAGTCCTGCTGTCTAACCATGTTTCTGTTAAAAACATAAAATCAAGCTTATTTGAAGTTATAAAATCATTAATTAAAAAAGATTTGTTTCCCAAAGACCTGACATTGAACACTGCAAGTTTCAAGTTTGTTTGAGCAGGACCTGACTTTATCTGTTTGCAGGGGATTTGAATCAGATTTGTCTGATTAGACAATCTAACTGTTATTCTCTTCTTCAATCTGCGACTTCTGACTGTAGTTATGGAGCTAGGAGGGAGTGTTCTCTCCCAGGGCCTCAGGTTGATAAGTGGTTTATTATGACGAAAAGTCCTGGAACAGCAGAGGCCCTCAGTGTCCTAATCACTGATAGTAGCCTTGATGCTAGTCAAGGCTTTTGGAGCTGGTCTGGGAGGAGGTGGTCTGGGAGGGGGTGGAGGGGGTCTGACAGGGGTGGATTGGACTCTAGGTAGTGGCCGAGGTGAAGCAGTGGTACTCTTGGGTGGTATTGGGGGTGGTGTTTTTAGTGATGATGATAGAACCCGTGACCTGGCCAAGTTAGGTGTAAGGGGTATCATCTTAATTCCAGATTTAACTAAAATTTCCAGGTGATCTGGAAATCCCATTGGTGAATCCGAAGATGGGACAGAGATGGTGAGGTCCGCAGAAGCCCTTTCCTTTGAACAGGTCGTCACGTTGCCAAAACAAGTTAAAGTTATCAATGAAGTGTACTCCTCTTGTCCCACAGGCCTTGGACAGCCATGTATTCAATGCAAGCAGCCGACTGAATTTATTGATCCTTCTGTCGATGTTTGGGAGTGGTCCACTGATAAAGGATTGCACTTCCAGGTTTTCAAGTTTATCTAAAAGCCTGGAGAAATCCTTTTTTAAAACTTCTGATTCCCCCTTCCTGGTGTCAACTGCACCCACGTGTAACATCAGCTGTTTAATCCCTGTGTGTTTGGACATGACTTGGGGGAGGAGTGCTGTTATATCAGTGACTGTAGCACTTGGAAAGCTGCATGTAGCAAATCTACCGTTGTCTAAGTCTCTGACAGCACCGTCTCCAAGCAGCAGGATATCTCTGACCTTCACTTTTGGCAGAGATTCTCTGTCTCTGTTTGCCTGGTGCTTTTCTGTCTCCTGTTCTCCATAGAATAAGTTTGATTTACTCCATGTTTTTCATTTACAGTCAGTGGTTGGAATCTGTTTTTTAGCTGGATGTCTGGTGATGCTACATATGCTCTTGTGATGCCAGCATTCTTTTTTTCTAATCCAGTGCTGCTTTGGCTGGGCACCAAGTTTATGCAGGTGGTATCATTTTGTTTAAATCCCTTTGCTTTGCTCAGTTTTGGGAATGACACTGTATCATCCAAGTTTAAATTCACAGTCTTACCACATTGTGAGATCGGTATTGTCTCCTGAAGTCCTCTTTCAGATTCCAAAGCAAAAATCTTTGTTTGTAGCACACTGATTTCCTGTTGATATTTTCAGCAATTTTGGCAGAAAGAGTTTGTAGTAGTTGTTTTTACCCCAGACATGTTGAAAAATAGATACCAAGGCTCCAGTCGCTCGGCGGGTCCAACGTGTTGTTTAAAAAAAAAAAAAAAAAAAACAAGTAAAAACATAAAAGCAAAATCCAGTTAAAAGAAAGTAAAAAGTACTGTAAAAAAGTTAATCATAAAATCATTGGCTAAATGTAGAGACAACTAAAAAAGAAAAGTAAAGCAGGCATGAGCAAGCAGAGGTGCGACTGCACTCTTCAGAAGCAGGAAGTCATCTGTCTGGTATTTCTCTAGTTTCTCATGTTCCTTTTTCCTGATGTTGCAATCACTTGGTATTGCCACGTCAACCACAACGGCCTTCCTCTGCTATTTGTCCACCACCACAATGTCTGGTTGGTTCGCCATTACCATTCTGTCAGTCAGAATCTGGAAGTCCCACAGGATCTTGGCACGGTCATTCTCTACCACCTTTGGAGGTGTTTCCCACTTTGACCTCGGGGTTTCTAGTCCGTACTCCGTACAGATATTCCTGTACACTATGCCAGCCACTTGGTTATGACGCTCCATGTATGCTTTCCCTGCCAGCATCTTACACCCTGCAGTTAAGTGTTGGATTGTCTCAGGGGCCTCTTTGCACAGCCTACACCTTGGGTCTTGTCTGGTGTGGTAGATCTGGGCCTCTATTGCTCTGGTGCTCAGGGCCTGCTCCTGTGCAGCCATGATGAGTGCCTCTGTGCTGTCCTTCAGTCCGGCCTGTTCTAGCCACTGGTAGGATTTCTTGACATCAGCCACTTCAGTTATGTTACGGTGGTACATCCTATGTAGGGGTTTGTCCTCCCATGATGGTCCCTCGTCCAGCTCCTCTTCCTCTGTTTCCCATTCCCTGAGACATTCACTGAGCACGTCATCTGTTGGGGCCTTATCTTTGATGTACTTGTGGATCTTGGATGTTTCATCCTGGATAGTGGCTCTCACTCACTAGTCCACGGCCACCTTCCTTACGGCTAGCGTACAGTCTCAGGGTGCTGGATTTGGGATGGAACCCTCCATGCATGGTGAGGAGCTTTCGTGTCTTAATGTCTGTGGTCTGTATCTCTTCCTTTGGCCACCTTATTATTCCCTTAGGGTATCTGATCACTGGCAGGGCGTAGCTGTTTATTGCCTGTGCCTTGTTCTTGCCATTGAGCTGACTTCTTAGGACTTGCCTTACTCGTTGGAGGTATTTGGCAGTTGCTCTTTTCCTTGTTACCTATTCAAGGTTGCCATTTGCCTGTGGTATTCCAAGGTACTTGTACCCATCCTCAATGTCTGCTATTGTTCCTTCTGGGAGTGAGACCCCTTCTGTGTGGACTACCTTCCCTCTCTTTGTCACCATTCGGCTACACTTCTCAAGTCCGAATGACATCCCAATGTCAGAGCTGTAGATCCTGGTGGTGTGGATCAGGGAGTCGATGTCCCGCTCGCTCTTAGCGTATAGCTTGATGTCATACATCATCAGGAGGTGACTGATGGTGGCCATATTCCTGAGTCGGTATCTATAGTCAGTCTTGTTGATTATTTGTATAATCTCCTTGGTATATGCCACATTTGATGGATACTTGTGCAAGTGGCTTGCCATTGGCCTCAAGGGTGGTTTTCCACAGCCTCATCGAGTTTGCAAGTCTCTTAGAGTCCTGTTGATGTTGTACATCTCCAAGCATTCAGTGATCCATGTGTGTGGCATTGAGTCATATGCTTTCTTGTAATCAATCCAGGCAGTGCACAGGTTGGTGTGTTGGGTTCTGCAGTCTTGGGTGACTGTTCTGTCAACCAGGAGTTGGTGTTTAGCTCCTCTGGTTTCTTTGCCGATGCCCTTCTGTGCTTTGCTCATGTATTGATCCATGTGCCCACTTATATTAGCCGCAATGATGCCTGACATGAGCTTCCATGTTGTGGAGAGACAGGTTATTGGCCGATAGTTGGATGGGACTGTACCCTTTGTGGGATCCATCAGGATTGTACGCCCTTCGATAAGCCATTCAGGGTGCGTCCTATCCCTTAGCAGCTGGTTCATTTGTGCTGCAAGGCGCTCGTGGAGTGCAGTGAGCTTCTTTGCCAGTAGGTGTCCTGTCAGGGCCCGGTCCAGTTTTTCATACCTGAGACTCTTTCTTGTAATGGTAACTGGATTTTGTTCAGGGAGGTTGCTGTGGTCCTCTCTCAGAGCCACCAGCCACTGTGCATCGTTGTTGTGTGATGCCTCCCTCTCCCATATACTTTTCCAGTATTGTTCAGTTTCCAGTCTTGGTGGGTCTGCTCTGCTTGTTATTACCCTGCCATTGAGCGTAAACATTCGCAGGTTGAGTTGCGAACAGCCGGTTTATTCTTCTGGCTCAAGCCTCTCCCATGGTACCTCTTAAATGGTCTTTGTATAAGGGCGCCGCCATACGGCGATTTACAGCGAAATACAGCGATATACAGCCGTCCACCAGAGGGCAGGCTCCAAAAGCGGAAATAAGGAGAAACCCAATGGCAACTTTACAGGTGTAAAAATCATGTTTACAGCCTGGGACAAAAAATGGCTACGGTCTCTAGAGCTATGTTTTTACTATGTGACAACTCTGGGGGGGGGGGTGAATTTTTGATTATTACGTGCGTTTATGCTATCCGAAAAGTGTAGAAAATAAATTTGGGTGTGGTTACCTTGGTGTGCATGTGTCAATCACCGAGCCGCGCGCACGTCGTGTGGCTAGCTGGCTAACAAGTAGCTAGTTAGCTGCTCCGTGATACTTGCCGGAGCAGTATCACGGAGCTGCTCGGAGCTGCTCGGAGCTAGGTGTGATAGTGGCTGTGTCCAAATTCAGGGTCTACATCCTTCGGAGTCCTCATTTGAAAGATGTTAAGTCACAGCGCCGCGACGAAGGCTGTCCAAATTCGTAGGATACTTCAAATGCGGCCCACAAATACGTCCTCCTTTTCCCCGAATTGGAAGGACAGGTGTGGTGGATCCTTTCCCGTCCTACCTATCCCATAATTCTTTTCGGCAGAGTGTAATGGCGGACGAAGCGAGCGGTAGCGCAGTGGGAGAGGAGTATGCTTTTAGATGTAAGTTTTTTAAAAACTGGCTTTTAAAAAAATATAGTTTTTCAGTGGTTGTCTAGTTAGGCATTTTGTTTTAGCGTTAAGAGTTTTTTTTTTACATTTGTACGTTTATATGTACAAAAAAAACATTTCTTTCGTAAACTAGCTTCTTCCTTACTGCCTGTGTGAATATCCCCTTACACACAGCTAATTTGTTAGTGATTGAAGCTGTTTTTAACGCTTCCAGGGACGAAAGAGCAGACAGAAGTTTTTATAAAGCTCCGGGGAGAGAACGATGAGCTCTTCACCGGAGCAAAGAACTCTGCCACTGTGGGATGGAGGTACAGGAATAAATCTATTTAGAAATCCCATTGTAATATCAAGGCAGTTTTGTTTCTTTTTTGTTCAAGTTCAAGTTCAATACCTTTATTTGTCCCCCAGTGGGGCAATTAGTTTTACAGCATAGGAGCACACAAACTTACAAACACAAATACACATAATATGATAAAAAAGAAAAAAACATAATGCACATTCTGATCAAATTCAATAATGTATAAGCTACCTTTCCCTCCTGGCATTTAGGAGAGAGACAGCAGACGGAACAAAGGAGTATTTAAATCTGTTTGTTTTAGCAAACGGGAGTCTGAGCAGTGAACCTGATGGTAGAAACTGAAACTGTTGATATAAAGGATGAGAACAGTCAGTCAAGATGGAGTTTGCTTTCTTAAACAGCTGTTTTTTGTAAAGATCCTGTAAAGTTTCTTGTGGAAGCCCAATAATTTTACTACTGAAACTAACGACCTTGTTCAGTAAGTTCCTCTCTTTTACCCTCAAGGATTGAAACCAACAAACAGAGGAGAACGTAATAATAGACTCAATAAAAGAACGATAAAACAAAGTCATCAAAGTAGAGTCCACCTGGAATTTAGATAGTTTTCTGAGACAAAAAAGACGCTGCTGGCTTTTCTTATGAATCGAATCAGTATTTTTCTTAAATGTCAACTTGTTATCGAGAAAAGTGCCTAAGTATTTATAACACTCTACCGATTCGACTGTCTGACCATCAATCACTATGTTGTCAGGGAAGGCTGAACACGTCTAAAATCAATGCACATGTCCTTTGTCTTTAAAACATTTAATGATAAAAAGGATTCCTGACACCATTTTAAAAAGTAATCGATCACGGGACCATACGAAGTTTCAGTGCTATTCAACAGGCTCACTATAACTGTGTCATCCAAACTTCAATATATGACGGTTTTCAAAATGCTACGACAGTCATTTGTGTACAATATGTACAACAAAGGAGAGAACGCACCCTTGTGGTGAGCCAGTAGATGTTACATATAGATCAGAAAATTGTCCATTCACTCTGACTCTTTGTGTTCTGCCTGTGAGAAAGTCCAAAATCCAGCCAACAATACTACCTTCCAGACCAAAGTTATCCCTTAGTCTCTGGATTAGTAGATGAGGCTGAATAGTGTTGAAGGCAGATGAAAAATCAACAAACATCAATCTGACATGATTGTTTGGACTGTCAAGGTGCTTGCAGATGTAATTCAACAGAGTTATGGTGGCATCCTGAACCCCTCTCTTGGTCCTGTACGCGAACTGCAGGGGGTCCATCAGGTGTTCAGTAGTTTTCATAGATAGTCTTTGGAGTATTGAATCGGCCATAGTGAACCCAGGTGCCATACGGACGCCAAAAAAAGGAACAAAGTCGGATCCATGTCGCTGAGTTTTAACAAGCCGGAGTAAATATTTGATCAGAAAATGAATAAATAAATAAACAAACTACTTAACAGACTTTAAAAACCACGAAAAACTCTGACAAACAAAACAGACATGCTTCCCACTGCTGCCGGTCGCTGCGTACGCATGCGCCCAAACTTTTTTGTTTTGTGCAGTACATATAACATTTCCTGCAGTCATTAAACAGCTGAAACATTTTCTTACTTCTCTTGTTTTATCCTTTTGTAGTATAATTCTACACAGTATTGTTCCACAATTGTCGTTTTGATATCTGTGATTAACACAATTCCAATATTTTCTCTTTTTATCCTACATTAGGATAGTTTTGGAGAAGATGGGTCTGTCTGGTAAAGTGACACCAGCCCAAGCAAAGAAAAAGTGGGACAATTTAAAAAAGAAATATAAAGTATGTCCATATATAGAAAATAATATTGTTGTTAGTAACAGTTAAAAAAAATCCTAGGTTTAAGCTTACATGTTTTGTAAACAGTTTATATTTTTTTACTTGTCTTTAGGAATGCAAGTATCCAGGGTAAGGAGAGGGAGTGAGTAGTGTGGTGTAATTTTTATATGTTATGTGTTTTAAACTATGTAAACCCAGTTAGTTATTCATTTAAACATTTAATATAAAAGACAAATTCTAATGTCAGACACACACACAGGAAGGGCCAGATAAAAAACGCAGGTGTCTGCGGGAGGAGACAGAGCCAGGCAAGGAGTAGCTCAAGGCCAGGCAGAAATGACATCAGGCCAGAGCCTTGCACAATGATATCAGTAAAGTTATTACTTTACTGATATCAAAACTGTATAAAAGCTTATGTCTACTGTTCAAATGTGAGTAGAGCTTGGGGTATACTCTGCTCGGGTCGTTTGTTGTGTTGGTTGTGAAACAATAAAGACTCTATGGCATGGAAATCTGGTGTTGCGTTCACAACTTATTCCATACAAATAGTGGCAAAGACTGAGGGGTCAGTTTTGACACTACAGCGGGAAGCCCACTGCTGCTACTTGGCCCTGGTTTGTCCAAATGGATGAGGTTTTAGGACAAAGGCCTTCAATTTGCCCCCCTGTCCTTATTGCCTCCATCCCTATGGGCACTCCAGGGCCAAGTGCAGCAGTGAGTGACCAAGAGGAGAGAGAGGAAGAAGAGAGGGAAGGAGATAGGCAGCGGCGAAGAAGAGGAGAAGGGACAGTGACCAGGAGCTGTTAGGCCTCATCAGGGAGGACATGAGGCAGCAGAGAGAGGCTGAAGAGAGGAGAGCACAGGCTGAAGAGAGGAGGGCACAGGAGAGCAGGGAGAGGATGAACAGGCTTTTCTCCATTCTGGAGCGTTGGGTCCCCAATTAATTTTGGCGTTGGGTCCCCAATTAATTTTTTTTTTCTTGGAGTGGGAGGGATTACATTTTTTCCATTGTTGATTGTCACTGTCTGTCTCTAAATGTTAGCCCTGCGACTAACTGGCCACTGTCCAGGGTGTACCCCGCCTCAGGCCCAAAGCTGCTGGAATAGGCTCCAGACACCCGCGACCCTTAACGGGACTAAGCGGTAGAAAATGAATGAATGAATGATAGAACCCGTGACCTGGCCAAGTTAGGTGTAAGGGGTATCATCTTAATTCCAGATTTAACTAAACTTTCCATGTGATCTGGAAATCCCATTGGTGAATCCGGAGATGGTACAGGGATGGTGAGGTCCGCAGAAGGTGTTGATGTTACTGGGGGGGTCCATGGTCCTATTGGGGGAGTCCATTTCAGTGGTGGAGGTGTTGATGGTGGTAGAGTCAGAGGAGGATCCTTGGCTGGTGAGGCAGGAGTGTTTTTTTCATTCAGTGGCTGAGGACCCTTTCTCTGTTCAAGAGGGCGCCCAGAACCATTTAGGTGTCTCAGGGAGTGCAGGAGATTATCCGTTAGCCTCCTGACCCCTCCCCTGTTTAGATGTGGGCCCTTTCCTTTGAACAGGTCGTCACGTTGCCAAAACAAGTTAAAGTTATCAATGAAGTGTACTCCTCTTGTCTCACAGGCCTTGGACAGCCATGTATTCAATGCAAGCAGCCGACTGAATTTATTGATCCGCCTGCATGTAGCAAATCTACCATTGTTTATGTCTCTGACAGCATTGTCTCCAAGCAACAAGATATCTCTGTCGTTCACTTTTGACATAGATTCTCTGTCTCTGTTTGCCTGGTGCTTTTCCACAGATTCATGTCTCCTGTTTTTCATAGAATAAGTTTGATTTACTCCATGTTTGTCAGTTGGTTCATTAATCTTTAGCTTAGTCAGTGGTTAGAATCTGTTTTTTAGCTGGATGTCTGGTGATTCTACATATGCTCTTGTGATGCCAGCATTCTTTTTTCTGATCCAGTGCTGCTTTGGCTGGGCACCAAGTTTATGCAGGTGGTATCATTTTGTTTAAATCCCTTTGCTTTGCTCAGTTTTGGGAATGACACTGTATCATCCAAGTTTAAATTCACAGTCTTACCACATTGTGTGATCGGTATTGTCTCCTGAAGTCCTCTTTCAGATTCCAAAGCAAAAATCTTTGTTTGTAGCTGATTTCCTGTTGATATTTCCAACAATTTTGGCAGAAAGAGTTTGTAGTAGTTGTTTTTACCCCAGACATGTTGAAAAATAGATACCAAGGCTCCAGTTGCTCGGCGAGTCCAACGTGTTGTTTAAAAGGTAAAAAATAAGTAAAAACATAAAAATCCAGTTAAAAAAAAAGTAAAAAGTAATGTAAAAAAGTTGATCATCAAATTATTGGCTAAATGTGGAGAAAACTAAAAAGAAAAGTAAAGCTGGCATGAGCAAGCAGAGGTGCGTCTGCACTTCAAAAGCAGGAAGCAAGTATGATCCGTCCTGGAGCTGTTGTCCCGTTGGTGTACATGCAAACAATAACGTCCCTCAGATATCAAAGTGTTCATCTGAGGTCAAAGCCTTGACCTTAATCGTTTGGCAGGTGCATGTCCAGGAATGTTGACCCAGCAATGGCCACATTCATCAATCTCACCAACAAGCTCCTGTAGCGTATGAGAGTATGTTTGTATAAACAAATACCAGATTAATTTTAATAATTAATTCAATTAACTTTGGGAACATTTAAACTGAGTTAAACTAAGTTTTAAAACATTCCTTGCTTTGTTTTGGGTTGTTTATAAAATGGTGTTTGGGTTTTTATAAAACACTCAAAACATTTGCACATGTAGGATTGTACAGACAAAATGCAGAGTATTATGAATATGCAGAATATTGTTAAAACATTCATTACATTTCATTAAAACAAAACAGAAACTGCACACAAAATGGGATAAGAAGTTATTTGGTGACAACTCCACGTCCTGGAAAAGAACAGTATAAACAACACAATATCAAAAATACATTTTCCTTCGATGCAAGAATTACGAAATTGTCTTGATGATTGGATAGAGTCATTCATCCATTTGACCACCAGGGGGTGGTGTTTTGACCATTGTAGAAGTCTGTTTTCAAAGACACTTTGGCCATCTTTTTATCTGAAAGAAAACAGTGTAAACAAAGTCCTCTTCCAGACTTTAGATACAAGCTTGTCTCTGAAGGCCTCTGGCAATGACAGAAAACACAGGACAGTTAATCCGTGGGGATTCCGAGGGCTGATCTGCTACATTTAAGAAATTACCGAATAGTTCCCTGGAAAATAGTAAAGTAATATGTGTGCTTAGACTGCTATCAAATAAGGTCACATGTTTTCTCTAAATAAGTAAGTTTTACTTCCGCTCATAAGGCTAGGTAGATGGGGAGGTATCACATCCAGGGGTAAAAAAGTGACCTGCTGTCCAGCCAAATGACAGGGAAGAGCAGAAGCACAGCTACTAATGAAGAGGGGAGGGGTGGTAAAACTTGTTGCACTGATAAAAAAAAAAGGAAAACATCTCCTGAGAGACAGCTCCTGAAAAACAGCAGAGAAGGGAGGGGCTGAGTGAAACTATAAAACTTAATGCATAGGTGATTTTCGGGGGTGATGGGAGGAGAAACACAATCCTGTACCTAACTTGTTTTTTTTATGTATTTGAATGAAAATCGTTTTATCCCATGAAGTATGTTGTAAAAACAGTAATTTATGTAAAGATCTCATTTCTACATGCTGTGTATGCCTTTTTAGAGTGCTTTTTATTCAAGCAAAATCCAGAAGCAAGAAGCTTTCTTTTCTTGAGCTTCTCGCCCGTTCTTAGCCTATCACATTCTCAGAAAAGGATGAGCCCCATTGGCTGCTGCTATAAAGCCGCAAAGCGCCTGCACGTCTTGTAAGCATGGCTACGGGAAATCCAACCAGCAAGGTGGCTATACCTCCACTGGCTGTTACGGGATACACGGCAAAACAGCTGAAAAAACACATAAGAAAGAAGCAAAGCGTACAAGGGACCAAAGAAGAACTAAAACGTAAGTTTTAGATATTGGTGGAGTGTGCACGTGTAAGAGAGACGTGCTTGATCGCGTGCATGTGAAGTAGGAGGAAAAAGGGAGGGTTTGTGAAAGTGAGAAGTGACTTGGGAGGAGGGGCTAACAGTTCCATCTGAGCCAATTGACTCTACCATGGTTTAGCAAAGGCTAGAATCCGGTAAAGCACCTTTGAAGTACATTGAACTTAAGTTACTGAATCATAGTGTTTTTTTCAATCATCACTTCCAATCTGAACCTGGGCAGTGAAGTGAATAGAGATAAATAGAGAGAACAGATCAGAATTTCTTTACAAAGTAAATGTAAAGGTAATGCACATTAAGTTAATGTATTTATTAAAGGGTTCTTATTTATTCAACGACAGCTCTGGTGTATGAATGTGTGTGACTGTAGAGATGAGTTTGGTGGTGGTCGGAGCTGAGCGCCTTGTGTTTGGAAGCCCCCCTCTCTGTCTGCCCCAGAGGTGTGTGTGTGTGTGTTTGTGTGAATGGTTGTGTGAGCCAGGTACAAAAAAGCGATATATAAATGCACATAATTTACCATTTAAGTTATTTGTAAAATAATTTATATTATTTATAAACTGGGGTTAGTTTTGACTGTCTGAACATTCACATTTATAATCACAATTTACATGCTCAAACTAAATTTAAATGACAAAGTTAAAGGTGTATAACGGAGGTTTCACTGGTTCAAATTAAAAAAAAATCTAACCCATACATGCATCAGCAAATGCCTGATCTGCAGAATAAGAATATCTAACTAATGACATAACGTTTTTTACTCTAGCTAGTCGGTAGATCTTTATCCGGTTTTGTTCAGCCCGAAGTCAGCTACCGCTTGACTAATAATTTTTACCCAGCATCGCTTGGGCCAATGTCAGCTCCCGCTTGATATCATATTCAGAATATCGTCTGTAACCTGCTCCGCTATGTCAGTTCTAGAATTCTGACTGAGCTTCAGATAGTTACAGGCGATAATGCATGCTGATCTGCTACACTCCGGATACATGGAAAGCAACAAAAGTTATCAGACATGGAAGTGCAACAACAGGTACATTAATACAGATCCTAAAATCCCAGTAAATTTCCCAAATATTTAGTAAAACCAGGTTAACTAGACCTGTGTTACTTGATAATGGGTGAAATTATTTGTAGATCCCCCCTTTTCAGCATCGCTCGTACAATTCATAAACCTTTGTTGGTTGTAAATATACTTCACTCCACATTTTATCTTTTGTCTCAAAAGATAAAAATTCAAATCCCAATACTAATTGGATTTTAGCCTAATATTCATTAAGGACACCTTGAAGGACCCCTTCTTTTGTCGATGTATATGTGGCTCTTAAATGAACCTGAGGGAGCTGCTGTTTGGCTCCTAAAGTGTGAGTTTCTGCTCACGGTGTTCTCTGTCACATTGTATGTGAACACAAATAAAACGAGGATCCTTGTCTTACTTTCGCAAAACCTCCAGAAGTCTGCTTTGCATTGCAACTATCCCTGAACACTCAAAAAAAAAAAAAAAAAAAAAAAGATAAAGAATAAAAAATAAAAATCATAAAAAGAATGGTTTCTGCCAATTACCACTTTAAATTGTTATTTTATCAATTAATATTTGTAATTATTCATCTTCTTTATGTTTTCCAAATAGCATAATTTTTGTTTCTGTTATATATAAAACTTCACTTTGTTTAGCTCAATTATAACCTCAGTTACCATTAGTTGTAGGTCTTTCCCTGTAACTGTAAATGGTATCATCCACAAATATGATACATTTTAACTCAGTTGATGCAAACATATATAATTTATATAGATCAGAACTGGTTTCTCATGATCTATTGTCACATGCTTTTAGAAATTCTTTAAAATCACAATTTCGTTCATATTTCCTTTTTAAATCATCTAATTAGAAGCACGTTAAGCACGCCACTGCCAGCAAATAACCATTGAATATTTTACTAATGTTTAGTCTCCTTCAGCTAGAAAGACAATATAGTTACATTTAATTTATATAACCAACATGCAGACGGGCAAGAAAGAGACTTCAAGCAAGCTAGCAAGCACATGCCCTCACCACACATAAAAAGTATAACCACACGCCATTTAGTATAATATATCCTTGCTATACAGCGTCTATGATATGATGTTTAACTTTTGCCAAAGAACCCACGAATGTACAACAGACTTACATTGACTGTCTTCTCTGCAACAAAAACGTTTTCTTTGTGGATATGGTCCGAGCAAGCATGGATGAGTCAGATGACCAGGACAGTGCTAATTGTATTCGTCTGCCAAAGATCCATGAATCATCATGCCTATACTTTAAGCATTCCAAACATCAATATATTATGTATGTGTGTGAAGGTTCTCAGTCATCCAGGACATCTTGAAAAATGACGTTTCGTCTGTAATTCCAAGAGACTTATTAACTCTGCCCTCAAATTTGATTAAGTCTCTTGGAATTAGAGATGAAACGTCTTCACCTTGAAAACTGAGTCCAGATGCTTTTACTTCAACGTTTTTTTTTATATATTATGTATTATAACACCCCCAAAAAAGTACTTTTGAAAAGACCTAATATTATTTTGATATCAAAAATTCCACATTTTTGGCACTACATTATGCAGCGCATTAATATAGTATTTGTATTAGGAGATTCGGCTCTCATGTTATAACTCACCACAATAAGTTTGGGCGTGTTTTAGGTTTGAAGAAGTAGCAACTACCGTTATGAACGTAAACAACATGGAGCTGCTCTGATTGGATAAAACTGTGATTAATAAATCTAATCACCAACCAGGTATTCATTTAGAGTACTAGCCCTTTTGCAAATGTTTTCACCGGGTATTCCCCAAAATTGTACTGTGGAACAGTTCTATCTCATAGAGTCAGGCTAGTAATGTTTTGGTGAGAAGGAGTGTTCTGATTTGCTCAGTTATATCATCTTATCAAATCTTTAGCTTAGCTGTTTGGCACAGATAATGATGGGCTGTACTCTGCTGATGGACTGTGTGTGTTTGCCTGTGTTCACAGCAGTGCTTAGTGTTTTTCTGTCTGATTGGCTTGAATGTCTCTAGTCTAGTCATGTGCTCCCACTGAGATGCCTTCTCAGCTCATGTACCACTAAAGAACATGAATTATTTGCCAGTGTTTATATGCCTGAATAGAGCAGACAGCCATCATCTGAAATTATGTGCTTGAATGTAACCAACAATAAATACTTGTTTCTTTCACCTCTTTCCAGTACAATGGCATAACACATCTGACTGAAGAGTAAACAGTACATTTTTTTTAACAGTGGCTGGTAAAGGTACTCTGTTAATCCAAAGCCAAAAGGCCTTGAGCATGTCTGAAAGGAACACCACTCGTTTGCTTTTAGCCTGATTTTTGTCCTGTAAAAGATGTGTGAAAGGGTAAGGCTCAGAGCACAGTGGAGCCATTAGATAGAGCTGTCAGAACCAAAGAACCAAAGCGCCATGTCTGCCTTTTCCTTTGCAGGGATCAGTGGGGGCTCTGTAGGAGGAAGCTTTTATGGCTCCACATGAATCGGGCAGAAGGACTCTCAAGTTTATTTGTGTAAATATTCTTTTCTGAAAGCCCACAATGGCACACACAAGTTTTTAAGAAGTAAACAAGCTAAAGTAAAAAAAAAAAAAAACAACACATCTTATTTAAAACAATAGATAACATTGTGTGTATTTCTTGAGAAATTTGTAGATTTCTCATGTTGTGACCAAAACAAATATTGAACATGACATCAGTGCAGAGACTGCAGATTGTTTTATGCACAATTTGACAGAGGACTACAAATTGTTTCTTGCATTTAATGGCCATTTTCCATAAACTCATTCAGAAAAGCATTGGTTACAGCCTAAATTCTAGCTTGCTTTAGTGTAAATGTAGGAGTTGAGGCATAGCATGTTCCATAAAGACCACTTTGGGCTCACACGGCCAGGCTAACTCCAGTCTCACTTGATGAGCAGCGATACACCGTGCGTCTACAGAACATTGTTGGTTTAAATAAAGAAATGCTCCATGAGAAGTGACTGTCTTTCATTTTAAAATCTCTGAAGAAAGTAATTGAGTTAGTAACTCAGTTACCACATTGTAAAAGTAATTAGTTACTCAGAAAAGTAACTGTGAAGTTATTTTTTATGTTCTGTAATGCTATTACTTATTAATCTCTGTACCTGTAAATTATTGCACAATAAACAGAACACAATCCAACTCTCTCTGTAGATTAACATGTTGTTCATTCTCAAAGAAAATGAACAATACATTAATCTATACTTAAATACTTCTCTAAGTAAACCAGTGGTTGTAAAGTAGGAGGAAAAGCCAACAAGTGTCGTGTTAGCATGTGTTGATGTGAGGTGCTTCATAAGATTTGAGTTACTTGAGGCAGACGTTGATAAAGTCTTTTTTCCTGGACGTAGCATTTTACAGAAACATTCTTGCCTTTAATTTCAATTAACGAGAAGTAGTGCCGGTACTTCCAGTTCGAGAACGCCACCCTTGAATTTCCCTGGCTCTATTGTCCCTGACGCTGTCTTGTGTTTAGTGGAAGTCAGAGCGCGCAGTGAGACCGCGTGAGCCAATCATCGCTTTTGCAACTCATCGCTTGTGTCTCCATCCTCACCCCTGCTCTCTCCAGCAGCAGCTGACCAACCAAATTGTAGTAACGCAACACTTTACATTCTCAGTAAAGATAATGGCGTTGCAACGATGGGAAAAGTAATTAATTAGATTACTCCGTTACTGAAAAATAAACTCTGTTAGTAACGCTGTTACTTCCAACACTGGTAACAACTATATAACACTGTACTAATGCACACAACATGCACAACAGTAATTTTGCATGATTGTCTGCATTTTATATAGCACACAGCTTATTGATGTCTATTTAAATCTGCAGCTACCAGAACAATTCCGTTTATAAGGCCAATTAACCTGATTCTGATTTCGATTCTTAAGCCTGCTCAAGACTAAGCCACCTGCATAAGTTTTCTGATGATTGAGTCTGGCTCAGAATGAGCCTGTTTTATTGAACAAAAATGACAACAACCTGAGCCGTACTTATCCAATTAAGCCTAGCTTATTGGGTTAGCTAGTTTTATGAACAGCCTTCTGGACAGATGGCACCTTATATCAACACTTTCACATCTGACTTCCTTTGTGCAGATGCTCAGACTTCTCTGTTTGGATTTAACTGAGAGTGGTCTCAGCCCAGAAGGTTGTTGCACAAAGAAAGTTCAGCAAACTCAGAGAGTGTTGATTAACAAAACCAAACTGGGTTGATTTGGGTTGATTTGTTTTATGATGCTGGTAATTAACTTTCTTTGAACTGCCAATTTAATTTTATTTAATATATTATGACAACCTGGCCCCATGTGTGTCTGTATGTGTGTGTGTGTGTGTGTGTGTGTGTGTGTGGGAGGGGGTACACCATTTGCTACCATCCTCTGTCACTGCAGCACCATTTGCTCCATCTCTGCCTGACTCACTCACAGCATGTATTAGGGAAATTAAGTATTGGATGTCCCGAAATTTCCTTAAATTGAATGATAAAAAAACTGAGATAATCCTGATTGGTTCTACTGCCACAGTCAAAACAATGAACCAGGCTTTTGATGTTCATGGAACTCACATTAAGCCTTTGTCACTGATCCGTAACCTTGGTGTTCTATTCGATTCAAATCTATCTTTCGGCCCTCACATTTCTTCTATTGTTAAAAACTCATTTTTCCATCTTCGTAATATTGCCCGTCTCCGATCTTCTCTCACTATTGCTGATACTGAAACCTTAATTCACGCATTAATCACTTCACGTCTGGACTATTGCAATGCCCTATTTCTTGGTCTTCCAAAAAAACTCATCGCTAGACTACAGTATGTTCAAAACTCAGCAGCAAGAGTTCTCACCTCCACTAGGCGCTCTGCTCACATTACTCCTCTGCTTCATGACCTGCACTGGCTACCTGTAGCATCACATATACACTTTAAAATATTGCTTCTAACATTCAAAGCATTAAATGGTCTTGCTCCCCAATATCTGTCTGACCTACTCTCCCCCATCGCCCTGTCCGGTCCCTTAGATCAGCCGAACTCGGTCTGTTATCCACCCCACGTTTCCGTCTGTCTACTGTTGGTGGAAGGTCCTTTAGTTTAAATGCTCCTCAACTTTGGAACGCGCTGCCTCTTACTTTACGAAACATCTCATCTGTGGATGCATTTAAGTCTCAGTTAAAAACATATCTATTTAACAAGCATTTTGGGTAATTACAACTATATGTTTCATGTGATGTTTATATATAGATGTATATGTAAGTGATTGTCTGTATGTATTTGTGAAATGTAAAGCGACCTTGAGCTACGGAAAGGCGCTATATAAATAAAACTTCTTCTTCTTCTTCTTCTTCAGCCTCACTCTCAGACATTAGTGACAGTCCCAGGGTACTGTGACTTCCAACTCTTTCTATCTTTTCTTTCTTTTTTAACTCTGTAAGCCTGTAGCTTCTGCTTTGCCCAGGTTTTTGTACTTGCTCATAATTCTGTCTTATTGTGCCATCATAGTACTATAGCACAGTTATTTTTCTAAATAACTGCCTCATTATCTCCACAAACAAGGTTCTCCGCAAACTATTTCTACCTCTCACCTGTTGTAAAAGCCCTTGTTTTCAGTGTAAACTCACTGTGCATTTATTCTCTCGCAGCTCTCTGAGCTCTTCTGTGTTAACAGCAGCACTGGAAGAGCAGCAGCTACTCATGGCAGTTGTTGCAATGCATCATAGAATTAGTGGTTTGAACGGCCCGATATATTGGTGGGTCATTAATAAAAGAAATCAAATACAGATATATGTGTTTTAAGCTCTTCTGAGCTGTTTTCAGGAGTAGTGTGTGCTGAGTCAGCTGAGGACATAGAGCCCTGGCCAGCAGGTACCAGAAAGGACTTAGACTGCTGCTGTGCGTTAACCTGTCTCTCTGTTCTCTTCCTGCAGTGCTGACCAAAAGCCCAGCCCCAATCCAAGACCTGCCTCGAGGCTCGGCCGCTGGGATGCGACTCCGCAGAGCCACTAGTGAGGAGACCTACTGGGCCTATTCAGGTAAACACTGACTCGTGGCATAAAAGCTGTGTTGTGCTTTTAAATGTACTCTCGCATAAGACTCCGCTCTGTTGTATGTTGGTGTGTTATTGTGTGAAAGGCTGCTCTGGGTATATATTCTGAAGGTGTTGTGCGTGTTCTCTTCTGTCAGTTTTCTCTCAGCCTCACTCCAGCTGCTCCTCTGACCTGGAGGAGTCTCTGGGCTGTTTTTTCTTTTTTCCTTTACCACAGTTTCAATAGAGAAAAAACACACCCTGGACTATGGACTTTCAGAGGGGCCACATTAATCTTTCACCATGCATGTACTGTGAGCCTCGGGCCAGATATGATCTTTTAGTTTATTTATGTCAGTATTTCCACTCGCTGGTCTAACACTAATTGGTCTCCTGTCGTGCTGTGAGGTTGTGTGGGTAGAAACAGTTGGTGACGGTCTGGGTAAGATTCAGAGAGGCTCTCCTGCTGTCCCTGTTTGATCACTGCTTTTACGTAACATGCTGATGTAACGTAAGCAGGATACAGTGGAGAACAATACTTCTGATCAGGCGAGGGCAGAGAAGACCTGGCCCACTGAGGCTCTGACTGGAGTTTGACAGACCTCAGAGGTATAGAACAAACTAATTAGAACCAAGTCATCAGAGGATAGGAAAAGTAGAAGCCTTTCCTTCACACTTTGACTGCCGGACAATTAAAAAAGCCTGCATTTTAAAAAGGCTTTCTTTTCCATTTAGACCTGGCCCACATGTTGGTACTAACAGTTTTCTGTCCCCCATCTTAATAGCATTCACAACCATCCACACAGTCTTCACTAGAAATACATCCAGTTCTTTGTGCCATGGTCTTGAAGTGGACAAATGAAGAGGGTAATGGGAGATATGACATACAGTCATTTCACCCACGAGGGAAACACTTTTATTAGCTTTACACAAAGTGGTGTTGTCCTTTTTCTAATTTCTGTAATTTGAAACTCCTTTCATTTGCAGCATTGAAATCAGAGCTGGGAAAAGCTCCATTCTGCTCCAGGACGAGCTGCGAATCACAAATCTTCATTTAACAGACCTCTTTGTCAAGTTCTAAATTAGCTCGGTTCAACCAATGAACTGGAATTACTTTCATATAAAGTTATAAGTTGGAAATGTCTACTTAAAAAACATGTTGGTTTAAATATTTGCATTTTTGGCATTCATAATAAATAATAAAGAGAGTATTCCTATCATATATGCTTTCAGTATTTTATTAAACATTTATTAGATCCTTTTGAAGTCAGTTTTCTTAGGAGCCTGCTTGGTCTGGGCTGGACTGTGACTATGGTTTAATTGACAGCTGTCTCTCACTGCTGAAGTTTTGAAAGCACAGCGCGAAGACCACCTGCTCCCGTTGTGTGTTTGAAATGAGTCTAAAGCCATCGCTCCACCTTCAGTACGCAAGGCAGATACCTTAAAAACCTTTCAATGGCTTTAATAGTTTGGAAATGGGTGTTGATAATGTATTTAATCACATCAGATTTTTTTTTCTGCAACAAAGATAGATGGGTGGAGATACCCTTCCCTGGCTTTTCTTTGGCCGTGCAGAATAATAAAGTGAGTGTGGCCAGAGAAACAGGGGACATGGGGACACAGGGGACACAGGCGACACCGGGGACACAGGGGACATGGGGACACAGGGGACACAGGCGACACCGGGGACACAGGGGACACCGGGGATACAGGGGACACAGGGGACATGGGGACACAGGGGACACAGGCGACACCGGGGACACAGGGGACACCGGGGACACAGGGGACATGGGGACACAGGCGACACAGGCGACACAGGGGACACAGGGGACATGGGGACACAGGGGACACAGGCGACACCGGGGACACAGGGGACACCAGGGACATGGGGACACGGGGGACACAAGCGACACCGGGGACACAGGGGACATGGGGACACAGGGGACACAGGGGACACAGGCGACACAGGCGACACCGGGGACACAGGGGACATGGGGACACAGGGGACACAGGGGACATGGCGACACAGGGGAGACAGGCGACACAGGGGACACAGGGGACATGGGGACACAGGCGACACAGGGGACATGGGGACACAGGCGACACCGGGGACACAGGGGACATGGGGACACAGGCGACACAGGGGACATGGGGACACAGGCAACACCGGGGACACAGGGGACATGGGGACACAGGCGACACAGGGGACATGGGGGACACAGGCGACACAGGGGACACAGGGGACATAGGGGACATGGGGACACAGGCGACACAGGCGACATAGGGGACATGGGGACACAGGGGACATGGGGACACAGACGACACAGGGGACACAGGGGACACAGGTGACAGAGGGGACACAGGGGACATGGGGACACAGACGACACAGGGGACACAGGGGACATGGGGACACAGGTGACACAGGGGACATGGGGACACAGGGGACATGGGGACACAGGGGGCATGCTGCTGTATATTGCCTCTGTCATCATATAAATGCCCATTGGAGTGGATGTGAGTGTGTTGGTTGATTAGATGAATTGCAGCTGATGGAGCTGACCGTGTTAGCTGTGAGCGCTGTTGCATTATACGAGTACTCACGCTGATTGTGTCCCTGGCTGCGTGTCTAATGTGGGATCAAAGCGTCGCAAAACACCACAATATTTCCACACTGCTGAAGAAGTCCTTGAGTAGCCCTGATGCCTTTGGAGGACCCAGGAGGATAATGTCCATCAAGTTTACATCAGGTAAGTCTATTCTGCAAATGCCCAGCCTCTAAAGTAGTTCCGTCATTCGGATGGAAGTCAGGTCACTTCTTTTCACCAACATCCATTTAAAGTCTGCACAAACAGCCTTTTGCAGCTGAATAAAACATTAGTCTACAGTCTGGATGAATACATTGCTCTTTTACCATTTGTTGTTGACTCATTTTGGTGTGGACAGAAGTGTTGGAGGCAGTGATGTGCTCTGGCCACCTCCGCCTGAGGAGCGGCTTTGTTTCTATCAGAAAACGATTTCTGTGGGACCACAGCTTTACGTCAAATCAATGATTGTCGAGTTTGCTGCAGTTCAAGATATCTATTTCTCATCAGGTGTTTTATTGAAAACTATGTGCATTCAAAAAAGGAAAGTGTGAGATTCTCCTGTACCTCCCAGCAGCCAGCTGTATTATTCAAAAAGCTCTGCACTGTTCCTCCTTTGGCTGCTCTTACCACCTCAAGATTTACTCCTGTGGCTTAATGTATTATAATGTGCTTATTGAAGTATAACCCATTAAATGAAATGGAATAGCGTTGCTGTTGCTGAACCAACTTGGAGCCAGAGTATGTTATGATAATGCCTTTCACTTCTCCACAGCACACATCATTTGTAAATGATGAAGTCCTCATAAGGTTAAATGTGTTCTCATTTGTCTGAGCCAGTTGCCTGAGCTCATCTTCTGCTCCGGCTCCGCTCTGACCCACAGGGGATCCCGCTCACATTTATTTTTCTCATTCCACGCCTCCTAATGTGCAGTCTTGTTTTATCTACTCCACAAAAGCAACATTTTCTGGACCTTTGTCATATTTATCAGTTCATCTTTATTTTAATCTTCCCTCCCTCTGGTTCTGTGCTCTGAACACGTCTGTGCACTCTAGTATGTTACTTTCACTGTGTTCCCATCCTCTCTGAATTATGTCACAGAAAACAACACCAGTCAAAGCATTGCACGTGGAAACAGAAGTTGGACAGCTTTGCTTTGTTTATCACCCCAACATCTCGACTTCATTACCTGAAACAACAAAAACAAAAAAGCCTTTATAAAGCTTTGACCACCCCCTTTAATGTACCACCAAACTTACCCATTTGACTATCTTTTATCCAGCAGGGTTTTACTTAGTTACTGCAGTACTGTATCTACGTAAAGCACCATTTCTCCGATGACGGAGAGTAAAAGTGATGGCTGTGGTTTTTTGAGCCACTACAGTCACTATTGTCCTTGAATGCTTGTGGCTACAGAATAACTCTTCCCCTGTTTACAACCATATTCATTTTGTTGTCATTTTCTTCTTCTTATAAATAAAGGTATCTGACAAAGCTAGCAGGACATGCTGAGTCAGCTGCCACTGCCCCAGGGCAGCTGTGGCTACAGATGTAGCTTACTACCACCAGTGTGTGACTGTGGAGTGAATGAATAATTGATATGTAAAGTGTCCTTGAGCTCTGGAAAGGCGCTATATAAATAAAACTATAAAACTATATATATATGATTAATCTTTCACCTATTTTAACCATTTTTTCAGATCTATCTTATAGACTGGTAAAAGAGGAGCTTCTCAATCCTTATATCCACAGTGCCTATCCTTTGTCTGACAGTGTTGAATGTTTGCTTTACTTCTTGTGTCTTCTTCCTCTTCTGCTGGTGCCCCACATGGAGGGCCGTGTCTCTCATCATGAGGCACAGGGCCCTTAACATCTTGTGGTTGGGTATTTATCCTAATTGTCCTGCACAAAGTAGAAGTGGTTTAGTCCACAATTCAGTGAAAACAACTATAAAGTACAAATCATTCATGGTTCATGGTGCAGTTGAGCTGATTATGGGAAAGAGTTTCTGTTGGAACCTTTCTCATAGTTAACATAGTTCAGTTGACTCCAACGCTGCATCCAATTAGAAATTCATCTCTCATCTTTTACACTGTTACATGTGCCTTTGTTGAAGTTAGTTAATTTAATTAAAATCCTCATTAATGTGGCTCTGCTTCAGTGACCTCAGAAGACAGACAGTGCTTTGGAGGTGTAGGTTTTAATTGTATGCTTTAATATTTTCATTATGTGTGGTACCAGATGAAAAAAACTGTGATGGAGATTTCTGAAGTATGGCTGCACATGGTAGCTGTAAGTCATACTGTCAGCGGGGCTTCAGTAAAGAGCACCAGTAACAACTGCAACACACTCAAGTATATTTAGTTTAATAATGTACACAAGACTATATCACTTTTTATATTTATTTATTCATTGATCTGGGAAAGTCTCACTGAGATCCCAGGGGGGTCCTGGCCTCCCCCTGTAGGCTACATGTTTGTAGTAATAACAGTGTTCTCTTCTTCTTGTTCTTCATCCTTCTAGAGTTGCCCTAGACGAGCCTGCTGTAGGACATAAAATAGTATAGTTACCACAAACATACAGTGCTCATAAGTTTACAGAATATGTGATTGAATATGAATGATAACACAAGTTAGAGGGGATAGTGTGCGCTTCAAACACACCACTACAACTCAATTAATCATCGTGAGGATATTTATGAAGGTACAAATATTACTTAGTTCTGCTTTAAGGTATTGAAGTAATTACCAAAACATAAAAAGATAATGTTTCATTTGCTTTACCACTGTGTTAGCCAATGTCTGTGAGAAGTATTGCTTAGAATGTAAATTATTTTATTATTTTTGCATTAAAAGTCATTTTATCATATTAACTGTGCAATTTGCTTGTAATGTATTGATTTTTAAAAAGTGGATCGTGGGAAGAATAGCCTTTATATTAGTAAAGACTAATGAGGATCCTTTAAAGACTGTAAAGAAATACAGACAGTACAGAGACAACTGAGTGCATTTTCAGTCATAACACCACAAAGTCTCTAAGAACTCATGTAAAGCAAGGCAATTTTATTTCTATAGCACAGTTCATACACTGGGTAACTCAAAGACAATTTACAAGATTTATATTAAGAAACATTAGAAAAATTAAAAACATTTTACAAGAAGAGTGCAGATAAAAAACACTTTAAGTTGTAGTGTAGGCGGAGCTCAAGAGGAAGGTTTTTAACCTCCCCTTGAACATTGCTAAAGTTGAGGCTGTTCCAGGTTTTTGCTGCATGAAACTTAAACGCTGCTTCACCCTGTTTAGTTCTAACTCTGGGCACGAGCAGAAGGCCTGTCCCAGATGTTCTCAGAGTCCGAGGAGGTTCATAAGTAACTAGCATGTCAGAGATATATTCTGGTGCTAAACCATTTAGAGACTTGTAAACCAGCAGTGCTGTTTTAAAGTCTATTCTCTGAGCAACAGGAAGCCAGTGCAGAGATTTTAAAACTGGCGTAATGTGGTTGTACTTCCTGGTTTTAATTAGAACCCAAGCAGCCGCGTTCTGAATAAGCTGCAGCTGTCTTAACCAAGCCTCTCCAATGGAACCTTTTCAAATGGTCGTCGTGTAAGGGCGCCGCCATAAGGCGATTTTACAGCGAAATACAGCGATATACCTCCGTCCACCAGAGGGCAGGCTCCAAAAGCGGAAATATAAGGAGAAAACCAATGGCGACTTTACAAGAGTAAAACTCATGTTTACAGCCTGGTACAAAAGATGGCTCCGGTCTCTAGAGCTAAGTTTTTATTACTACGTGACAACTCTGGGGATTTTTGATTATTACGTTGGTTTATGCTGTCTAAAAACTATTGTTTAACTATGGAGTAAAAGCCGAAAAGCCCGGATGTAACGGCCATTTTATTGCCCATTCGTAATGACAATATTGGTGAATAGGGGACCAATGGGCGGATATCATCCATATTTATACTATCTATGGTCTTAACCCTCGTTTTGAGTGACCAGTGAGCAGGCCGTTACAGTAATCTAACCTGCTGGAGATAAAAGCATGGATAAGTTTCTCTAAGTCTGGTTGAGACATCATCCCTTTGACTCTGGAAATGTTTTTAAGGTGATAAAATGCAGATGATGTAATTGACTTAATGTGACTGTGGAAATTCAAGTCTGAGTCCACGATGACCCCTAGATTTCTAACCTGATTTTTAGATGGTCCTATTGGGGGGGGTCCATTTCAGTGGTGGAGGTGTTGATGGTGGTAGAGTCAGATAATGATCCTTGGCTGGTGAGGCAGGAGTGCTTTTTTCATTCAGTGGCTGAGGACCCTTTCTCTGTTCAAGAGGGCGCCCAGAACCATTTAGGTGTCTCAGGGAGTGCAGGAGATTATCCGTTAGCCTCCTGACCCCTCCCCTGTTTAGATGTGGGCCCTTTCCTTTGAACAGGTCGTCACGTTGCCAAAACAAGTTAAAGTTATCAATGAAGTGTACTCCTCTTGTCTCACAGGCCTTGGACAGCCATGTATTCAATGCAAGCAGCCGACTGAATTTATTGATCCTTCTGTCGATGTTTGGGAGTGGTCCACTGATAAAGGATTGCACTTCCAGGTTTTCAAGTTTATCTAAAAGCCTGGAGAAATCCTTTTTTAAAACTTCTGATTACCCCTTCCTCGTGTCAACTGCACCCACGTGTAACATCAGCTGTTTAATCCCTGTGTGTTTGGACATGACTTGGGGGAGGAGTGCTGTTATATCAGTGATTGTAGCACTTGGAAAGCTGCATGTAGCAAATCTACCGTTGTCTAAGTCTCTGACAGCACCGTCTCCAAGCAGATATCTCTGACCTTCACTTTTGGCATAGATTCTCTGTCACTGTTTGCCTGGTGCTTTCCACAGATTCATGTCTCCTGTTCTCCATAGAATAAGCTTGATTTACTCCATGTTTGTCAGTTGGTTCATTAATCTTTAGCTCAGTCAGTGGTTGGAATCTGTTTTTTAGCTGGATGTCTGGTGATGCTACATATGCTCTTGTGATGCCAGCATTCTTTTTTCTAATCCAGTGCTGCTTTGGCTGGGCACCAAGTTTATGCCAGGTGGTATCATTTTGTTTAAATCCCTTTGCTTTGCTCAGTTTTGGGAATGACACTGTATCATCCAAGTTTAAATTCACAGTCTTACCACATTGTGTGATCGGTATTGTCTCCTGAAGTCCTCTTTCAGATTCCAAAGCAAAAATCTTTGTTTGTAGCTGATTTCCTGTTGATATTTCCAACAATTTTGGCAGAAAGAGTTTGTAGTAGTTGTTTTTATCCCAGACATGTTGAAAAATAGATACCAAGGCTCCAGTCGCTCGGCGAGTCCAACGTGTTGTTTAAAAGGTAAAAAAAAAGTTAAAACATAAAAATCCAGTTAAAGGAAAGTAAAAAGTAATGTAAAAAGTTGATCATAAAATTATTGGCTAAATGTGGAGAAAACTTAAAAGAAAAATAAAGCTGGCATGAGCAAGCAGAAGAGGTCTGCACTCTTCAGAAGCAGGAAGCAAATACAAGTGATAACTGCTCTTTTCTGAATTTAAACATTTGTACAACAAGAACATTAAAGGTTAAAGCCTTTGACTATACAAACAGCAAACTAAGAGTTGGGACCAGAGTTTGCATAAACCAACTATTTTCCGTCATTGACATTTTTTTTTTTAACAGTGACGGAAAAATCTGAATCGTCATTTTGACGTAATACTCTATGGGTGATTTATTGAAGTGACTACTTCTGTCCAGTTGGTAGTGAACGTACATATTAATTTAAAAAGGTTAAAGCAAAAGCATCTAGACTCAAGGTGATGACATTTTGTCTCTAGTTCCAAGAGTTTTTATCAATTCTGAAAATCTTCAGCTTGAAAACTTTTTTTGCTTTAACCTTTTCTTCAAGATGAACTGGATGACTATATTATATTAATTAGCAATTAATATCTTGAATCGTCTCATCTTTGTCATGCTACATTCAGTTGCAAAAATGTCATGGCAGCTAAGTAGTTACTTCAAATAGTTCTGATATTGTTAATAAAGATGAATAAAGAGGACATGATGCAGTGGAGCGCGAAGGAGGACGAACAGACAACACTGAACAGGGCAGACAGACAGATCTACAGAACCATGTTTATCCTGTTATTTCCTTTTGTAGTCAGCATCAAATTGTGTAATGTATTGCGTTCTATATCTGCCTGTTCAAACACAAAATATCCTTCTCCTTTGTGTTGAACATGAAGTGCATTTTTTGTTTTTCATAGAGGAAAAGCTGTCCTCTATGATTGTCTTGTAAAGACAAAAAGTTATTATAAGTTTTAATTTTTTTTTATTTATCCAGTAACGTTTTGCAGGCCCTGTGAGTCCTGGCCCTGTGTGTCTGGCGTATTAAAGTATGAAAATTTAAAATTACATGTTTTAACTGATTATGAGGGAAATTTTACAACTTTTTCATTCATTCATTTTCTACCGCTTAGTCCCGTTAGGGGTCGCGGGTGACTGGAGCCTATCCCAGCAGCTTTGGGCCTGAGGCGGGGTTCACCCTGGACAGTGGCCAGTTAGTCGCAGGGCTAACATTTAGAGACAGACAGTGACAGACAACCATTCACTCTCACATTCATTCACTAGGGACACTTTAGAGTTGCTAATTAACCTGTACATGCATGTGTTTGGACGGTGGGAGGAAGCCGGAGTACCCGGAGAGAACCCACAGTAACACGTGGAGGACATGCAGACTCCTCACAGAAAGACCAGAGTCAACCGAGAATGTTTGAGTCGGCCGGGTTTTTGAACTCACGACCTTCTTGCTGTGAGGCAGGAGTGCTAACCACTCTGCCACGTGCACCCATTTTTTTTCATTTTACAACTTTGTCTGTCAAAATGATGGAGAGTGAGAAAGTTACTTTGTCATTACTGTATATAATGTCAGGTGGTTTAACGTAAACTCTGCCATGACTGTGGTCGCCTTTTTGCAAAGCCTAAAGTAAAAATAAAAAATACAAACTCTAGGTAGCCCCTCTGTGGCCAAGAAAGTGCCTCTTTAAAACTGTTGACAGCATACTCCACTAAAACGGGACATGCTGCCACTTTAGCCCTTCCACTTGATTGTTAATATCGCTGTGTGGTAATTGAAAATGACTTTGTCCTGTTTGAGTCATCTTTTGGTTTAGAGGTGTGAGCCCTCAGCGAAGAGAGAGGCAGAGGGGTGGAGGGCCGTCTGGTTCAGAAAGAAGGATGTAGGTCACATTAAGCTCTTGGGCTCTTAAAAAGAAGGAAGCACGTTAGATTTTAACCACAATCATAAATCTGTGAATAAAAAAGAACAGCACCAGCGTTTACATTAACAAGCTTCAGTGTGTGTGTGTGTGTGTGTGTGTGTGTGTGTGTGTGTGTGTGTGTGTGTGTGTGTGTGTGTGTGTGTGTGTGTGTGTGTCTGTGTGTGTGTGTGTGTTTTGTTCATTTAAAAAACGTTTTCTGTATTGTATTTTTGGCCAATCCATAAGACGGGCCTGAGCTGGCCGTCCATGTGAACGGGAAATGTGATTTGTAAATAACTTCCTTTAAAGAGACTCCAAAGTCTGTGGCCTCAGATGGTCAGTAAAGTGTACCAAAGGCACAGAGGCCCTGAGCCCTGTTGTCCTTAAGTTAGTCCTTGTTTGGTGGGAGCGGTAGTTGAGGCCTGAGCAGAGGTTTGTTGCTGATGTTTTTGGAGAGCGTATTTCATTAATTAACCGTTGATCTGTCCATCGATGCATTAAAGGGTGAGGATGCCAGTTTTATATTCAATACAGAGGTCTTGGAGAAGCCAGTGAAGTGAAAGGGGGATTGTTCATTCATTCATTTTCTACTGCTTAGTCCCGTTAGGGGTCGCAGGTGACTGGAGCCTATCCCAGCAGCTTTGGGCATTGAAGAGTGCATTGCAGTAGGTTTTTCAGAAGTGTTTAATGTGAGCCAAAAATAAAGTGGAAGGTGGTGGTCAGAGAAGAATTTTTCTGTGATATATGTGGAGTAATCCTTGAGGGATACAGAGGTGCCCTCTTGTGTTTTAGATCTACAATCTTCCAGCGGGGAGAAGAACTCTTCCCCATTACCACTATTTTACACTGCTGGAGTAAGAAATACTGTTCACAAATGCTCTCCATCCAACCTCCCTGAGCTCGAGCTGTTTTGCAAAGAGGAATGGGCAAAAATGTCAGTCTCTCGATGTGCAAAATTGATAGAGACATACCCCAAGCAACTTACAGCTGTAATCGCAGCAAAAGGTGGCGCTACAAAGTATTAAGTTAAGGGGGCTGAATAATTTTTGCACGCCCAATTTTTCAGTTTTTTATTTGTTAAAAAAGTTTGAAATATCCAATAAATTAAGTTCCACTTCATGATTTTGTCCCACTTGTTGATTCTTCACAAAAAATTACAGTTTCATATCTTTATGTTTGACGCCTGAAATGTGGCAAAAGGTCGCAAAGTTCAAGGGGCCGAATACTTTCACAAGGCACTGTATTTGGTCCTGTTTGGTTTCATGTGTGCTAAGCGCTGACCTGAAATCGGCCTCACACATTATCACTCATTTATTCACCAGTTGTGTCACTGGAGGCACAGTGGGTGTCTTGCCTAAGGACTTAACAACAGCACAAGAGCAGGAATCGAACTGCCAACCTGGGGGTTATAGGACGACCGCTCTAATAACTAAGCAGAATATCAGGATGAATCTAACCTGCAGTCTCTATTCTCCATTCACACTGCAGATGTTCATTATACAAGTGTCCACTCTGAGAGGTTGGCTACAAAATCACATCAGGAGTGGAGAAGCCTGGACTCCCAAACAGGCCAAAATATATTCCAATAAAAAGTCTAAGAAAAAAGAGCCCCTCCTCTCATTCCAGACAAAACGATCCAGACACTAACCAATCAGAACAAATGCCAAGAGGCCAATGGTCAGTAGTGCTTGCTGTTCCCTGCACCACTCCTCAGATGTGTGGTTAATCTTACCTTTATTGTACCCTTGTAGAATGTTAGCCATAATTTATGAAAAGAGTAAAGCAAATTGAATCCCACATAGTTACATGTTAAAGAAAAAAACAGTGTGCAATTGGGCCCTTTAATTTGACTTTGAAGCCTAATGGGTGCCTAAAATTAAGAATGTATGGTTGTATGGGAAATATAATCCCATGGATTATATGTACCTGTGTCACTGTTGGTCACTAAATCTATCGAAGGGTTTGTGACTGAGCTGGAGCCACATTACAGATGTATATTTATACAGGGTACTGCATAAATATATGCAGGTATTTTGTGTTCTTACAAATTATGCGGTTATGTGACGGACTACTGTGGATGCCAGGGTCTGTAAGTATTCTGTGCCTGCCTGCACCTGCACCCCACATCCCAGTGCACTCAGAGTTGAATGAATTATCCAAACACGCCTGCATTTCTAAAACTGATTATAGTTTATTCAGAGCAAGCACGCAATTCTCCGGGGCCATTCTTCATCTCTGTGCACTGATAATAAC
Organism: Perccottus glenii; assembly: GCA_024416835.2. Classification (NCBI taxonomy): domain Eukaryota; kingdom Metazoa; phylum Chordata; class Actinopteri; order Gobiiformes; family Odontobutidae; genus Perccottus; species Perccottus glenii. The sequence continues at coordinate 62,740,629 of CM044546.2, forward strand.
ACCCACCACACGCAGTGGCCCCTCGGGGGTCTGTGCTGAGTGTGTGGTGCTTTATGTCCCTCGCAGCACTACTGTACGTGTGTCACCACCAGAGCCCGGTTCCTCCCTGTCTCATTTGAAGCTCCCCGCATCACTCACTAGTGATGCTAGAACTAGTGTGACAGGGCACTCAGTGAGTATTGGTGAGCCCAGCCCAGGCCCCGGCTCATCCACGCTATTGATGCCAACTGTGATTTCTTCTGTTGAAGGGAGCCTTGACGCTGCTTATTAATTATGCCTGAAATTTAAAAAAGACTCCATGATGAATTATGAAGTATTTTGGCCCAGATCATCTCAGCTCAAGATTTTCAATATTTTACAGAGCCCTGTAAACACTGAGTGACAGAAAATAATACAAATGTAGTCTTTGACTACATGTTAGCTCTGTTCTTATCTGTTTTTTATTTTTCCCGGTGACTCTGGGCATGTTTTAAACCAGGGGTCTCAAGTTCGCAGCCAGTGGGCCAATTGCGGCCCACAGTACAATATTTTGCAACAACAGCACGCCGTGTAATGAACAGCCAAAAGGAACGGCAACTGTTACCGGGCTGTTTATCATCTACGCCTCGGTTACAGATAGAAACGGAAATGACATCATGCGTTAAGACGTTCTGTGTGTGACATTAGCTGGCTAAACACTTGTTTGAAATGTGAAACAAGCATCACTAAGCGGAATAAATTAGATTTTACCCCGTCATGTCTTTGTCAAAGCCTGCAGTGAAGAGAAAGATTGGTCACGAGCAGAGTTAATTTCAGGAAAAGTGAGAGACACAGTATTTCTTTGTTTAGCATCCCCACATGTCTTATTTGCACAGAGAAAGTTGCAGTGCACAAGTAATACAACCTGAAACGCCATTATTCAACTAAACATGTTGAGGAATGTGCAAAATACCAGAGGGATGAGAGAGCCAAGCGGGTTGCCAGTCTTAAAGCATGTCTACTTAGGCAACAAGATTTCTTCAAGAAAGCAACCAAAGTGAATGTTGAAGCAGTCGAAGCTAGCTTCATGGTTAGTGAGATGATTGCTAAGGCAGGGAAACCATTCACAGAAGGTGAGTTTGTTAAAAAATGCATATTACAGGCTGCAAGTATTATCTGTCCGGAAAAGAAAGGTCAGTTTAGCGTCATCATTTCTGACCTGTCAAGTGACATTTATCATCAAATGTGTGAGAAAGCCAAATGTTTTGATGCATACTCAGTCGCTCTTGACGAGAGCACAGACATAACAGACACTGCTCCGCTCACAATTTATGTCCGTGGTGTTGATAGCAATTTTGAAGTGACAGAGGAGCTGCTCAGAGAATAAATAAATATAATCTAATCTTTTAAAAAAAGAAAGAAAAAAAAACAATTGCAGGGATAAATCTAAAAAAGCCAGTTTTCAGAAGTGTTTTAAAAGAGGATTCTGACAGCAGGCAGACTGACTGAATGAAAATGACCATGGGACTATTTATTTGATAGATCGACATGGCTGCAGCATATTCCGGCCTGGGGCAGAATAGAATGGCCATGGAGACATCCTTTCTGTAACTAATATATCAGGCAGTGCAGTCATGTCTTTATGTTTGTCATTATCTATCGATGAGATAGTATCCAAATTTTTTTTTAGGTCATTAAAGGTCTCCCCATTTTCAGCCAGGAGAGTAGGTAAACAATTCTGTGTCCCCTCCCCGGAGCCCTCTGGACTAACCCCAAGTAGAGCTATATCTGGTGTGTACGACATGACAGCCATGATGACCAGACAAGTGGCCCATCAGTCAGTGTTTAGTGCCCCATGCACAGAGAGTGTGTGTGTCAGGGCACATCCAATCAGACTCAGGTCAATGAGAGCGTCAAACCCCTCTTTCAATCTCTTAGCCATTCTTTCAAGCCATTCATCCAATTCTTTCTCTTTCCACATCCAAACAATCTGTGTGTGTGTTACCATTGTGCCATCACCATTACCTATCTTCTCGTGGAAACAAACACATGGCACAATCACCTTTTAATTCTCTTTGATGTATGACTCAGGGAGGAACCAATTTTAGCAGCCAGAATTGGGCCTTAAATCACCAAATCTCCCCCTTTCACCCGAGAAGCCATCTATCAAGCTGCTCCACAAAGAAACACCAAGGTAAAGCCAAAGGCAAACATTGGTATATGGCCTATGTAAATAAAGCAGGATGTGGCGTAGAGAGGAACATAAATATTATACTGAGAGGGATTGAAGCATTTGTTTTTGTCTTGATGACAGATGTGTTTGTGCCAGAACATGAAGCTTTAACTGCTCTGCTGTGGCACAAGGACACAATGAGCAGAATAAAGAACAGGAATCGAACCAACCTTCCGGTTATAGGACAACTGCTGTACCACCTAAGCCACTGCACCACTATGTGTATACACAGTAGTTTAAGAGATAATCTTGTAATGACAATGTTTAGCACTTACCAAAAGTATTTGCTTGCCCTTGGTGCAGAGAAAGTATCTGCTCCAGAGCTGGATACGTCTGTTTACACAATGGGACAAAGAAAAAAAGGGAAGCAAAGTGAAATGAAGAAAAATACTGCACATTGGCAATGGATTAATGCAGCAAGTTATGAGGCAGAGATAATTACACTGGTCTGATGCTAACCTCAGAGACAGAAGTTTAAGATTTACTCTGGGTGCGGTTGGGACTGGAATGGAAGAACATCTTTGGTCCTGCAGCTGTAAGAACCACTATTTTCTGAACATAACCATCTTCTTTTCGGAATTGTTAGCACCCTGGGAATGAGTTAACTTTGAGTCACAGATCACTCTGCTGTTTGTTGACAGCATCCTCTAGTGGCCTTGTTGAAGGTATAAACACCTATTGACCAGGTATGTGTAATATTTAATAACGTAACTGTTTGTTATGTTGGATTTTACTATGGACCTGAAACAACCCCTTGCAACTACAGCGGGGCAAAAAGTATATAGTATATATTTATTATAAGTACACTTCAACTATGAGAGAATGAAAAGGGTAAAGAATCCAGGAAATCACATTGTAGGATATTTAATGATCTAATTGGTAAAATAAGTATTTGGTCACCTACAAAAAAACAAGATTTCAGGCTCTCACAGACTTGTATCTTCTTCCTCTGTCCTCCACTTGTTACTTGTATAAATGAGCACCTGTTTGAACTCGTTATCAGTATAAAAGATACCTGTTCACAACCTCAAAGAGTGGTTTGAGGCCAAGACTAAAGAGCTGTCAAACGACACCAGAAACAAAATTGTAGACCTGCACCAGGCTGGGAAGACTGAATCTGCAATGGTTAAGCAGCTTTGTGTGAAGAAAATCACCTGTGGAAGCAATTATTAGAAAATGGAAGACATACAAGACAACTGATAATCTCCCTCAATCTGGGGCTCCACGCAAGATGTGGGGTCAAAATGATCACAAGAACGGTGAGCAAAAATCAAAGGCTACCATCAGTAACACACTACGCCGCCAGGGACTCAAATCCTGCAGTGCCAGACGTGTCCCACAACTTAAGCCAGTACATGTCCGGGCCCGTCTGAAGTTTGTTAGAGAGCATTTGGATGTTCCAGAAGAGGATTGGGAGAATGCCATTTGGTCAGATGAAACCAAATAGAACGTTTTAGTAAAAACTCAACTTGTGTTAGGAGGAGAAAGAATGCTGACTTGCATCCAGAGAACATAATACCCACTGTGATGCATGGGGTTGGAAATATCATACTTTGGGCATGTTTTTATGCGAAGGGTCCAGGACCAGGACGACTGGTAGGTAAGGTAAAGGAAAGAATGTATGGGGCCACGTTTTGTGAGATTTTGATTAAAAATCTCCTTCCATCAGCAGGGACATTATAGATGTCTGTAGATGCCTGTAGATGTAAATTACAGGCCTCTCATCTTTTTAGGTGGGAGAAATTGCAAAATTGGTGGCTGACAAAATACTTTTGTCCCATTGTACATTGTAATTGCAATATTCCAGGTGTTTTATTTTGAAATCTTCAGCTGGATCCTCTTTTCCACTGACTCCACTTGAGCGTCTCACTCTCATTTCTTCCATGTGTCACTCACTGAACCAAGCTAAAATTAGAAAAGAGGCAGAAGATGGACTGACAACAAGCTGCATTTAAAAGACAAGTCCTACTTAAAGTATGAGTTCAACGCATCAGATGCTACACAAGCCCCAAGCCCGCTCTGTGTAATATGTAGCTGCTATCCAACAAGACTATTAAGCCACCAAAACTGCTTTGCCACATTGAAACCAAACAATATGACTTTGGATGTTTTTGAAAGAACATGTAAACATGAAGGACAGAGGCAATTAAATTAATTTTAAAAAGAGAGATTGAATGCCCTTTTTTCAATGAATAACACAGTTACTTGTACTCCCAGTGTAGTTTATTTATATTATACATATTTCAATCAAAATGTCACATGGTTTAGGTTATACAGTACCCTGGGAAACCCTCTTAATGTCAGATCATTATTATCAATATTGGATATTGAATTTTAATGGTAATCTGTCATAATTTCCGAGGTGTTCCCAGGCGAGAGACATCCTCCTCCCGGTGGAACATGCCCGGAACCTCCTTAGGGAGGCATCCTGGAGGCATCCGAAACAGCTGGCTCCTCTCGATGTGGAGGAGCAGCGGCTCTACTTTGAGCTCCTCAACCTATCTCTAAGGGAGCGCCCTGCCACCCCACGGAGAAAGCTCATTTCGGCCGGCTGTGTCCGGCTGAATGAGGCAGGAACTCTCCACCAACCTGAAGGGGGCAAGCCACCCTTTTCCGACTGAGAACCATGGTCTCAGACTTGGAGGTGCTGATCCTCATCCCAGCCGCTTCACACTCGGCTGCAAACCATCCCAGTGCACACTGAAGGTCCTGGCTTGATGGAGCCAACCGGACAACATCATCTGCAAAAAGCAGAAAAAATACTACCTCCGGAAATCTTGTCTGACTTACTCCCAGCGATGCGAACCAAGCTCCTGCTCTCCTGCTCTGCTTTTAGCAAAGGGCCCCGGACCCCATACTCCCAGAGCACCCTCCACAGGGCGCCACAATGGACACAGTTGAATGCCTTCTCCAGATCCGCAAAACACATGTGGAATGGTTGGACAAACTCCCTAAAACCCTCCAGCACCCTGGACAGCCCCACAACATCCAGAGACAGCCCCACAACATCCAGAGACTTGAGGTACTCAGGTCGCATCTCATCCACCCCCGGTGCCTTTCAACCTGAAGAGCTTCCCAACTCAATGTCTCTAGACTCCCTGGGGATCTGGTTAAACCTCCGCTGGAGGTGGGAGTTGAAGATCTCTCTGACATCGGACTCGGCCAAACGTTCCCAACATACTCTTACAATAAGTTTGGGTCTGCCGCGTCTGTCGAGCTTCATTCACCGCCATTGGATCCAACTCTCCACCAGGTGGCGATCAGTTCACAGCTCCGCCCCTCCGAGTGTCCAAAACATACGGCCGGATAAAGACTAAACAACTACAAAGTTAATAATAATAATAATAATAATAATAATTAAAGCCGCAAGCGGCGATAAAGGCCCTCGCCTCCCTTGAGACCGCGGGGACACATGCACTCGGAGGATTTCATTTCGTGCTTTAAAGCGTAAACTTCACGGTAATGTCAAATAACCGGGCCTGTGCTACTGCTTGGGCCTGCTACACCACCTTGTAACCTAACTTTAGAGTTAAAGGTCTCCACAATCTCTGGTTTTCCTGGGAGCTGTCTGAACCTTTGGAAATAATAGATTATGCTTGGGCTAAGGCGAGAAAAACAAAGTACTGGCTGGAGATTTGAGATGACTCAGGAATCGCTGCACCCCCCTGTTTAAAAAGACAAAATGTAAATATAACTTGTCTAAAAGTACAAGGTTACAAGTTCCAAATGATTCTGAGGAGTTTTCTAAGACTCTAGCCTTGGCTCTGGAGGGGCCTCCTCTAAAGGAAGGATCCTGGCAATTGGGAAATGGCATTTATTTCCCAAAGAAATGGCTGCCTCTTCACAGACTCATTACGACCACAGCCACAAATCTATCAAAAACAAATTGATAATTTTTTTGGCACACGTGTCTAGATGATACTCACCAAATTTGGAGCTGTTTAGATGAAAAGCCTTTAGACACAAGGGTGCAATTTGGGTGGTCACGCATACACCCAAATATAGTAGATTTCCTGTTGAGTTTACGATATGGCTGTAATACATTTTTCTGTTCGCCCTGAGGTGTCCTATGGATGTACCAAGTTTCATTTTTCTACGTTGGAAAAAGTTACTTTCACTTTCCATAGGCCCAATGTATTTTGACTTTTGTAGGGGTCGCCACTGAGTCATTTTTCATATTTTTTTTTCGGCGACTTCAAATACATACATTTTTCGCCGAGCTTGAAGTCTGGGACCAATAAAAATGACTTTTAGTTGCACGTTTACTGGGTCAAATTGAGGATCATTTTGCAGAAAAATTATAATAAAAAAAAATATAACTCGAGCAAAAAAGTCTAGAAAAACGCTTGTCTATTTTACATACATGTGTTTAGCTCATTTTGCCCAAGTTTGGTGTCTGTGGAATGAAGCAGCTATTTTCTGTGTTCTTTTAAAAGAGGTGTATTTTAAGTCGGTTCACATTTTCAATTCAAAATGGCCGCCTTCCCGTGTGTGATAGGGTGTGGTCCCCATTGGCTTTTTTGTTCATAAGCCCATGGTGGATGTGTGTACCAAGTTTCATTTGCCTACGACAAACTAAAATATTCACTTCCCATTGACTTTTTCCAAATATTTGGGACGTTGCTATGGCAACACATTTATAGATAGGGGGTGGTTGTCATTGGCTTTTATGCTCGTCATGACATAAGAGATGTGGGTACCAAATTTTATGTCTCTATGACAAACTAAATTCTTGGGTCCCATTATAAGTTTGTAGGGGCGCTGGAGAGCCATTTCTAAAGATAACCCTTTTATTTACATATTTTTGTGTTCAGGTCATGAATGTGCACAAACGCCTTTTTGGGTCCAACTCGATCCGAGAAGGCGTTTGAGAGTTAAGAGACGTTTTATTTTCACAAAAATGGCCACCTCGTTACAGGCTTGCCACACCCATACCCGATAAGATATCAACAACAAAGTCACAACTTTGGTTGGCACATGTGTCTAGATGATACTCACCAAATTTGGGGCCATTTAGATTAAAACACAATGATTTGCATCTTTCTGCGCAAAGTGCGAATTTAGTGGCGCCTTTCACCCCACATGGCGGACTTCCTGTTAAGTTTAGGGTGTGACTGTCATTGACTTTTCTGTTTGCCCTGAGGTGTCCTATGGATATACCAAGTTTCATTTTTCTACGTTGGAAAAAGTTACTTTCACTTTCCATAGGCCCAATGTATTTTGACTTTTCTAGGGGCCGCCACTGAGTCATTTTTCGTATTTTTTTTTGGGGACTTCAAATACATACATTTTTGCCGGGCTTGAAGTCTGGGACCAATAAAAATGACTTTTAGTTGTTCGTTTACTGGGTTAAATTGAGGATCATTTTGCAGAAAAATTATAATAAAAAATATATACCGAATTATAATAAAAAAAATAACTCGAGCAAAAAAGTCTAGAAAAACACTTGTCTCTTTTACATACATGTGTTTAGCTCATTTTGCCCAAGTTTGGTGTCTGTGGAATGAAGCAGCTTTTTCTGTGTACTTTTAAAAAGAGGTGTATTTTAAGTCGGTTCACATTTTCAATTCAAAATGGCCGCCTTCCTGTGTGTGATAGGGTGTGGTCCCCATTGTCTTTTTTGTTCATAAGCCCATGGTGGATGTGTGTACCAAGTTTCATTTGCCTACGACAAACTAAAATTTCACTTCCCATTGACTTTTTTCACATTTTTTGGGACGTTGCTATGGCAACACATTTATAGATAGGGGGTGGTTGTCATTGGCTTTTATGCTCGTCATGACATAAGAGATGTGTGTACCAAATTTCATGTCTCCATGACAAACTAAATTCTTGGGTCCCATTATAAGTTTGTAGGGGGCGCTGGAGAGCCATTTCTAAAGATAACCCTTTTATTTACATATCTTTGTGTTCAGGTTATGAATGTGCACAAACGCCTTTTTGGGTCCAACTCGATCCGAGAGGGCGTTTGAGAGTTAAGAGACGTTTTATTTTCACAAAAATGGCCACCTCGTTACAGGCTTGCCACACCCATACCCGATAAGATATCAACAACAAAGTCACAACTTTGGTTGGCACATGTGTCTAGATGATACTTACCAAATTTGGGGCCATTTAGATTAAAACACAATGATTTGCATCTTTCTGCGCAAGGGGTGCGATTTTAGTGGCTGCGCGTTTCACCCCACATGGCGGACTTCCTGTTAAGTTTAGGGTGTGACTGTTGTTGACTTTTCTGTTTGCCCTGAGGTGTCCTATGGATATACCAAGTTTCATTTTTCTATGTTGGAAAAAACTTACTTTCACTTTCCATAGGCCCAATGTATTTTGATTTTTTAGGGGTCGCCACTGAGTCATTTTTCGTATTTTTTTTTCGGCAACTTCAAAAACATAACATTTTCGCCGAGCTTGAAGTCTGGGACCAATAAAAATGACTTTTCGTGCATGTTCACTGGGTCAAATTTAGGATCATTTGGTCACAATAAAAAAAAAATTAAAAAAAAATCCGAGCAAAAACAATAGGCCCTCCCGGTCATCACCGGCTCGGGCCTAATAAATCTGCATAAATTAATCTGTACAATTCCATGATTTTGCCATATTTGACGTTCATTACACAACAAAACATTACCATTAAAAAAGAGGTATATACAAAAGAGGTTTAAAAAAAGAAATAGTCGATACAAACTTAAACAAACTGATCTTTAACAAACCCAAATTTCAGACAAAAATAAGGAAACGGAGTACAGGAATGAGAGGGATCAGCCTGTGGAATAAAATAGACAGAAAATAGTCAAAGAGTCAAAAATAATAAAGATATTTAAAAAATGTATAAAAGTAAGAATGTTGGATATGTATGGAGAGGATGGTTAATTTGGTGAGGATGTATGTTAAGGTGTGGGTTTGATATGCACATTTTCTTTTTTTTTGTTGTTGTTATTTAATTTATAAATTATTGATAGTAATGGTTCTTTGTTTTCCTGTAGAGACATTAGTGAAGTTTTTTGTTAGATATTTGATTTAATGATTTTAAATTTTAAATTCTCTGGAACAATATTATTATTATAATTAGGCCCGAGCCGGTGATGACCGGGAGGGCCTATTGTTTTTGCTCGGATTTTTTTTTTTTTATTGTGACCCAATGATCCTAAATTTGACCCAGTGAACATGCACAAAAAGTCATTTTTATTGGTCCCAGACTTCAAGCTCGGCGAAAATGTTATGTTTTTGAAGTCGCCGAAAAAAAAATACGAGAAATGACTCAGTAGCGACCCCTACAAAAGTCAAAATACATTGGGCCTATGGAAAGTGAAAGTAACTTTTTTCCAACGTAGAAAAATGAAACTTGGTACATCCATAGGACACCTCAGGGCAAATATAAAAGTCAATGACAGCCACACCCTAAACTCAACAGGAAGTCCGCCATGTGGGGTTAAACGCGCGGCCACTAAAATCGCACACCTTGCGCAGAAAGATGCAAATCATTGTGTTTTAATCTAAATGGCCCCAAATTTGGTGAGTATCATCTAGACACATGTGCCAACCAAAGTTGTGACTTTGTTTATGATATCTTATCGGGTATGGGTGTAGCAAGCCTGTAACGAGGTGGCCATTTTTGTGAAAATAAAATGTCTCTTAACTCTCAAACGCCTTCTCGGATCGAGTTGGACCCGAAAAGGCGTTTGTGCACAATAATGACCTGAACACAAAGATATGTAAATAAAAGGGTTATCTTTAGAAATGGCTCTCCAGCGCCCCCTACAAACTTATAATGGGACCCAAGAATTTAGTTTGTCAAAGAGACATGAAATTTGGTACACACATCTCTTATGTCATGACGAGCATAAAAGCCAATGACAACCACCCCCTATCTATAAATGTGTTGCCATAGCAACGTCCCAAATATGTGGAAAAAGTCAATGGGAAGTGAAAATTTTAGTTTGTCGTAGGCAAATGAAACTTGGTGCACACATCCAGTATGGGCTTATGAACAAAAAAGCCAATGGGGACCACACCCTATCACACACGGGAAGGCGGCCATTTTGAATTGAAAATGTGAACCGACTTAAAATACACCTCTTTTTTAAAAGAACACAGAGAATAGCTGCTTGATTCCACAGACACCAAACTTGGGCAAAATGAGCTAAACACATGTATGTAAAATAGACAGGTGTTTTTCTTGACGTTTTTGCTCGAGTTATATTTTTTTTTTATTATAATTAGGCCCGAGCCGGTGATGACCGGGAGGGCCTATTGTTTTTGCTCGTATTATTTTTTTCTTTTTTTTTTTTTTTTCTTTTTTTTTCTTTTCCACATATGATCCTAAATTTGAGCCAGTGAACATGAACGAAAAGTCATTTTTATTGGTCCCAGACTTCAAGCCCGGCGAAAATTTATGTATTTGAAGTCCCCGAAAAAAAATACGAAAAATGACTCAGTGGCGACCCCTAGAAAAGTCAAAATACATTGGGCCTAAAAAAGTGAAAGTAACTTTTTTGCTACGTAGAAAAATGAAACTTGGTACATCCATAGAACACCTCAGGGCAAACAGAAAAGTCTATGACAGCCACACCCTAAACTCAACAGGAAGTCCGCCATGTGGGGTGAAACGCGCGGCCACTAAAATCGCACACCTTGCGCAGAAAGATGCAAATCATTGTGTTTTAATCTAAATGGCCCCAAATTTGGTGAGTATCATCTAGACACGTGTGCCAACTAAAGTTGTGACTTTGTTGTTGATATCTTATCGGGTATGGGTGTGGCAAGCCTGTAACGAGGTGGCCATTTTTGTGAAAATAAAATGTCTCTTAACTCTCAAAGATTCAAAGTGTTTATTGTCATGTGTACAGACAGAAAGCATGTTTCCCTGTACAATTAAATTCTTACTTTGCCGTCCACAGTAAAATGTCACACAAGTAAGTAAAAATAAAAATAAGATAAATATATAAGTAATAAAATAGCAAATATATAAAAAATATAAAAGGGCAAAAGAGTAAAGTAGTAAAGTGATAAAGTGATAAAGTGAGGTAGTGCAGTTGTGATGGTGTAAAGTGAGGTAGTGCAGTAGGTAAACAATTGTTCATGTAATGTTGCGATTGTGATTGTAGACTCCTATCTGCTGTTTAGGAGTCTTATGGCAGAGGGAAAGAATGAGTTCTTCATTCTGGAAGTCCTGCATTTCACACTTCTGTACCTCCGTCCTGAGGGTAGAAGTGTGAACAGACCATGTTGGGGGTGGGAGGGGTCTTTGAGGATGGAAGCAGCTCTTCTGTGAACCCTGCGGTGGTAGATGCTCTGCAGAGAGGGCAGTGGAGTCCTGGTGATCTTCTGCGCAGTCTTCACCACTCTCTGCAGGCGTTTGCGGTCCATGACAGAAGTGCTGCCGTACCACACAGTGATGCAGCTGGTCAGGACACTCTCAATGGTGCAGCTGTAGAAGTTGCTGAGGATCTTGGGCGACATGCCAAACTTCCTCAGCCTCCTCAGAAAATACAGCCGCTGTTGAGCCTTCTTGACCAGCTGCGTGATGTGAGGTGTCCAAGTGAGGCCCTCATTGATGTGGACACCCAAGTATTTTGAAGTTGCTCACCCTCTCCACTTCAAGCTCCCGGATGAACAGTGGCTGAGGCGTTCTCCTCTCCCTCCTCATGTCCACTATCATCTCCTTTGTCTTGTCCGTGTTGAGGGTGAGGTTGTTGTCTTCACACCATGACACCAGACTGGCCACCTTCCTCCTGTAAGCTGCCTCGTCACCGCCAGCGATGCGTCCTATCACTGCGTCCTATCACTGCGGTGTCGTCGGCAAACTTCAGGATGATGTTGTCCTTGTGAAAGGCGACACAGTCGTAGGTGTACAGGGTGTAGAGGATGGGGCTGAGTACACAGCCCTGTGGAGTACCAATGTTTGTGATGGTGCTGGCTGAAGTCCTATTACCAATCCTGACAGACTGAGGCCTGCCAGTCAGGAAATCTAGGAGCCAGTCACAGAGGGTGGGGTGCAAACCAAGTGTGGACAGTTTGTGGGTGAGTTTGTGTGGGATGACCGTGTTGAAGGCGGAGCTGTAATCTATGAAAAGTATCCGTAGGTATGAGTCCTTGTTCTCCAGATGTGAGAGGGAATAGTGGACGGCAGTAGCGATTGCATCATCCGAGGTGGACCTGTTGGGCGGTAGGCATACTGCAGGGGTCAATGGTGTCCGGTATGCTGCTCTGAATGTGGGCCAGCACCACTCTCTCGAAACACTTCATAATGATTGGAGTGAGTGCCACTGGCCTGTAGTCATTCAGGCAGGTGGGTGGGTTCTTCTTAGGCAGGGGGACGACGGTCGTGGACTTGAAGCATGATGGTACAATGCGCTGGCTGAGGGAGGGGTTGAAGATGGAGGTGAAAACATCAACCAGCTCGTTGGCACATGCTCTGAGGGCCCGCCCAGGAATGTTGTCTGGTCCTGCTGCTTTGCGGGGGTTGATCTTCCTCAGAGCTCTGTGTACCTGGGTTGTTGAGATGGTTGGTGGAGGGGAGGGGGGTTGGGTGATCCAGGTGTGTGTGAGCTCCCTCTCTTCAGTGTCGCTGGGAGCCTCAAAGCGGGCGTAGAAAGTGTTAAGGTCATCCGGCAGGCTGTCTGTTGAGGCGATGTTGTTGGTGGTGGTCCTGTAGTCTGTGATGTGCTGCAGGCCTTCCCCCTATCACACACGGGAAGGCGGCCATTTTGAATTGAAAATGTGAACCGACTTAGAATACACCTCTCTTTTAAAAAAACAACAAAAAATAGCTGCTTCATTCCACAGACACCAAACTTGGGCAAAATGAGCTAAACACATGTATGTAAAATAGACAGGTTATTTTCTTGACGTTTTTGCTCGAGGTACATATTTATAATTATTTTTCCCAGTAAACGTTCAACTAAAAGTCAAATTTATTGGCCCCAAAATTCAAGCCCGGCGAAAAATGTATGTATTTGAAGTCCCCGAGGAAAAAGAATGAACAATGACTCAGTGGCGACCCCTGGAAAATGAAAATACATTGTGCATATGGAAAGTGAAAGTAAATTTTTCCAATGTAGAAATACAAAACTTGGTACATCCATAGGACAGGGGGCCCTCAGGGCAAACAGAAAAGTTTATTACAGCCATACCCTAAACTCAACAGGAAGTCCACTATGTTGGGTGGAATGCGTGACCACTTAAATCACACCCCTTGTGCTAAAGGCTTTTCATCTAAACAGCTCCAAATTTGCTTTAAAGCACGAAATGCAATCCTCCGAATATATGTGTCGCCGCGGTCTCAAGGGAGGCGAGGGCCTTTATCGCCGCTTGCGGTTTTAATTATTATTATAATTATGGTCTTCAGTCCAGACAGTGTGAAAATCATGTTCTATGTTCTATTTCTTCTTCCCTTTTGTGCTATTGTTTATGGTCAGGGTTAAATTATTTTATTATCCGGAATCTAATCATTTATCCTTGTCCATTCAGATTGTTGTTATTTAAGTGCTATTATTTTATTACTTGGGTGCACGTGGCAGAGTGGTTAGCACTCCTGCCTCACAGCAAGAAGGTCGTGAGCTCAAAACCCGGCCGACTCAAACATTCTCGGCCGACTCAGGTCTTTCTGTGACGAGTCTGCATGTACTCCACGTGTTACTGTGGGTTCTCTCCGGGTACTCCGGCTCCTCCCACCGTCCAAAGACATGCATGTATAGGTTAAATGACAACTCTAAAGTGTCCCTAGTGAATGAATGTGAGAGTGAATGGTTGTTTGTCACTGTGTGTCTCTAAATGTCAGCCCTGCGACTAACCGACCATTGTCCAGAGTGAACCCCGCCTCAGGCCCAAAGCTGCTGGGATAGGCTCCAGTCACCCGTGACCCCTAATGTGACTAAGCGGTAGAAAATGAATGAATGAATATTTTATTACTTTATATTCAGACATGTATATTCTTAGGTATTTGTACTGTCGTCTTTATGACAATTAATTGTTGGCAACTGAGTTGCATGTATCTGGCATTGTTCTATTTGTCTTTGAGACAATTTATAGTGTTTAAATTATATTTATCTTTATCAGATTATTAAATGGAGACTTCTTCTGAAAGAAGGCCTTGCCTTATGTTGTGATTACTGCACTTACACTAACATAAAGCCAGAACCCAACTGTCAAAGCCTTATACAGTTTACAGTTTGTTTAAAGGGGCATTACGGCAGATCCATAGTTTTTGTACTAGTGTGCCACCTCTGGCGCTAGCGGTACTGCAGCCAGTGTTGTGCGTGTTCACTGTGCGCACGCTTATACGAGCACAAGCGAACAACAAGCAAAGAAGAATCTGCCACTCCACAAGTCATTGATGTTTACAGGCTGGATGAAGTTCTCCAGAGGGTTGGAACTTGTCTGCCAGGGTTTTTCTGGATGTGATGGAGAACAGATGGAGCCACACCAGGACCAAACATGTGGTGCACCTGAACTGCAGAGTCATGCAAACAGACCTAGAAAACAAATGCTGCCAACAGTGTATCTCAGGCCACCACATGGTGTTTTTTTAATTTCACATTTTATAAAGTGTTTAAGTACAGACAGACATTCTTTCCATATTTATAATAAAGAAATGTTGCTTCGAATCACTGTTTTTTTGTTGCTGCCTTTGGTTCATGTGGCCGAGTCATGTCCTAGAGAGAGAGACAGAAAGAGCGTAGAGTATTGGTGTCATTTTAACAGTAATAACATTCAATTAATTTACTAAGACATAATACACAGAAATACAGATAGTGTTTGAGAGGTATATTAAACAAGGTAATGTAATTTAATTTGCAGTATGTCAAGATTTTTCATTTGGTTATGTGCAGCTCAAACACACCTTCATCAGACTCGGGTTGACCTAATAACATCTGTCACGGCCCCTCCTCTGCCTGGCAGGGGCGGTTCCTCCTGTTGGCAGAGGAGGGTCGTGAGTAATTGGAGCCACCTGGGCTCAGGTATTTAAACCACCAGCTACTGGGCTGTGTCTCTCTCTCAGCTACAGCAGGTATGGTTTGGTTAGTTATGTTGTGTTGTTGTTCTTTTTAGGTTTGCACTCAGTTCATGTTACACATACAGATTCACACATCCAGGCACCCTACATACACCACTGATTCAGACATACTCACACCCCATGCCTTTTCTTTGTTAAAGTTATTGATTTGAGTTTAATTAATAAATACTTTTTGATTGGCCTACCCTTGTTGTTTGTGTCCCCTCATTATTTGCCACAGGCTATGAGCCGGCCTGTGACAAGTGGGGGCTCGTCC
This sequence comes from Perccottus glenii, assembly GCA_024416835.2. Taxonomy (NCBI): domain Eukaryota; kingdom Metazoa; phylum Chordata; class Actinopteri; order Gobiiformes; family Odontobutidae; genus Perccottus; species Perccottus glenii. The sequence continues at coordinate 62,756,091 of CM044546.2, forward strand.
GCTCTTAAGTTAAAGTTAATTGTACTTAAATTTACTTTAGTACTTTGGTTGCTTTAACAAGTTGTTATAGTTGAAGTTAGGGTTTTGGTTGAATGTTCTTGTTCTTATAGATAGGTTTGTTTATTTGTAGTTTGGCAATAAGTTGGCTTATTTGATGTTTTGTAGTTAACTTTGGTTAGTAGTTTGTATATTAAGTTCAGTTTGCCAAACTTTTGTTTGAGGGGATGCTTGGGGTTGGCCATTATGGTAGGAGAGAGCAGTGAGAGCCATGTGTTCCTCTTGTTCAGTTAGCTTGATAGTTAAGATTGTTAGCAATTCACTCTGGGCTGGTCTGGGTTTTTTGTCCTGGTGGGAATCCTCTCCTGTTCAGGTTTAACAGCGAGTGTCAATAGGAGGCTCGTGGTGTTTTGTTTTTTAAGTGGCAGTGAACGTGGCTAGAGCTTCCCTCCCCTATTTCCCTACATCGGCTCGGGAGCACCTCCGTGGACGTGGGGGGGCCGCCAGTTTTCTGGTTGTCTTTTCTACTCCTGGTTTTGTGTGCATAAAACCCCACCACATGTGACTGCACGAAGACTAGGGTCCAGTTAGGTAGCTGTTCTGGGAGAATAGAGGAGAGTGGCTCCTGCCATTAACCCAGACTGGCAGCAGGGAGTTGTGTTTTTAGGCATTGGTATTGATTGTATTGGCTGAGGAAAATGTCTTCCATTTTGAGTAGTTTTGTTCAGTCTCCTTCGGATTTAGCTTTAGAGTTATGTACTAAGGAGCAGTTAATTGAAATAGCTGAACATTATCAGATTGAAATTGGGGATAGAAAACGTAAAGACCCAGTTAAAGCTGTGTTAAAGCAGGGTCTTTGGGAAGCAGGTGTTCTCGGTGGTCAGTCGGATAGTAGTGAGGGAGCAAGTTTTAAGACTAGCCCTGCATTAACTTTTGAGCAACAGAGGGAGCTGTTGCAAATGCAGTTGGAGATTGAGCGATTGCGACATGCCAGTAGACCAGAGGAAAGAGCACTACAGTTTGATGTTTCACAGAATCTTCGTTTGTTGCCTAAATTTGATGAGTCGTATCCAGATACGTACTTTATTTTATTTGAGCGTATTGCAGGAGCTAGAGCTTGGGCAGATTTGGACAAGACTACGTTGTTGCAGTGTGCACTTACAGGTAAAGCACGTGAGGCCTTTTCAGCACTAAGCCCGGCTGACAGCAAAGTTTATGTAAAAGTTAAAACGGCAGTAATGAAGGTCTATGAGTTGGTGCCAGAAGCGTATAAATCGTCAACGTTGCTCGTTACAGGAAAAGGGTAGATTCACAAACTTATTCTGAATTTGTTTGTGACTTGACCTCTGCATTTAATCGTTGGTGTACAGCTTCTGAAGTTAACACTTTTGAAGGCCTGTCTGATTTGATTGTGTTGGAGCAGTTTAAAAATTCTGTGTCTGATTCGGTAGCTACCTACATGAATGAACGTAGTTAAGTCGCCAAGTGATGCAGCAGTTCTTGCTGATGAGTACATGCTGGCGCATAAACATAATTTTGATGACAACTACAAAAATGTTACTCATAGGAATAGTAGGCCACCTTGGTCTGGAGCTTTTCAAAACCTCAACAAAAGCGTGGTTCGAAGGATTTAAAGCACCGGTTAATGCTAATACGTGTCGCTATTGTTTAGTGGAAGGACATTGGAAGAAGGATTGTCCTCTACTCAGATCAAAAAGATTGGGTCATGTTAAACCTGCAGTGATGGCAGCTCCTGTTGCAGTCGCTGATCACCAGGGGGAGTTTGTCCAGCCAGTGGCTGAGTCTGGTTTTCAGTCTTCACTTGGTAATTTTACAGCCTTTATTTCAGATGGTGTGGTGTCCCTTGTGGATGGCAAACAAAAAATTCCTATTAAGATATTGAGAGATAGTGGAGCTTTAGATTCTTTTATTTTAGAATCTGTCTTGCCTTTCTCTAAGGAGTCTGACACTGGCAGCTGTGTAATGGTGTGCGGCATGGGTTTAGTTCCATTCTCTTCTCCGTTACATCAAGTCTCGCTAAAATGTGGTCTGGTAGAGGGTGATGTAGCTGTTGGGGTTAGACCCCACTTGCCAGTAGAGGGTGTCCACATGATTTTGGGGAATGACCTGGCAGGTAGTAAGGTGTGGGCTGATGGTCATCCAAACATCTTTAAAAAGCAACCTTCAGTGCCCCCTGGAGGTGTATCTCCAGTTGACAGTACTTTGTTTCCAGTTTGTGTTGTTACCCGCTCTGCTTCTCATCAGAAAGGGGAGAGTAAGCCAGAAAGTCTCGAGTTGCCGGTGACCCTCCAGATCGAACAGTTGACTAGTTCGCGAGAGTTATTGGTAGCTGAGCAAAAGGCTGATACTACTCTGGCTGATCTGTTTGCTCAAATTGTTCCTGATTCAGTAGTGAGAAATAGTGCTCAATGTTATTTTCTTCTTGATGGGCTGTTGGTCAGGAAATGGGTTCCTCACAGTGAGCAGGGTCTGGGGGAACCAGTGTTTCAAATAGTGATACCTACTACGTTTCGAAATAAAGTCTTACAAACATCACATGGTGACGTGGCAGGTCATTTTGGTGTTCGTAAAACTTATGATCGGATACTCCGGTTTTTTGTTTGGCCACGTTTAAAGCGGGATGTAGCTCAGTTTATTAAAACTTGTCATACGTGTCAGTGTACAGGAAAGCCAAATCAAGTGGTAAAGCCAGCGCCTTTATATCCAATACCAGCCATTGGACAACCTTTTCAGCAGGAAGAGGAGGTAGCTATGGTTTCTGATGCGGTCTTACAAGGTCGGTTGAAAAACTCCCAGACTTTGAAAAACCTTGGTATTTTAGTGGATCATTTAGACTCTGATAAACGTAATGAATTGGTAGCTCTCATTAAAAACTACATAATGTTGTTTTCTGACACCCCGACACAAACCCACTTAATAGAGCATGACATAGACATCGGAGATGCTAAGCCTATTAAGCAGAGATTTTATCGCATTTCTGAGGAGAAGAAACGGCATTTGGAAACAGAGGTGCAGTATATGTTGGACAATGGTATTGCTGAGCCATGTTGTTCCAACTGGGCTTCACCTTGTCTTCTGGTAAAAAAATCTGATTCCACTTTCAGACCCTGCACTGATTATAGGAAAGTTAATGTTACTAAAGCAGACCTTTACCCTCTCCCTAGGATGGAGGACTGTATTGATCAAGTTGGGTCAGAAAAGTATGTTAGCAAATTTGATCTTTTGAAGGGATATTGGCAAGTACCCCTTAGCAAAAGAGCTCGTGAAATTGCTGCTTTTATAACACCATCGGGCTTGTTTTCTTATACAGTGATGCCTTTTGGTTTGCGGAATGCTCCAGCCACCTTCCAGAGGTTGATGAATCGTGTGGTTTCAGGTCTGAAAGGGTGTGCGGTTTATTTGGACGATGTGGTTGTCTATTCAGACACCTGGGGTGAGCATGTCCAGCAAGTGCAAGCCTTGTTTGAAAGATTGGTGTGGGCCAGGTTGACAATTAATTTGGCAAAGTGTGAGTTTGCCAAAGCTACGGTCACATACCTCGGCAAGGTTGTGGGTCAGGGTTTTGTCTGTCCCGTGGAAGCCAAGGTCCAGGCTGTGAAGCAGTTTCCACAGCCTTCTACAAAGAAAGAACTGATGCGCTTCCTGGGAATGGCGGGGTACTACCGTGCTTTCTGTAAAAACTTCTCGGTAGTAGTGGCCCCTGACCAACCTGTTGAAGGCTAAGGCTGAATTTATCTGGTCCACCCAGTGTCAAGAGGCATTTGATGCAGCAAAGACTCTTTTGTGTGCAGCGCCTGTGTTGGCAGCACCAAATATGGGAAAAAATTTCAAATTGCAGGTAGATGCCAGTCAAATCGGTGCTGGGGCTGTGCTTTTGCAGGAAAATGATGACAATGTGGAGTGTCCAGTTAGTTTCTTCTCCCGCAAGTTTGATAAGTATCAGAAAAACTACTCTGTAATTGAGAAAGAGGCGTTAGGTCTCATTTGGGCTTTACAGCACTTTGAGGTCTATGTGGGTTCTGGGTTGACCCCCTTAACGGTGTTTACTGACCACAACCCTCTTATTTTTCTTAAGTCACTGCAAAATCCAAACCAGCGGTTGATGCGCTGGGTTTTGTTTTTACAGCCATATAACCTTAATATTGAGCACATTAAGGGGAAGGATAATATCACTGCTGATGCTTTGTCCCGTGCTCCTTTAAATTAATTTTCTTCTCTGTTTGCCCCTGTTGGTTGTCTCTACTTCCTCCTCTTAAATTGCTCCCTAGGTACCAGGGCTGCTGAGTTGGACGAGCAGACAGTCAAATGGGGGACCCAGGTGACTACTAGGAGCCGGTACTGCTATTTATTTTGGTTCAGGGGAATTTTGTATTTTATCTGTTGGGCAAAATTTTGTTGAGTTGAGGGTGGGACCCTCATTTTAAGGAGGGGGGTGTCACGGCCCCTCCTCTGCCTGGCAGGGGCGGTTCCTCCTGTTGGCAGAGGAGGGTCGTGAGTAATTGGAGCCACCTGGGCTCAGGTATTTAAACCACCAGCTACCCTTCTTCTTATCTCTCTTAGCTCTCTTAGTCTCTCAGCTCTCTCTTAGCTCTCTCTCAGCTACACCAGGTATGGTTTGGTTTGGTTAGTTATGTTGTGTTGTTGTTCTTTTTAGGTTTGCACTCAGTCCATGTTACACATACAGATTCACACATCCAGGCACCCTACATACACCACTGATTCAGACATACTCACACCCCATGCCTTTTCTTTGTTGAAGTTATTGATTTGAGTTTAATTAATAAATACTTTTTGATTGGCCTACCCTTGTTGTTTGTGTCCCCTCATTATTTGCCACAGGCTATGAGCCGGCCTGTGACACATCTCATAACAAAAGCTTTTTCTTGTCTCCTTTGTGCTGTCGCGGGGCCATTAGACGTCTCCACAGACACCTTTACCTGCGTCCCTGCTCTTTTATTCCTCTTCTATTCTCCCTCTGTTCAACCTCTCTGTCTCCTCACACTGCTAATATCAGACATGTGGATTTTCTCCCCTGAGCATGGTTTCTCTCTATTTAGATGCAAATTGCATAGACCAATTATGGCTCAGTGTGCGGTTATGTCTGTGTTAGCAAGAGCACATTCAAAAGGCACATTGTGTCGTGGGAGATTTGGGTTAGGCAGCCTAGCATTCCCTCTGGATCTGCCAGCGGCAGATAAATTAGGACCTCAGGATCACAAAAGCAAAATAAATCATAATGTTGCAGCAGCGCTGACCCATATTTGTTAATGTAGGTGCTCATTTCTAACTATTGTGAAGGAGCATGTATGAGGAACAAGCTTTGCTTTGTGGCTGATCGCTCCATTCAGTCTCAGAGCAGTCATTGTTGTGCTTTGTGAATATACTACACCATTTACAGCAATCTACTGTATAACACTGTAAACAGACATTCTGCAGCATTCAGGAAGTCAATTCTAAAGACACGACATGATAAGCACCATCAAATTAGAATGGCATATGCACATAGCATGGTACATGAACAAGAACAACGTGGACAGGAAAACTCTAGGTTCACTTGAATTATGTTGTACTAGTTTGCAGTTTTTCAAAATATGTTACCTTGTGCTTTTTTGTTCAAGGTGAGGGCTGATGAGTTCAATGTGGGACACACAGTCCAATCAAATGACTCCTGCCTCTGCCCTGTCAGGTTCTCTGTAATAAACTGTTGTGTCAATATCCTGTGGCTCTGCACATGTGACAGCATCAGTTTTAATTGTATTCTATTTTTAATGTTAAAGTGTTGAACTATTTTATAGTTATCGCAATAACCCAATCTCATGGTCTGGGTTTAACTGTTACTTTTAGAGGATACAATGCTGTGTCACAGTAGCACTGCATTCAGTGCAATGATTTATGGCCACAGCTGCTTCCCCTTTGTCCTGCTACATGATGGATCGCTGGGATGTCACACCATGTCCAGGTCTAGGCCTTGGGCCATGCTGCTTCCTGCAATTTTTCACCATCTATTTAGTGTGCCCTAGTGCCAGAACTTGTATGTACACCACCACATGGACCGGCCCAAAACTATTAACCCCATTTTTATCCAAGTTTCCTTTAGTTTGACCTCTCAAGCAGCACCTCAGCTGAGGTTAATACTCATGAACCCTAATCCAATGCACTGTCAACTGGTGCTTAACCACAATGCCCTCACTTGCCAAATAAATGTGTCTTAAAAATGAACTGCTTGATTGCTGCCCAAAGACTGAGACAGTTGGTGAAGGACACCTTGTACAATTTGTATAACCTCAGCTTTTTATATCGACTCTGATTTGTGTGTGAATTTATCTGCCGACACTGCCCAGTATAGTGAACAGATTCATATGATAATCCATATGCATGTGCGCTTAATTAATTGATGCTTGAGTTTAACGCAACTGCTTGAATTGATTTTTACTGATGCTATAAGCTGGGCTATTATAGAGTCCAGAATATGGGCTCAATTTTTACAGCATATTCACTAATACTAGTCATGGTATTTGATGTGACCTCTGACCCCTACTGCCTATAACATTTTCTCATGTAAAGGATTTCTCCTTGTTAAAATAAAATGAACATACTCCACAAATGAAACAATAGATCAACAAAACCATCATAAATCCCAGTCACTGTGTGCTGCTGTTGTCTCGATTCTTTTTCCACAGACTGTTGAGGAAGATTTATAATCCTGCTGAAGGTGTATTAGAACATGTTTGAAATGCATGTGTGGCTCCGAACACAGATGCCTTTCACAGCGCTGCCATGGAAACAGGCTCAGACAGTAGTGAACACAATAGGTGTGTACGTGACTCACATCAGAGGAATATCATCAACCTTCACACGGCAGCCAGGTCCAACGGGAAGGGACATTCTACTGCTGCTTTGGTTTTCCTTTTTGAGTGCATTAAGAACAATATTTTCTTCCTTTTTAGCATTGCTTCATTCAAACTATTATAAAAGCAAGATTATCCCAAGGGACAAAGCTAGAACAAACTGGCTTAACACAAAAAACACTGGCTAGAAACACTGGCTTAACACAAAGTTACAAAAGAAAAAAAAAACTAGAAAATGAGCACTAAACCCAAGACTAAAAACAAAAAAGAAAAACGTAATTGAAACAAGGACTTAATCAGAATAACTACTTTTTCTGTACTTTTTACTCCTAATATTGTTGAAACAGCCATGTTACTTTTACAACCTCCGCAGATGACGTATAAGACGTAACTAACACAAAGAGGGAAAGTCAAGCACCAAAATAAGAGAAGGTGTCTGTTCAGCGTGCGGTTTTCAGCAGCAGTACGGAGGAAGAAAAAAAAGACATCCGTGGTCGTATTTAAGAGAACTGTTTGAGGAAGATATATTCATGGTGTAACTTATTTCTGTAAGTCAGTTTACAGCGTGAGCAATGCTTTGTGAGAACCAAGCCTCTCTCATGGAACCACTTAAAAGGTCCTGGAGTAAGGGCGCTACCATACAGAGATATGCCGAGGGGGAGGGCCAATATCGATAAATGGGGGAGCAATGGGCACATGACCTCCATGTTTATTTACACTAAAGACATGTAAAATAGTCCCCCCCAAACACACATGGGGCAAGGACTCTCCTGCAAAAGAGATTTGTAATCTCAGTGGGACTATCCTGGATAAATGAAATTTAAAATTACAATCTATGGTGAGAACATGGCTTTGATAGCTAACACCTAAAGCTACTAAGTTCTCACTTGCCAAGAGCCCAAGGCTAGAAACCTACATTGTGTTAAAGTAATAGTAATTTATTATCTATAAATTTCCCATAAAGACAACATTACCAGGGTACGTCCAAGGTCCTAAAAGTATTAAAAATGTATGAAACTTTATGGTGAAAAAAAGGGGTCCAAGTATTAAATTTGTTCTTCTAGGTCTTACATTTAATTGGGTTGTCACAAATGTATTGTATCATTGACAGCAAAAATTCTATTACTTAAGAACATTTTAGAGACTACTTTTTTACTTTTACTTTAGTAAAGAAGATGAATTAGTACTTTTACTTTTACCAAAGTTCTTTTGTAACACATGCATCTGTACTGTTACTGACACCTGTGGCCATTAGGTGTCCTGCTCGCTCTCACTGGCGTGCGCTCGTACGTGGGGAACCGGAGAAGCAGACAGCCAGCTACAGCTGTTCACAGGACTTACTCTCAATAAACTTTATTTGACTCTCAACTACTACCACAGCAGGAAAGAGAACTACTGAGACTTGGGAGAGAAGAGGGCGACCAATGTTTGTCAATGGCATGTTTTATAAAACGTTCAACACAATACAGCAGTCAGAGCTAACTTTGTATGATATATTATCAACTGCCTGTAACGTTTGTCTAAAATAGCTAATGTTAGTTGAGCAGCTACTTTACAACTGACACAGCTTTCACCGAGGCCTGCAGTCTCAGCAGGATAATGACTAAAGTTAGTGAACTTATATCAGACATGATACTGTACGTGTTACCAATACTGTCATTTTTTTTGCACAAATGTTGGAGCACTTCATTTTTATCTGGTCAACTAATGTCTATACAGCTGGCCTGTCCCTAAACCACCTTGTGTAACTAATCAGTGACAAGCTCCACAGTAAAATAATATGTAGAGAAAAGAATATGACTGAGTGAAGGAGTTTGCATTAGTTTGAGACAACATAAATGTAACCTCGCTGTATCGTTTCAGTTTATTATTGTCTAATTTACTGTTAGTGTCATTCAGAATACCTCCAACAGCAAATTTAGCATAATATTATGTTGGTAATTTATTTTCATTGTTTTCTTCTCAAGACTCCAAATCAGGAGAGTTTCAAGCTCCTGTGGAGGAGAGCTCTGACAGTGACTCAAGAAGGAGGAGAGCTGGAGCTGTCAGTGAGGAGGACAGACTGAGGAGGACAGACTGAGGAGGACAGACTGAGGGGGGGCTCAGCTGCTGCAGGACAACAGAAGCAGGTAGGTCATATATCTACAGAAATGATCACACACCCAAATAAACCTCTGTAATCTAAACAATGGCTGTTGTTCCATTTTCAGGCACAGTTACAGCTGCCGTCGCAGGAGGAGGAGAAGGATGACGTTCTCCAGATGTTTGTAACTGGTCTGCCAGGGTTTTTTCTGGATATGATGGAGAACAGACGAGCCACACCAGGACCAGCCGAACCAAACAGGGCTCAGCCAGTGTGGTGCACCTGCCTGAACTGCAAAGTCATGCAAACAGATCTAGAAAACAAAGGCTGCCAACAGGGTCTCAGTTCACCACTGGTGTTTTTTTAATTGCACAATTTATACAGATGTATAATTATAGATTCTTTCCTGCACATATTTATAATAAACAAATGTTGTACTGATCCACAGTCTCTTTTTGTTGTTTATGTGGCTAAGTCATGTCCTAGAGAGAGAGGGAGAGAGAGAGACCAAGGGCCTGAGGGTCATCTGTCTTCTTGGGAGTTCTCCTGGAGACTTTAGACAATTCCCCCAAAGTCTGCTCTGCAGCCGAGGGATGTATCTGTAGTCTTTGGCCACCTTTACTGTGTGGACACATTAGTGCTGTAATAATAACAAAACATTATTATTAGTATTATTATGTTGTTGTTTTATTGTGTTGAATATGTTGCATAAATAGTCCTTATTCACACATTCATCTCTGGCATACACTAAGAAAACAAAGGTAAAATAATGTTTTATACTATTACTGAAAGAGAAGACACATGTCCACATCCTTCAGACTCGTCTGTGGAGTCCAGTCTGTGAAAGGGCCTCATGTTGTAGAACCTGATGGAATGACCTCTTTGTCAGTGCTTCTCACATCCAGAGAAGCATGCTGGCATCTGCAGAGGGCCCACTCGTGCGCTCCTCTGACGTGGTGCAGTACATCTCAACCCGATACCCTAAAATATACTGAATTTAGTCTAAGTGCCATTGTATGTTGTACTTTGGATCACAACTGAGAGAGAAACGGATGTAATTCTTAAAACTATAAACGGACCAGTAAATATAACGAGACAACCAAAGCCAGAAATGTGAGTTAGCATTAGATGGGCTGTGATTATGTCGCCACCCTTCGGCTTCAGGTTCGTTTGATCACCACAAAGTATACCACAAAGAAATACGAGGGGACTGAGTTTACAATTTTAAAAGGTCAAATTTATTAAAACACGCTCGATAAAAGAAAACAAACAGTAATATATAATAAGAAGCCCAGTACAGGCTTTGAAAACGAATCCACGGTTCACAGGTAAAAAGTCCGGGGATTGTGGGAAGAGCAGTCTTTGAGGGGAGTAGTTTGGTTGTGGCCTCGGCCTCCAGTCCGTGCCGCAGGGCCGGCTAGTCAGAGTGCTGGCGCCCTCCCAGCGGTCCCAGTGGACTTCAAGGTCCTAGTACGCCACCACAGAACTATTGATAACACACACAAAAATGTTGGCTTAGCAACCACACTAATACGATTCAATAAAACCACACTACATGCAGGTTATAAGGGACACGTCCCTTCACTTAGCGTTTTAAAGGCGTTGTACAGGTTCCTTGTCCTGGTCCCCTCTTGGTCCGCGGAGATACGGCCAGTCACTCCTCAAGTCCTGACTCAGTCCCTTTTCCAAAGGGGGAGACGGCGCTGTGGACAGGGAAAGGCGGTCTTAGACACACAAGCAACACAGCTCGGGTAAGTATAACTTCCACACAGTTATGGACACTTCCCTCTACTTAGCTGATTTAGAGCGTTGTATGCAGTGATCCTTTCGGTCTCCGTGGCTTCCCGTTGCCTTTCGCTGGGCTGTTGCTCCGTGCTGTGCGGTAGTCTTTCCTTTTTCCGTTCCTTCCTCCGTCTCTTTCTCTCCGTCTCCTTTCGTTCTCCGTGTGCCTTCCTGTTCTCTCCTTCCGGGTTCTTCTTTCCTACTGTCTTTCCATTGCGCCTTTTAAACTAGACCCGGGCACATCCTATTGGTCTCGGTGATTGTGCAGGTGTGGTAGGCGTTCCCCATCACGAGTTTGTCCGTGCGTCACCAAAAATTTAAAGGGGCCGCGCACTCACCCAGAACACACAAAGCAAATACAAACGAGAAGCCGGCACTCCGTGACATTTTCAAACTACAGTATATTACATACTGGCTACATTTATAAAGTTGTCATGGCTCACGTTATCTCTGAAGAAGGTTATTGAACAAACAAGCCCACGGAAGTCAGGAAGAAGAGTCCCTGGCGAAGTGTAACCTTATAATGCCATAATATAATATTATATAAGGTTACATATATAATGAGTTAGCATTAGCTGCTTTTGTAAAGAAATTTGAAAAAAAGAATTTGAAAAGCAACGACAGCAAATGTTTCAGACTCATAAGCCTCTGAGTCGTCGGTCCTGTTAGCTGCTTAGCATTAGACAACTGAAATCCAAACCACAATATATTAGATATGGTCTGTAATGATGTCTTACCTTTTCAGTAAAATAAAGCCAGCTCAGGGTCTGTTTTTCCCCAAAGTAGACCGCAGCTTTTTCCACTCTGCCTATGTGCACTCTTTCCCCGACGTCGGTCACACTTCTGTTTTCCTCTGCGGGACTTGCTCGATAAAGCATTGATTGTTTTTGTCGGTGTCTGGGCTGTGCTAGGGGCCGGTACTTTTTTGTTGCTCGCAGAGTCCCTCTTGATACAAACGCTCAAAACGCTGTTTCGAAAATTGCGTGTGTCCACACTAATGAATAAAATACACACGTATCATAGTTCGCATTCAACACATCATGTTTATATTTCAGAGCCATTTTTAAATATGAAGGGGACATGGTTTTGTGGATTAATGTGTTGAAATTTATGTTAATCTATGTGTTAAGTTTGTCTGTATGAGACTAGCAGTAAGCTAGATCAACATTAGAATAAAATACAGATCATATTCTAACATTTTATTATTGTTGAACTATATAACATTGATTAGTGACTGGTCAGTCACTACTGCTAGTTTATTTGTGTGGCTAGCTAGTTATTTTGCACTTACACTCGGACTCTGCTTTATGAAAAAGCTTCTTATGTCCCCTTTTTTCTTCTTGGTTGGCATTTACAAAGTACAAAAAGGGGCAAAAAAACATTATATTAAAATGTTTTTACTCTGGCCTTTGTATGTGGCAGAGAGACAGCCCTGGTAACTTACCGTCGGCGTCGTCAGCATGTGCGCGCGCACACACACCAGCCGCTCGCTGCTAGTGCAAGCACAAAAGTAGTCCTGGCCCGCGCCTGTAGCCTGTCAGATATCCCGCCGCCAATCAAATTACGGCATTTCTTGTACTGTCCTCGTCCTGGCCGTTAGAATCGATCCAAATAGCAGTGTAAAGATCCAAATAGCAGTTCAAAGGAGCTTTCTAAATATTGGTGGGGACAAATTTGCCATCTCAAAATATTGATAGGGACTAGTACCTTGCGTCCCCCCCTAAACCTACGCCCATGGAAACATCGTTTTATAAAATAACGCCCATACAATAAAAAACCTTTGCGGATATTCCCGTCTCATATGCGGGCCATCCGTGTGAACTTGGCCAAATCCTTTTACTATGAACAGTAACATGTTGTTGTTGGAAAGATAAGGAATACACAAAACATGACAGCTTATATTATATTGCATTATTTCATGAATTTGAAATATTAAAACTGACATGTGTTCTTAATGAGATTTTTTAGGACAGCTGTAAAGTGTGTGATAAAAGTGTCTGGTTCACCAAATCTTGGGCTATGGATGACCTTAAGCCTTTCCCAGACCGGTCTGAACCAGGACCAGACTAAACATCCTTCATACACTGAATAGAGAGCATGATTATTGCACAGCCTTAGGCTGGCCACAATAAAAAGTCATTTTAAAATGTGCAGTTTTATCACACAGCACAATGCCACAAATGTTGCAGGTTTTGAAGGAGTGTGCAGTTGGCATGCTGACTGCAGGAATGTCCACCAGAGCTGTTGCCCGTAAATTGAAGGTTTATTTCTCTACTATAAGCCATCTACAAAGGCATTTCAGAGAATTTGGCAGTACATTCAACCGGCCTCACAACCCCAGACCACGTGACACCACACTAGCACAGGACCTCCACACCCAGCATCTTCACCTCCAAGATCCTCTGAAACCAGCCACCTGGACAGCAGTTTGTCGTTGTAACCGACTTCTCTCTTCACAGATGAATCACGGCTTTCACTGTACATGGCAGATGGCAGACAGCGTTGTGGATCGCTTGGCTCATGGTGGTGGGGTTATGATATGGGCAGGCATACAATATGTTATGGACAATAAACACAGGTACATTTTATTGATGGTATTTTGAATGCACAAAGATGCCATGACGAGATCCTGAAGCCAATTGTTGTGCCATTCATCCACGACCATCCCCTCACGTTGCAGCAGGATAATGTACGGCTCCATGTTTTAAGGATCTGTACACTAATCCTGGAAGTTAAAAACATCCCAGTTCTTGCATGACCAGCAAACTCACCGGACAGGTCACCAAATGAGCATGTTTGGGATGCTCTGGATTGGCGTATAAAACCAGTTCCAGTTCCTGCCATTATCCAGCAACTTGGCACAGCCCTTGAAGAGGAGTGAAAAACATTCCAAAGGCAACAATCAACCACCTGATCAACTCCATGCGTCAACTCTATGTGTTGAACTGTTGAGGCAAATGATGGTCACACCAGATACTGACTGGTTTTCAGATTCCCTAAACAGGACATTTCTGACTTTACTCGCAGTCGGTCCACGGGTAAAAAAAGTTCAACAAATTCAGGACTTTTAGTGAGTGCCTCCAGCTTGTCAAATACCCAATCCCCATATCACACCTCTGCCTTTTTTAACTTTGAGTTTGCCCAGAGAGAGCCCCCTCAGCTCCACTTGAGCTGCAGCAGCTCACCTTGATCATAGCTGTTACCAGACACTGAAGAGTCATTCAACATCTTTCCTCCTCCAAATAAGTCTGGGAGCAGAAAGCTGTCATCAGCAGTCTAATTTTACAAGAATCACTTTAAGCCAGGTCCCATGTCCCAATGGGCCCATGCAAGAAAAGACTGACTGCTCCCTTTTCCATTTGCCCCATTCAAGCATCATTGTGATCCCATCGATTTGGACGGAATATGATGATCTCTGTATTACTGTAAATGCTGGCTGTAGCAATATTCATTTCTTTGAGTGAGGAGTGAATGAGGTCTTCTCCCTATGCTTTTTGTGCAGTCCACTGTGTGGCACACTACTGATTAATTGTCTGCGGTGAACACCACCCCACAAAACATATGTGTGTACTGATTTACACTTACACACCAATGCTGTGAGAGGAGCTGATAAAAACACAGAGATGTGAATCTCCTTTTGCACTGGATCAGAATGAATAACATGCTCTGCAGCAGCATACCCTCTCAGTTTTTCATGTTCTCACACTCTGGTCAGAAATTTAAAAAAGGTTTTTGTATTTTGGAATTATAAACTACTAACTCCAATTGAAGCAAGCAGGGAAAGTATCTGTCTAGTCAGATATGGCATGTCTATCAGGTACCGCAACTTGTCTGCACAGCTCAAATATGCTCTAACAGTTACTCTGTGGTTTCTGGCAGAGGATTTACCACCATTTTGTGGTGTTTTTATGTATTTTCAAAATGCAAAGTGATCCTCCTTCACCAAACACTAACCTCCATGAGTTCTGACTCTAAACTGGACTTGGACTATTCTCTTGTATTACAGTGTCTTATAGACTGGTTCTGGTCTTGACTCGCTATAGATAGATGAAAGTCTTGGTATTGTAATGAGCTCAGTGAAATCATGTAGACTCTTCATTCACGTCAAGAACCCCTTCCTCAACACTCTCTTGTATATCTCTACATATCTCTCCTTCACAATCCTTCAGGCAAAGTAAAAAAATAAATGAAATAAAAAAATTAAGTTCAAAGTGATGAATTATGTTTATGAATGTGTATACACATAATGTTATTATTGTGTAGCCTATTTACAGCAGTAACAGTGAGGTGTGCTGTTTTTTACACAGTTAAACAGTAATATAAAGTAAAGTAAATTTTATGTAAAGTAATACCCGAAGAGCCTCCTAAATACACCTTCCCTTGTTTATCTTAGCTAGTCTACTGACATTCTATCCATGATATGCAAAATACATTTTCTGAATTTTTTTCTGTATAAAGCCAGTGTACATGTGTTATTTTACCATGAATATATTTTACTTAACATGACAGAAAAATATTTATTATTATTTTATTTGGAAGCTGACACAGCAAAAATGACAGCTTCTGATGGAATTACTATAGAAAATGACTGAGTGCTTATTAGGCTCCCATCATGAAAGTAGAATTACCGAGGCGTTTCCAGGCTAGCTGAGACATAGTCCCTTCAGTGTGTCCTAGGTCTTCCCCAGGGCCATCTCCCGGTGGGACATGCCTGTAACACTTCCCCAAGGAGGTGTCAAGAAGGCATCCAGAACAGATGCCCGAGCCACCTCAACTGACCTCTTGATGTAGAAGAGCAGCAGTTCTACTCTGAGCTCCTCTGCGATGTTGCAGAGACAGAGCAGACAGAGCAGCGTGTCAGCCAAGACAGCCCCACAACATCCAGAGACTTAAGGTACTCAGGCCGTATCTCATCCACCCCCGGTGCCTTTCCACAGAGGAGCTTCTCAAATACCTCAGTGACTTTAGCTTGGGAGATGGACGAGTCCACCTCCGAGCCCTCGGCCTCTGCTTCCTCAGTGGAAGACGTGTCGGTGGGGTTGAGGAGATCCTCGAAGTATTCCTTCCACCGTCCAACAATATCCCCAGTTGAAGTCAGCAGATTCCCACCTTCATTGTAAACAGTGTTGGCAGGGCACTGCTTCCCCCTCCTGAGGCGCCGGACGGTTTGCCAGAATTTCTTTGAAGCTGACCAATAGTCCTTCTCCATTGCCTCACCAAACTCCTCGCTGACCCGAGTTTTTGCCTCCACTACCACCCGGGCTGCAGTCCGCTTGGCCTGCTGGTACCTATCAGCTGCCTCAGGAGTCCCACAAGCCAACCAGGCTCGGTAGGTCTCCTTTAACTTGACAGCATTCCTTACTTCCGGTGTCCACCACCGGGTTTGGGGGTTGTCACCACAACAGGCACCAGAGACTTTACGGCCACAGCTCCAGAGTAGCCGAGTCGACAATGGAGGTGGAGAACATGGTCCACTCAGACTCATGTCTCCAGCCTCCCACGGAATCTGGTTGGAGGTCGAAGATCTCGGCCAAAAATGTTCCCAACAGACCCTCACATTATGTTTGGGTCTGCCGAGTCTGCCCAGTTTTTTCCCCGCCTCACAATCAGTTGACAGTTCCGCCCCCCACTACAAAGTCGATCATCGACATCTGGCCTAAGGCGTACTGGTGCCACGTCCAATGTTGGAGACCCATATCCTTGAACATGGTGTTTGTTATGGACTAACTGTGACTAGCACAGAAGTCCAATAACAGAACTAGCTTGGGTTCAGATCAGGTGGGGCATTCCTCCCAATCCCATGTCTCACTGTTGTTGCCCACGTGGGCGTTGAATTGTGAGTCCCCGGTTATAGCACTTTCCAGCACCCCTCCCAGAGACTCCAAGAAGGCCCGGGTACTCTGCACTGCCAGTCCATAAGCACAAACAACAGTGAGAGACCTATCCCCGACGGCCCAGGGAAGCGACCCTCTCGCCCAGGGAAGCGACCCTCTCGTTCACCGTGATGCCAGCATTCTTTTTTCTAATCCAGTGTTGCTTTCGCTGGGCACCATGTTTGGTGGCATCATTTTGTTTAAATCCCATCGGTTTACTCAGTTTTGGAATTGACACTATTTATCCAAGTTTAAATTTTCAGTCTTACTATATGGTGTGATCGGGATTGTCTGTTAAGTCTTATTTCAGAATCCAAAGCAAAAATAGATACCAAGGCTCCAGTCGCTCAGCAGGTCCAACGTGTTGTTTAAAAAGTAAAAATAAAAAAAATAAAAAATAGAAATCCAGATAAATAAATAAAAAAAAAAGTAATGTAAAAAGTTAATCATAAAATAATTGGCTAAAGGTGGAAATAACTAAAAAGCAAAGGAAAGCTGGCATGAGCAAGCAGAAGAGCGTCTGCACTCATCAGGAGTAGTAGAAGAATCACATCACAGTCTTTCCTCTATCTATGCCCATGGATGTATTATTAGACCAGGATCCTGAATAATAATGGATTTTCAATGGATATTGACAAAAATATTTTGGCTTCCAGGCTTCCGTGTTGTGCTGCCCATAAAGCAGGTGCACTCGGAAGTGGGGAGTGGGAAGTCTGGGCATTTTTGTTAAGACTGCTGCCCCCGCAACCCAACCCCAGATAGAAGAATGGATAAAGAATGTAAGAAGATGGATGGATAAAAAAATATTTCCCCACCCATAATGAAGGGGGTCTTGGTGCAGCTTCTAGCCGGGAAAAGACACACTGAGGAAGGCAAGACAAGCCACGCTCTCCACCTGGAGGCTTTGATGAGGCGGGGGCTGGAGCTTTTATATGCTACCCATTGAAAGGGCGGGGGGCTTTGGACAGGTGAAGTGCAATAGAGGGTTCTACACTTTAATTTAATATTTTACCTTTATTTAATCAGGAAAGTCCCACTGAGATTACAAATCTCTTGGTTATTTTTCTATTTGGTTACACTTCAGCCCGGCAGTGCCCGAGAGATCCGGTTTAAGTAAAGGTGGTGTGAAGCAGATGCAAAGCCAAAATAGTCTTTATTTCTTATATTTATCAATGATTTTTCAAATGCACAGAAAAACATTCAAATCATCCACATTACAAAGACCAAAGGCCAAAATGCAAGCAAGACAGGGTGCTTTCAAGTCACTTTCTTGAAATTACTTTGCCAAAACCAGTAGCATATGTAGGCCAAAAATTATGCTCAATAATCTTCAATCTCGAGCTTCTCGACAAGCCTTAGAAGGAAGGAACCACAGCTTTGTTGCACACATTCTTTCCTCACAATTTACTCTCACCAGAGCGCTCACCAACAACATTCTCCCCACCTGCCACAATATGTTGCAATTCTCCGACTTTGGCGTTTAAAAGGTTGAGTGGGCCAAAAATGAGTCTAACTCCAGCCCTGGGGTCATGTGAAGTTTAGGGGAGAATGCATTTCCTATTCATGTTTTCTTTAGTTGTTTTTCCATTTTTTTGATCAAAATACAAAGTAAAGTAGGCTTTTGAATGTATTAGCTTGTTTTAAATTCCATTTTGTCATAATGTTTTAGACCTAATCCAATAAACATGCCATAGCTGTACCACCCGTTTATAAAAGAGAGAAGGAATAGACAGGAATCTTAGTAAGTTTTTGATTACTGTAAGAGAAGATCGCCAGACCCCTTACAAAGGTAAGAGAGTTTTACATTAATATAGTTTCAGTGACAACAACATTGACTACAGTAAACCTTTTACCTGCACTTATTGGCAAACAGGTCTTGTTTTATGTATGTGCCTAGAAATTTGAGCCCCTGCCCCTCTGTAGCTTTCTGCACAGCCCTGATTAACCAATCCATCCTTCTTTTCCGTCTTGTAAAAACTTAAATGGATCCAGCTGCCACTGTCCGCTCTTGGTTTACGCCTTACATCACCTCAATCTCCCTCTGCGCAACTCACCCAAGGTGTCCCTAAGGTTCGGCTCTCAGCCCCTCCTGTTAACATCCTTCCCCTTAGACACATAATCCACCGACATAGTCTCCAGTTCCACTGTTCTGCTGACGACATCCAGCTCTACTTTTCCTCCAGATCCATAACTCCTGCCACTCATTCTACCATCTCCAGCTCAAGAAATCAAATCATGGTTAGAACTTTCTCCAAGTCAACTGCAATAAAACTGAAATAATCATTATTCACCTTAAAACACTCCGCAAATCCAGCAATAAATTCACTCTCATGATAGATTGCTCAAACTTTTCCCACCTCCCCTCATCTCCATAACCGTGGCATATTTTATGACCAAATCCTCTATGAAAACCAATATCAAACATATCACAAAGACGAAACATTGCTTGCTTTCGCCCATCCCTCTCATTTTCATCTGCCGAATCATGCTCAACCTTATGCTTTTGCCACCTCTTGCCTTAACTACTGCAACAGCTTGCTCTATGGTTCACCCTGTAAAACTCTCAATAGACTAATACATCCAGAACTTTGTTGCTCTCCTCACAATGAATTCTCAAACTGTAGTCATTCTAAAAAGGTTGCATATCATATGGGCCTGTATAACCAAAAAGCATAGTGAGATAGTAAAAAGAAACTGTTCATACTGGTGGTGGTGGCTGGGAGTAGTATGGCAATGGCCAAAAACTTGCAAGGTTGAACAGGCAGATGTTGGAGGCTTTCTGTGGGTGCCAGATAGAGGCTCGGAGTGTAGGCCACACAACTAATGTAAGCTAGCAGTTGTGCTCATGGTCAGACTATTTCTGAATGTGGAAGAACTCAAGAGTGGCTGTAATATTGGCATTGATTTTATATAGTGCTTTCCACCTAGTGGCACTCAAATCGCTTTACTTTAAGCTTCAATTCACCCACCAGTGTCACAGCTGGAACAACACTGCTCCACCACTGTTTGCCTTCATGTGTCCTATGTGTCTATGTTAGAAAAAAAAAATACTTTCACTTTCCATAGGCCCAATGTATTTTGATTTTCCAGGAGTCACCACTGAATAATTTTATAATATTTTATCTTGCGGACTTCATGTAAATAAATTCAAAATTCAAAAAATTATTCAAAATTTGTAGTGGGCGCTGGAGAGCCTTTTCCAAACATAGCAATTATTATGGCATATCAGTGTGTTCAGGGCATCATTGTGCATAACTGCCTCATAGGCTCTAACTCAATCTGATAATGTTTGAGCAAAATATCTGATATTGGTATATCACAAAACAAGCACGAAGTTTGAGGCAACTTGGAAACCGGGTTTCATCTATGAAGAATGTGAATAACATTTGAAGCCCCACTTTTATAGATTATGCGGAGCAATTTCTAACTTTGTTGCTTAAAATTTCCAGGAAAAGATAGAGAAATACTGACAAAAAAAATGCTCAGCATTTTGAACATTTCGATCCAAGATAGCTGACTTCCTATGTGTTGTTGGGCGGGACCATAATAATATTTTTGTTGGGTATGATGTGATAAATCAGTATGCCAAATTTTGTTAAATTACGCCACAATGGGTGTGCCTGGGTCCCTTAGGGTTAAAAAAAAATAAAAAACACTCCTTTAGTTGTGCTTGTCATTGACCCCTTCAGTGTGGGTTCACCCATTGACCTCCATTCATTTTATTGTCTACGCAAATAGAAGTGTATTGGGTCCCTATATATGTATGCCCGGTTAGTGATCGGAATAGTAATCTATTTTTACTTTTCAAGGATGCGCTGTAGAGCCCCCTTTTTATGGTTTTGTATGGGACCTCCAAAATAAATATTTTTTGCCAATTCTGAATTTTGGCCCAAATAAAAATAGTTTTTGAGCACATTCAGAGGGTCAAATTAGAGTTCCAATTGCAATTAAAGGCCCTCGCCTACCCCAGCGACCGCAGAGGGCACATGTCCAAGGAAGGACAGCATCTCATCCTTCAAGGCCCAAACTGCAATGTCAAATTTGTCATAAATGAGGCATTACGATTGCAACACGATTATAGATAGGGTGTTATAGATTAGGCTTTTTATTTATCATCACACATGGCCCATTATTGGCATATCATTGTGTTAACGGTGTAAATGTGCACAAGTAATCCATTTGGTGCAACCAGATCTGTTGTTTGTGAGAATTAGAGAAAAAAAGGCCGCCCCGTTAAAGGTGACCTGACCACACCCACAAATTTATTTTGGGTGTGGTTTATTTATTATTTATTTATTTATTTACTTGATAACTTTTGTTTTTTCTGCTGTTTTTTTAAACGAGGGGTTGCACATTCAACCCAAAATGTCTGACTTCCTGTTGGGTTTAGCGTGGTTATATATTGGAATTTTATATTAAACATGACATGATATATGTCTGCCACGTTTCAAATTACTTTGATTAAAAAATTGCTTTCGCTTTGTACATCCCATTTAATTTGTCACACATTTGGGGCATTGCTATTGCAATATTTTGCTAGGATATAATTTTATATTAACCCTCGAAATGATACATGCGTGAGCCAAGTTTAAATTTCCTACAATAAAAATAAGTTACTCTTGCTTTGCCATTTCCCGTTGAATTTTTCACACATTTGGGGGATATGGGGTGGACCTCATTGCTTTTTTGTTTGTCATCCCATCAAGGATGTTTGTACCAAGTGTCATGTCTCTATGTCAAACTACATTTTTGTGTCCCATTATAAAGCTGTAGGGGGCGCTGGAGGGTCATTTATAAAGATATCCCTTTAATTTGCGTTCAGGTCATAAATGGGCACAAACACTTCATTGGGTCCAAGCAGATCTGACTATTTTTGAGAGAGTTAGAGGAGATTTTATTCTTCACAAAATGGCCACCTTGGGGGTGCACATGGCAGAGTGGTTAGCACTCCTAGCAAGAAGTTTGTGAGTTCAAACTCTGCGTCAAAAACTGGTCCACCGTAAAGACAAGATCCCCTCGCACAAACAGAGAAATGTAGATTATGCAGTTCAGTGAAGAGTGCACTGACAGTTATGTCGGTGAAACAAAACAACAGCTTCACAAGAGGATGTATGAGCACAGAAGAGCCAATCCTGGAGGACCTGAGTCTGCAGTCCACCTCCACCTCAAAGAGAAAGGGCATTCCTTTGAGGACAGCAATGTCCCAATTTTGTCCAGAGAGACCAGATGGTTTAAGAGAGGGATGAAGGAAGACATGTTTTTGTTAAAATAGCAAGGCCCTCTTTGGACAGATGAGGTGGCCTTAGATTCATGTTGCCTAGTATTTATAACAGTGTTCTGAAACCTTAATCAAAAGAGTTTCACTCTAGAACAACCACAACACCTGAATGGAACAGTGGCACTAACCAGCCTTTAATGACTCTCACATCAGGAGTCACACTTCCCTTTCAGAGCCAACGACTATGAGACAGAACAGCCTGGTCCATCAGGTTTGGTTTTAGGTTGAACCCCTCCCTCTAGAGATATAAGGTCAGCTCTCTTACAGTCGATCTCAGAATTGATAAAGTCTCTTGGAAAAAGAATTGAAATGGCGTCACCTTTGACCTGGATGACTGAGAACCTGCACAGACATTTAGAGTAGGGCACATTTTATTATAAATTCATGAGTCATGCATTAGTACATGCATAGGGTCAAAGCTAGGGCTAGTAGTTTGGGTTAGGGTTAGAATGAAAATATGATGAAAACATGATCATTTCTAGTGATTCATGAGATTTTATTGCATGTACTAATGCATGAGTTATGCACAAATTAAAGCATGACATCATAATTAAATGTGCCCCCTACCCTAAAGTGTAATGGATGGATGTGTGTTGTGCTACAGTGTGTTCTGTCACAACAGTCCGCTAACCGACCTGTACAGGTCACTCTATACTAGCAGCAATAGCTGTGCAATGTTACATTAAATATTTACATTTACATTTACATTTAGTCATTTAGCAGACGCTTTTATCCAAAGCGACTTACAAGTGAGGAAAACAATGGAAGCAATTTTAACAACACAAGGTACAAAAAGCATAAGTGCACAAAAAAATAGTCAGTTTAAACCCAGCACAGTTTACAAAGCTAAGGATAAGATAATTTTTTTTTTGATGAAAGGAATCAATAGAAAGGAAGTAGAACTCAGTGTTTGTCAGTCAGGTGTTGACGGAAGAGATGTGTTTTCAGGCGTTTTTTAAAGATGGCTACAGAATCTGCTGATCTTGTAGCAGCAGGTAGATCATTCCACCAATGTGGAACAGAGCCAGAGAAGGTACGTGAGAGTGATTTTTTACCTTTTTGGGACGGTACCCGTGGCAGAGTGGTTAGCACTCCTGCCTCACAGCAAGAAGGTCGTGAGTTCAAAACCCGGCCGACTCAAACATACTCAGCCGTCTCCGATCTTTCTGTGAGGAGTCTGCATGTCCTCCACGTGTTACTGTGGGTTCTCTCCGGGTACTCCGGCTTCCTCCCACCGTCCAAAGACATGCATGTATAGGTTAATTGACAACTCTAAAGTGCCCCTAGTGAATGAATGTGAGAGTGAATGGTTGTATGTCACTGTCTATGTCTAAATGTCAGCCCTGCGACTAACTGGCCACTGTCCAGGGTGTACCCCGCCTCAGGCCCAAAGCTGCTGGGATAGGCCCCAGTCACCTGCGACCCCTAATGGGACAAAGCAGTAGAAAATGAATGAATGAATGAATCAATGAAGGGACGGTACCACCAGACGTTGTTCATTTGCAGAGCGCAGGGATCTGGTAGGAACGTAGGTCTGTATTAGTGAGTGAAGATATGAGGGTGCAGAACCAGTGGTGGTCTTGTAGACCAAGAGCATAGCTTTGAACTTGATGTGGGCGTCAGCAGGAGCCAGTGTAACCTAATGAATAGAGGAGTTACGTGCGCTCTCTTCGGTTCATTAAAGACCACTCTTGCCGCTGCATTCTGGATCAGCTGCAGAGGTTTGGTTGTGCAGCAGAGAGTCCAGCCAGTAGAGCATTGCAATAATCCAGTTTGGACAAGACAAGAGCCTGGACTAGAATTTGCGTAGAGTGCTCTGATAGGAAAGGTCTAATTTTCCTGTTGTAGAGGATGAATCTACAGGACCGGGTGGTGCTGGTGACATGACTTGTGAAGTTTAGTTGATCATCAATTACCACTCCCAGATTTCTGGCAGTGCTGGACGGTGTAATGGTTGATGGGCCTAGTTGAATGGAGAGGTTGTGGTGGGTCTTTGGATTGGCCGGAATCACAAGCAGTTCTGTTTTTGCAAGGTTCAGCTGCAGGTGATGGTCCTTCATCCAAAGTGAGATGTCACTCAGACATGCCGAGATGCGACCAGAGACCGCATGCAGTATTATTAACAGCCCAGTTCAATAAACATTTTGAATGAGACATAACTCAACATATGTTAGAGCCGCAACACAAACAAATAGATGATGCCGAGGCAGTTGCAAAAACACATATTTTTGTTATTCCCTAAGCTTTATATTAGCTTGAATTTTACTATCAGGATAGATGTCATGCGGCATTAGTTTTGAGTGAGATGTAATTAAAGGGTCTGAGAGCAGCTCTTTTGTGGACCTGTGCAGAGGGAGGCGTAGTCTTAAAGACTGTGGTGAAGTGACCACCACCCTTTTTTGTGCTAAAATTTATATTATAAATTTAAATCCATCTGAAAAAAAAAAATTATAATAATTATGATACATATTGGAGAATTTTACATACATTTAATTGAAAACAGCAGTTGTCAGTGTGTGCTACAGAAAGGTCTTGCTGTAAAGTGTTGGTGCGGCTGTAGACAGACATTGTGGGATTGTGGGTGGCAGCATGGGGGCAGGGATGAGGGGCCCTGGGATAACGCCCCCTCCCCCTGGAGATGAGAGGCGGGAAACCTGTACCATTAATTAATTGTAGACTCTGTTTAAAGAACAGTCCCCCAGCATGAAGCTGGCACATCTGAGCCAGCGCATGCTTCAGAGGATAAATGACTGTTTCTCCTTTAGGCTCTGAAGGGGACTGCATGAATTTCACAGCTGAACAAGTATCACTTCCCCACACACACACATTTACTCACATGATCTATTTGTTCACGCACAGATTTATGGATGCATAATAACTCACTGTGTAAACAAAATGTTCTATTGTGTGGTCCCTTATTCTAGCATTTTTATGAGCTTAACACTCCTCAGCCTTAGCACCTTATGCAACACTGTGCTGCCGAGAAGAAGAATTAATTATTGTGCATACATGTGTGTTGAGATGTCAAAGAACAGGAAGTAAAACGTTGACAATATGAGAGTTTATAAAGCTCTCACTCTATCTCACGTGTCAAAAGTCAGACTCTGGTAACTAATGTCACTATTTCCATTCTCTGGTGGTTTCTCTAATCTATCTCCCCAGCCTAACTGTGTTTAAAAAGAATTTCAAAGTTGAATCACCTTTTTATAAAAATAAATAAATAATAATTAATGCATATTTTTTGCTACAGCATAAATAAATCATTAAATGAGGTATGACTGATTTGCATGTTAATTTATCTGCTTTTTTTGTGCTTTGTACTTTGGTAACTCTGGGTCCACACACACATTACAGATCCGTCACAGTAAATGTTTACTCCCTCTACTGAACATTAATTTGGCAATGAGAGTGCAAATTGAATGTGTAACAAAATTTGACCCCAGAGGGTTCAGCAACTCTTCACTACCAAAATACAACTACAATGACAAGCTCTCGAAACACAACTCTGCCCTAAATGTAAGTTGGCAGAGTTTGAAGGGTTGAGGTGTCAGTGGACATAAGACAAAGCTGTGAACAGAATGAATGGATGCTGTGATGCAGGAATCCAACTTTACATAAATCGTAGAAGTAACACACAATTGACAAAAAATGAAAATGAGCAGTGACACAAGTGTGCATGACTGTGCAGTCCAATGCAAACACCTTCAACCTTGAAACTCCAACACACAGATTAGAATGTGAGTTTTGTTCCTTTTGTTCCTTCTGACTATCTGAGTATTCCTGGGGTTGAGCTGCAAGCCATGAGGTCTGGAGGCTGTCCTACTTTCTGTTCACACACTCACTCCCAGCCCCATTCCCAAAGTACACACCTTCAATTGGCAGGTGCACTCGACATGAAATAACAGGCCGGACAAGGCTAGAACCAGAGCCAGCCAGTGAGTGTGGATGTCTGTGTTAATCTAACCTCAGAGTGTAGAATTGCTGCAGAAAAGCCTACTGTGATTAATACAATGTTTACAGCAGGATGCGGTGAGCCTGTCCCGTTAATCTGTCCCGCTGACGATTTGCAGAGCCTAATGTGAAATGAGGTGTGGAGCCCGGTAGTTTATCACTAGGCCTGATTAGAGAGTTGCACACACAGCCTCAGCCTCAGCCAACACTGTTTAGAACTTCCTCCTGATGCCCTTTATTTGCTTCGGTCCAAAAAGACACATTTAGAGATATAAAAAGTGAAGGTCCACGTTTTTGCCATTGCTGTGAAGAACCTTTTCAAATCCAATCCCAATGCTGGCAGAGTGTCTCGATTTTACATTTACATTTAGTCATTTAGCAGACTCTTTTATCCAAAGCGACTTACAAGTGAGGATAACAATGGAAGCAATTTTAACAATACAAGGTACAAAAAGCATAAGTGCACAAAAACTAGTCAGTTTAAACCCAGCGCAGTATACAATGCTAAGGATAAGAATTTTATTTATTTTTATTTTTTTTTTAAAGAAAGGAATCGATAGAAATGAAGTACAACTCAGTGATAGTCAGTCAGGTGTTGACAGAAGAGATGTGTTTTCAGGTGTTTTTTAAAGATGGCTACAGAATCTGCTGATCTTGTAGCAGCAGTAGATCATTCCACCAATGTGGAACAGATCCAGAGAAGGTACGCGAGAGTTATTTTTTACCTTTTAGGGACGGTACCACCAGACGTTGTTCATTTGCAGAGCGCAGGGATCTGGTAGGAACGTAGGTCTGTATTAGTGAGTGAAGATATGAGGGTGCAGAACCAGAGGTGGTCTTGTAGGCCAAGAGCATAGCTTTGAACTTGATGTGGGCGTCAACAGGAGCCAGTGTAACCTAATGAATAGAGGAGATACATGCGCTCTCTTTGGTTCATTAAAGACCACTCTTGCCGCTGCATTCTGGATCAGCTGCAGAGGTTTGGTTGTGCAGCAGGGAGTCCAGCCAGTAGGGCATTGCAATAATCCAGTTTGGACAAGACAAGAGCCTGGACTAGAATTTGCGTAGAGTGCTCTGATAGGAAAGGTCTAATTTTCCTAAAGTTGTAGAGGATGAATCTACAGGACCGGGTGGTGCTGGCGACATGACTTGTGAAGTTTAGCTGATCATCAATTACCACTCCCAGATTTCTGGCAGTGCTGGACGGTGTAATGGTTGATGGGCCTAGTTGAATGGAGAGGTTGTGGTGGGTCTTTGGATTGAATCACAAGCAGTTCTGTTTTTGCAAGGTTCAGCTGCAGGTGATGGTCCTTCATCCAAAGTGAGATGTCACTCAGACATGCCGAGACGCGAGCAGAGACCGTCGGATCGTCAGGTTGAAATGACAGGTGGAGTTGAGTGTCATCTGCATAGCAGCCTAGCTTTCTTGGTAAACTTCCTTGACAAGCCACATACCAAAAATATTTGTATGAAAGTGCTCACTTTACATTTATAATTTATCATACATTGATAATTTTCAATGTAAGGTATAATAGATTGTGACTGTCAGGTAAAATTTCAGTAAAACTAATGCATAGCCTCATTTACAACTAAAGTCACTGCACTCATCTAAAACTAGTACGGCACTGAAAAGGACCTAGACAGGAAAGTGACACAGTGAGGTGCTAACATCAACCTCTTGAAAATCTATCTGTTTTAGTTAAGTAGGTTCACACTTTTAGTGGTGTCTCATTTGTGTTTCCAAGAGCACCAGAAAAGGAGCTCTGTACTGTGCTACTTTGGCAACCTTTAGTTTGGTCAAAAATGCAAAATGCAAAAAAAAAAAAAAAGCAAAATAGGGATATTTATAATTTAAAATATGTGAATAACATGCTTTTATCTGATCCTTTGATGTTTACTGTATATCGAAAGTTCCACCAACATAGATCAGGATTAGGATCTAGTTCAGATGTGTAGTGTTTAGAGGGCATATTTTGGTTTCTATCATAACCAGGTTGTTTCCTACATATTGGTTGTGTGTGCCATTTGATGAATTGAATGAATTTATTTATTCATTTGGAATGATCATTGTTATGTGTATTACAACGTAAATGTACATGCAACATAAGAGTTTTGATAAACTTATGTTGATGATAAATGTTGATGGTTTTAGTTTAGTCTATTTATGAAAATGAATAAACATTGTTTGAGCTTGCTGCTTGGATTACGATTTTAGATCTAAGTATTCATGTGCACATGAACAGTTACAGTTACAGCACTTTACTTTTCTATAATATTCTTGTGCTTGAGTGTGTGTGAACCTGGCTTTCTGGGTGTGCTGGGGAGCACAGCGAGCCATAACTGTGGATAAAGGAAGCAATAACTATGTTGGTTCCCTTATCAAATCAGAGGCAACTGATGTAGAATAATCAACAATTGAAATCAGAGCGAGGACAAGAGCTAAGCTGACGGAAAGAGAAATGTCATCATGAGGAGAGCAATAAGCAAGGAATCAATGCAGTCACCATGGCACTACAACCAGGGTTAACAGCAGGTCCAGAAAGCCAGTGTCAGTGTGTGAGAAACACAAACACCTGACAGAGATTTGAAAGAAGTACTATATGATCATGTGATAGTATTAAACAATTGTGAATATTACACATACAATATGACCTACCAGCCCTACAAATGTAAAAACACCACTTTGTTATTTAGTAGAGGGAATGTTAGCTTTATTCAAACGGTCTTTGCACAAGCACATTTTAAGGTGGCAGAGTGGTTAGCACTCCCGCCTCACAGCAAGAAGACAGGTCAACATCCTCGCCCAGCCAACTCAGACCTTTCTGTGACGAGTCTGCATTATCTCCCGTGTTATTGTGAGTTCTCTCTGGGTTCGCCTTCCTCCCACCGTCCAAAGATATGCATGCATAGGTCAATTGTTGAATCTAATTATTCCTAGTGGAAGTGAGGGAATGTCTGTCTGTCAGCTGATGCCCAAAGTTGCTGGGCTCCAGTCACTTGCAACTCCTAATGGGAATAAGCGGAAGTAAATGAATGAATGAATGAATGTATGAATGAATTTATATTTTTATAATGTATTGTCTGTCATGTATTGATGTGTTGGGTGGTTAGCTCAATGAACTATCTAAATGTCCCACAGTGAGTGAACGGTTGTCTCAGTGTAAGTCTCAAAGTGTTAGCCCTGCAACTAAATCCATTGTCCAGGGTAAACCCTGCCTCAGGCTGATAATTTTATGTAACAATTTTTTATTCATTCATTCATCCTTTCAAGAATGAATGAATGAATGAATGAATGAATAGTTACTACTACTACTCTTTGGACAGAGATTTTTATAATTCTATGTGAAAGCCACCAGATGCATTGTTCTCCTTTCAAAAGCGACACTCGATGCTGCTCATAAATACGTTATGGAGAACATTCTTTGTTTTGCTTTGCTTCTGTGAAGCATGTGTGTCAAACATACCAAGAATTGTCTTAAATATGGCTTGATCACCCACAGCTGCGAGAGAACGCAGCGAGAACATGTGACGTGGAAGCGTCTTTAGGTTTCTTTGTCTTCAGGACCTTGTTGTGTGTGTCACTGCAAACTTCAGCTCTCGTGTCAAAAGAAAAAGTCTATTTTGAACGAATTTTGCCAGCAATTGGACAAGTTGCCCATGTCAAGCTCTTGCTCTTAAAGCCATATATATAGCCGACACCTTCCCGCTCGTATCCGGGGGCTCCCGTGTTGATCTGGCGGAGGAGTAGAGTAGTCTACCCTGTCCCTCGCTCTCTCCCCAGAATGGATATATCTCCCAGGCTCACTCCGGTGCTTCCCGTGAGCAGGCCAGGGACACCTTCTCTACTGCTTCTGCGGACCATGATGGGGCTCCTCACACTCTGACGTAGTGTTTGAGGAGCGGCTAAACATTGAGTGGCTGCAGGAGAAGGGCCCCCCCAAACATTCCAAATTAGAAAGGTTTCTGTCAGGTGGCTGATGTGAGGGGCAATGGCACGATGCCTCAGGTGGAAGAGATCTCCTCTGGGAGAGAAAAAGTCTCTCCCAGAGGAGAGTCTTTAGACACCTACGCTCCCCACCAAGCCGTGCTGGGTGACATCAGCGCTGGTAAGGAAGGCTTTCCAGGCAGCAGGCCAGGCCAGTGCTGCACACGTACCAGGCTGACCTGCTCAAGGACTTGAGCGCAGGGGGCGCCATTGATGAGGCGGCAATCCTGGAATTTGCTGGGCCACAGACCTCTACCTCCACAGATGGCGCTCTGTGTCGACCATAGCAGCCATGGAAGCCAATGGAACAGGCCGTCTGCTTGGTCGCCATGTAGAGCCATCTGTGACTAAACCTCACTGGCATTATTAAGAAGGATTGTTCTTTCTTCCTTGATCTTTCATCTCGCTTTCCGGCATTTCTGGCGCTGTCACCATGGGGTTCTGGGAGGCGAAGTGCTATGAGGAGGCATTCATGAGGTTTCTCCCCCACCGCGCTCAAGAGTTGGGACCGTTGGCCACCCAAACGGCCAGGCTGTGGCCGCTAAACAGACTATGTTGCATTGGGTGAGGGATGCTATTTCCCTGGCCTATGAGGCTTGTGGTCAGCCTCTGCCTCTAGGTGTAAGGGTTCATTCAACCAGAGTGGTTGCATCCTCAGTAACTGTGGCAAAGGGGGTCTTTTTGCAACAAGTTTGTGATGCTGCGGGCTGGTCCTCTCCGTACACTTTTATAAAATTTCATAGTCTGGATGTTCATTCTACCCTGGGCTCTCACGTCCTTGGGTTGAAATCCCAGCCTCATGTCTGAGACCTTTTTGAGGTTTTATGTACACAGACTACACGACCCTCATTGGGTCTGGGACTTTTCCAGTGCAGTGGCGTCAATATTATTGTTCCCCAGCTCTCACGCAGCTGTGGGTCATCAAGCCATGTCACCAACAGGTTATAAAAGCCAATTCTTGGCATGTTTGACACACGTACTTCACAACCAGTTACACAAAGAATGTTCTCCATAGCATGTTTCTACTCAGCATCTCGTTGGTTCGGCACAAAAATAAGGCACATAGTGGAAAATATTCTTTAAGTGAGTCGGCTCTGTTCCCTGAGTTTCCTCACTGCTCTGTGAATAGCTCTCTGAACACCAGCAGGTCTCATCTGACCACAATATTGTTGTTCTCATGGAAATGGTAACAACAAGCCATAATTAACAATATTCCTTGATTTCTAGTAGAAAGCAGAGATGGAGCTCAGTAGAGTGCTGGCTTAGTGTGCTTAAACTATGTGTAACAAAAAAATAATTGTAAAACAAAATTTCTCTAAAACCTGCACAGTGCTGGGGCCTCATGTGAACTCACTTCTTCTGCACTGTTCCACATTAACTTAGTGTGTTTTTGTAAAAAGCACATTGCCATGTTTTTTTTTTCCACAACTGTCACAGTTTGCATATGTTGTTTTCTTCTTTAAATTGGTATGTTTACATCCAAGACCCATTTTTGTGAACCAACCACCCCCACACACACCTCCACTGCACACACGCAACAAATGTGGAGTACACACATCACAGGGGACAGTGCATCCACTGTGAGCTGCAGTACTCGCTGGCACACGCTCAGGCAGATGTGTCACACTTACTCAGTGGGGGACAAAAATACTGCCTTCTTTTAGACACTCAACTTTGTACAATAAACAAGTGTCAGGCAGCAACAAAAGCAGCTCTTTCTTCTTTCTTTAAGGACGTGACAAGAACAGCCTGGGGAAAAAACAAGCATCGATCTGAAAAACACACACAAAACAGAAGATTAAAGCTGCGTTTTTGTTGTCTATTTTTCAGAAATAAAGTTCAGCAACTTTGCACCATTTCCAGCCTGTTCACACTGCAAACACATGTAAAATAAGCCTGAAAGTGAAAGAGATGTACACCACTCACCCTATGATTTAGATCTACAATAGATCACATTTAGACTGGATCTTACAACACCAGGCTTTTAGGGCAGTAACGGTCATGGACAGCAAAAAACCCAAAAAGTAGACTTGGAACAAGGCCAAATGTATGTTTATTTAACATTAGGTATTGACATCCTTGGGAGAAAAAATATATATATGTAGCACCCGTACAACCACTCCGTGAATTACTTACGAGAATGGGGGTGCTTGGGTTCGGTGTAATTCAGGTGGATACCACGAAGGTGCACCTAATAATTTGCTAATGCTTTGTATAACCTTTTTACACAAAAATCCGTTTCAAAAGAAATGAGACCCAGAGATGATGTTTGTTTAGCAACAACAATAGGGTAATGCCTTTGTTTAATAGAATAAAATAATTTGACAAATAAAATATAAAAGCTTCCCCTAACTCACAATATGAGCAACTATACAAAACTAAATAAACAAAAACAGAGAACTTTACAATAAACAACCAAACCACGTCAATTGTCCAGTAACAAATCTTAGAAAATGCAATAAAGGGCCCACTCACACACACATGCACACATGTTCAAGTTTACTCACGGTACCGATTTGAACAAATAAGAAAAACGTTGCAGGCCTGTTGGGTCTTGCAAAACATTGAATGCGCTGAATAGACTCTTGCAAAACATTTAGAAAGTGGAAAAACTTTGTTTTTTTGCTCAGGTGCGGTGCGATGAACCAACATGCCTGCTGTGCGTATGCTAGCCTGGCTACCTCCGATCAATGCTTCCGCTCCGACCTCTCCCGCTCCGTCTGACGCTTCTCCGGCCTCGTTTTCACTCACTTTCTAGGTTCGAGTCCGCGGTCCTCTTTTATGAGCCTCCCGCTCAGTTTCAGTGAATTTACTCCGTCTTTTCAGCGTCTTCTTTTCTGTTTTCTCCCACGTGCGAGCGTCCCCTCCTCCACACATGTCTTTTTTCCGCGTTCTCCTCAAACTCTTCCCCACTTCCTCTCACACGTCTCCCACGTGTCTTCCGGTTCTACGTGCCTGCAGCCAAACACTTTCGACTATACGGCATATATACCCAAATGACCAATAAAAAACAATAGAACACTAAGAATAAAGTAATAAACAGCTAACTGCATTAAACCTTTGGTAATATTATTTATCTAAACGATATATACTTTAAACTTTAGTTTTAATTACTTTAATAACATAACGTTACCAAATATTGATCTCCTGTTAATTATGTAAAATGAATAGATATTTACTTATTCAAAACTCAGGGGTCTGCTATAATTTATATAAAGTTATTAAATGTTTACTTTTTAATAGTCATGTGATTTGTTTTGGAGAGTAGGATGGATTAATCATAACCCACCCAGAGACCATTACACTATATTGCCTAAGTTTACCACTGGGCTACATATATATCAAAGTAGACAAAGAGAAACATCAAAACATAAAACATAATTGACCAAATTCTGTAAAACAGTGGGGGCATCACAAGGTATTTGTGGCCTGTGTAAAAAACTTTGCCCTCTTTGATGCAAACAAGATGGTAGGCATTGTTGAGATCACATTTTTGATTAAAGCAGAATTGATTAATTGTAGATATATATTTTTAACAATGATCTTCTTTAGGCTTTCATAGTCAAAGCACGGTCAAAGGGTCACATGCGCGCATGGGTGAGGGTGGTCCTTTTGTCACGCACTTTGAAAAGTCTATCTGGCTTTTTCACATATTTGTCATTAATGGCAAATTGCAAGTATCGTCACTCTCCCTTAGTTCAAAATAATAATAATAGTAAAGTTTATTTATATAGCACATTTCATATGACAAGCATAGACTCAATGTGCTAACAATATTTACATGTCAGAAGGTAAATGTTCTGGGGTCAGAGTCTGCAGCAAATGGAACCACTGTTTTTTCGCACATGTTCACAATTTTTACTCTCACCAACATAAAGCTCTCACCAACAAAATTCTCCCCACCTGCCATGCTGTGTCACAATTTTAGACTATTTCAATTTGGCAGTGGACGAAAGACAAGAAACCACACATTTCTTTTACTCACATCATGTAAAGCCCTTTATACTCGAGTCTTAACTGGTCTCAATCACATGGACACTGCATGATCACTTTAATTTCTAAACAAACTGCGTAGCATTGTTTCCACGTGGAAAGCTGCGCAGGTCCCAGTGCAAAGCGGAGCCTTTACTAATATCAAGAGCAGACAGGTGTTACAACTGTCATGACCTGTGGCGGCTGGTGATATTAGGTGGAGGGACTAATATTCCCCTCCCCTAATATTCATTGTTACATTAAGTAGTGCACACTACAGCAGCGTCACATTTCATACAACAATTTAATAACAAATTGCACTTGCACTGCAGCAGCAGCTGCTGGGATAGGCTCCAGTCACTCCCAAACGAAACTAAGCGTTAGAAAATGAATGAATTAATGAACACTTGCACATATAACTTCTTTGTCCCATTTACCTTTTCTATCCAAGGTTTTGGAAAAGATAGTTCTCTCTCAGTTACAGTCTTTTCTGGAGAACACTCATATCTTTGAAAAGTTCCAGTCTGGCTTCAGGACACGACACAGCAATGAGTCTGCTCTCGCAAGGTACAGAAAAGCATTCTCTTGTCCCAAGCAGTTTGCAGCTTGTGCAAAACGCTGCTGCCCAACTGTAACTAACAGTCGTAAACACAAACACATAACACCTGTCCTGTACTCCCTGCACTGGCTCCCTGTCCAGTTTAGAATTAATTTTAAAATCTTAATGTTTGTTTTTAATGCACTCACGGGCCTTGCACCTTCTTATTTGTGTGAGATTCTGACCCCTCACCAACCCAGCAGAGCTCTACGTTCTGCTGGGCAACATCTGCTGAAGGTGCCCCGGTCCCGGTTCAAACAGTGGGCGATCGTTCTTTTGCAGTGGTCGGTCCTAAACTCTGGAACTCGTTGTCCAGTGAGTTACGTTCCATCACTGACCGGCCTCTGTTTAAAGCCAAACTTAAAACCTATTTATTTAAAATGGCTTTTTGCACTTAATGGCTCTGTGACACTGCTGTTTTTTTTTTCTGTGTTTTTAAACCTATTTTTAATTATGTTAATTTATTGTTAATGTTGCACAGCACCTTGGTTCAATCTGTAGTTGTTGGAAGGCGCTATATAAATAAATATTAATTGATTGATTGATTGATTGATATTCGCAAACATATAAAGCTGCTACTATTAATATACAGTAATAAATGTACCTGATATATTTTCGATCAGAATATTAACTGCTGTAGTCAACAACACTAAGCTGCAGTGATTAGTTTGAAAAAGGTTGGGTGGTCCTGAGAAACAGTTTTAATGATTGATCTTATCCTGAACAAAATCTAAAAAAAATTGCACAATTGAGACAGTCAGTGATACACCCTGTTTCCTGGAGAAGACACAAACTGTGGTTAGAAACAAATGACGCATCTATCACATCCACGGCTCTATGTTTTTAACTAAGATTCATTCTATTACTTATTTGTATCTGAAAGACAAATTAGATCACACTGAGGGGGAACAAGTTGAAGCTGTAACCTTTATTCTGAAGCAGCTCAAGTGATTTGGTTTGGTCTGAGCTTTGGTGGGGACACCCTCCTTCCCCACACACACACACACACAAAGAGCTAGTATAACTGTATAATCTAAAAAATGCACTCTCAAAAAATAAAAAAAAACAGACTGTGTAATGCTGAACAACCAAACGTTTTATTAACATTAACAACAAATAATTTTGTACATTATTAGTATTTACGCTAACAAAAAATACTCTGCCACAAGGAAACAAATCTAAATAAATAAATATAATCCATGACATCTTCACAAGATGTCTGAGTTTCCTATATGTAATTAAATGAACTAATGAATAAAATACACACGTATCATTGTATGCATTCAACACATCATGTTTATATTTCTGAGCCATTTTTAAATATGAAGGGGACATGGTTTTGTGGATTAATGTGTTAAAATGTATGTTAATCTATGTGTTAAGTTTGTCTGTATGAGACTAGCAGTAAGCTAGATCAACATTAGAATAAAATACAGATCAGATTTTAACAGTTTATTATTGTTGAACTATATAACATTGATTAGTGACTGGTCAGTCACTACTGCTAGTTTATTTGTGTGGCTAGCTAGTTATTTTGCACTTACACTCGAACTCTGCTTTATGAAAAAGCTTCTTATGTCCCCTTTTTTCTTCTTGGGTGGCATCTACAAAGTACAAAAAGGGACAAAAAAACGGAATATTAAAATGTTTTTACTCTGGCCTTTGTATGTGGCAGAGAGACAGCCCTGGTAACTTACCGTCGGCGTCGTCAACATGCGCGCGCACACACACCAGCCGCTCGCTGCTAGTGCAAGCACAAAAGTAGTCCCGGCCCGCGCGTGTAGCCTGTCAGATATCCTGCCGCCAATCAAATGACGGCATTTCTTGTACTGTCGTCGTCCTGGCCGTTAGAATCGATCCAAATAGCAATGCAAAGATCCAAATAGCAGTTCAAAGGAGCTTGCTAAATATTGGTGGGGACAAATTTGCCATCTCAAAATATTGATAGGGACTAGTACCTAGCGTCCCCTCCTAAACCTACGCCCATGCCTACCAGCAAATAAATCCCAGATCCACGTAAATGAAAAGCACATTAACACTAAACTGTAAATCAGTAGCACTCACCATGTTAACACCAAGGTAGTCCTGTCATGCCCAGAGTCACTGTCCGTATCACTGCCTGTAGTTCCTTGGTTGATTACAAATTTAGTCTCTTCTCAAAATAGTCTCTAGTTCTTCTTATAAAATCCTCAAAAACTCCATCTATGTCTTCTTACATCCACCTCCTTCTTACATACATACATATATACATACATATACATATATATATATAAAAAAAAAAAAAAAAACTTTGTCCTTCACCCTCCGCGGGTGGTCTCTCATCCTTCGAGCTCGGGTCCTCTACCAGAGGCCTGGGAGCTTGAGGGTTCTGCGCAGTATCTTTGCTGTTCCTAGTACTGCACTTTTCTGGACCGAGATGTCTGGTGTTCTTCCAGGGATCTGCTGTAGCCACTCTTCCAGTTTGGGGGTTACTGCCCCGAGTGCTCCGATGACCACAGGCACCACTGTCGCCTTCACCTTCCAAGCCTTTTCCAGCTCTTCTCTGAGGCCTTGGTATTTCTCTAGTTTCTCATGTTCCTTTTTCCTGATGTTGCAATCACTTGGTATTGCAACGTCAACCACAACGGCCTTCCTCTGCTGTTTGTCCACCACCACAATGTCTGGTTGGTTTGCCATTACCATTCTGTCAGTCTGAATCTGGAAGTCCCACAGGATCTTGGCTCGGTCATTCTCTACCACCTTTGGCCTCGGGGTTTCCAGTCCATACTCCGTACAGATGTTCCTGTACACTATGCCAGCCACTTGGTTATGGCGATCTATGTATGCTTTCCCTGCCAGCATCTTACACCCTGCAGTTAAGTGTTGGATTGTCTCAGGGGCCTGTTTGCACAGCCTACACCTTGGGTCTTGTCTGGTGTGGTAGATTTGGGCCTCTATTGCTCTGGTGCTCAAGGCCTGCTCCTGTGCAGCCATGATGAGTGCCTCTGTGCTGTCCTTCAGTCCGGCCCGTTCTAGCCATTGGTAGGATTTCTTGATATCAGCCACTTCAGTTATGTTCGGTGGTACATCCCATGTAGGGTTTGTCCTCCCATGATGGTCCCTCCTCCAGCTCCTCTTCCTCTGTTCCCCATTGCCTGAGACATTCACTGAGCACGTCATCTGTTGGGGCCTTATCTTTGATGTACTTGTGGATCTTGGATGTTTCATCCTGGATAGTGGCTCTCACACTCACTAGTCCACGGCCGCCTTCTTTACGGCTAGCGTACAGTCTCAGGGTGCTGGATTTGGGGTGGAACCCTCCATGCATGGTGAGGAGCTTTCGTGTCTTAACGTCTGTGATCTGTATCTCTTCCTTTGGCCACCTTATTATTCCCGCAGGGTATCTGATCACTGGCAGGGCGTAGCTGTTTATTGCCCGTGCCTTGTTCTTGCCATTGAGCTGACTTCTTAGGACTTGCCTTACTCGTTGGAGGTATTTGGCAGTTGCTGTTTTCCTTGTTACCTCTTCGAGGTTGCCATTTGCCTGTGGTATTCCAAGGTACTTGTAACCATCCTCAATGTCTGCTATTGTTCCTTCTGGGAGTGAGACCCCTTCTGTGTGGACTACCTTCCCTCTTCGTCACCATTCGACTACACTTCTCAAGCCCGAATGACATCCCAATGTCAGAGCTGTAGATCCTGGTGGTGTGGATCAGGCCTATGCAGAACAGCAGTGGGGATAGAGCATCTCCTTGGTATATGCCACATTTGATGGATACTTGTGCAAGTGGCTTGCCATTGGCCTCAAGGGTGGTTTTCCACAGCCTCATTGAGTTTGCAATGAAGTCTCTTAGAGTCCTGTTGATGTTGTACATCTCCAAGCATTCAGTGATCCATGTGTGTGGCATTGAGTCATATGCTTTCTTGTAATCAATCCAGGCAGTGCACAGGTTGGTGTGTCGGGTTCTGCAGTCTTGGGTGACTGTTCTGTCAACCAGGAGTTGGTGTTTAGCTCCTCTGGTTTCTTTGCCGATGCCCTTCTGTGCTTTGCTCATGTATTGATCCATGTGCCCACTTATCTTAGCCGCAATGATGCCTGACATGAGCTTCCATGTTGTGGAGAGACAGGTTATTGGCCGATAGTTGGATGGGACTGTACCCTTTGTGGGATCCTTCAGGATCAGGATTGTACGCCCTTCGGTAAGCCATTCAGGGTGCGTCCCATCCCTTAGCAGCTGGTTCATTTGTGCTGAAAGGCGCCCGTGGAGTGCAGTGAGCTTCTTTAGCCAGTAGGTGTGGATCCTGTCAGGGCCCGGTGCTGTCCAGTTTTTCATACCTGAGAGTCTTTCTTGGATGTCTGCCGCTGTGATGGTAACTGGATTCTGTTCAGGGAGGTTGCTGTGGTCCTCTCTCAGAGCCACCAGCCACTGTGCATCGCTGTTGTGTGATGCCTCCCTCTCCCATATACTTTTCCAGTATTGTTCAGTTTCCAGCCTTGGAGGGTCTGCTCTGCTGTTATTACCCTGCCATTGAGCGTACACTTTTGCAGGTTGAGTTGCGAACAGCCGGTTTATTCTTCTGGCTTCGTTCTCTCTTGTGTACCTCTTTAGGCGGCTGGCCAAGGCTTGGAGCCTTTGTTTGGCAGTTTCAAGTGCTTCAGGTATGGGCATCTGGTTGTACCTCTTGGGTACCTGTTTTCTCATTGCACCTTTCTTGGCCTCTGTCAGTTGGCTTACTTCTCTACGTGTCTGCTTGATCTTAGCCTCCAGCCTTCGAGCCATGGTGGGTACTGTTTCTCATGGCTCCCATGGTTGCTCTTATAGCCAAGCATCTCAAGGATCACTGCTGCGGAGTTGTATAGCAGCTCATTGGTTTCAGTGATGGATGTGGTAGGGATCGCACTCAATGCTGCATTCACATCTTCTAGGAGACTTTCTGATGGTACTTCACTTAGCCGTTGTAATTGGCGTCGGGGTTGCCTTGCCTTCATTCTCGCCATGATCTTGTCTTTCAGGTCAGTCGCTGCCTCGTTCAGCGTTATTTCAATTGTTGGGCCTTCATACCCAATTTCCGGTTGGGGAGCACCTGTTGGCTCCCCTCTGACCTTGCGTCCTGGCTCCCCCTTGCCGTAGCATTTTTTGTGTTGTATCTCGTCAATCTCAAGTTGTGATAGCAGCTGCCGCTTGTGGATGTTGGAACACTGAGCTACTAGTTGCTTCGATGTAAGCCTGGATTGTGGGTTTCGTAGTAACCATTCATCCCACATTCTCTTCATGTAACCCCTCTGACTAGTGTTACTGGAGAAGTAGCATTCCAACAGAGCCTTGTTATCGCATCTCGCCCATCTCCGTCTTGTTCCAGTAGCCCATTTGTCATCAAGTTGCTCTGGTTCCCCAACACCTGACGCAGACCTTGTTTGGCCGGGCGACGTCTGAGCCGGCTTCTCATAGCATTTATTGTCTCTCATCATTATGAGGTAGGCAGTAGCGCGAAGGGTCTTGCCTAAGGACCCACACTGGATAGCACCCTGAGGGGGATTCGAACCTGGGTCCCCCATGTCCTTACCAGCTGAGCTAACCAGCCTATATATATATATATATATATATATATATATATATATATATATATATATATATATAGTATATATATATATGTATGTAAATAAAAAAAAACAGAAAACACAATATATGATTTTTTTTTTACCTATTTATTTGTATGATACAGCTGCAAATAAGTATTTGAACACCTGTCTATCAACTAGAATTCTGACCCTCAAAGACCTGTTAGTCTGCCTTTAAAATGTCCACCTCCACTCCATTTATTATCCTAAATTAAATGGACCTGTTTGAGGTCGTTAGCTGCATAAAGACACCTGTCCACCCCATACAATCAGTAAGAATCCAACTACTAACATGGCCAAGACCAGAGAGCTGTCCAAAGACACTAGAGACAAAATTGTACACCCCCACAAGGCTGGAAAGGGCTACAGGGAAATTGCCAAGCAGCTTGGTGAAAAAAGGTCCACTGTTGGAGCAATCATTAGAAAATGGAAGAAGCTAAACATGACTGTAAATCTCCCTCGGACTGGGGCTCCATGCAAGATCTCACCTCGTGGGGTCTCAATGATCCTAAGAAAAGTGAGAAATCAGCCCAGAAATACACGGGAGGAGCTGGTCAATGACCTGAAAAGAGCTGGGACCACCGTTTACAAGGTTACTGTTGGTAATACACTAAGACGTCATGTTTGAAATCATGCATGGCACGGAAGGTTCCCCTGCTTAGCCCATCTTAAGTTTGCCAATGATCATTTGGATGATCCAGAGGAGTCATGGGAGAAAGTCATGTGGTCAGATGAGACCAAAATAGAACTTTTTGGTCATAATTCCACTAAACGTGTTTGGAGGAAGAAGAATGATGAGTACAATCCCAAGAACACCATCCCTACTGTGAAGCATGGGGGTGGTAGCATCATGCTTTGGGGTGTTTTTCTGCACATGGGACAGGGCGACTGCACTGTATTAAGGAGAGGATGCCCAGGGCCGTGTATTGCGAGATTTTGGGGAACAACCTCCTTTTTTAGTTAGAGCATTGAAGATGGGTCGAGGCTGGGTCTTCCAACATGACAACACAGCCAGGATAACCAAGGAGTGGCTCTGTAAGAAGCATATCAAGGTTCTGGCGTGGCCTAGCCAGTCTCCAGACATAAACCCAATAGAAAATTTTGTGTTTATGTCACACAGTGAACACGCACCTACGATGACAATTTCAAACCCCT
Source organism: Perccottus glenii (assembly GCA_024416835.2). Taxonomy (NCBI): domain Eukaryota; kingdom Metazoa; phylum Chordata; class Actinopteri; order Gobiiformes; family Odontobutidae; genus Perccottus; species Perccottus glenii. Next base: position 62,797,233 of record CM044546.2, read on the forward strand.
CCATGATTTACAAATAGGAGAACTTGCAAAATAGCAGGGTGTTCCAATACTTATGTTCCTCACTTTATATATATATATATATTAGGGCTGCCCCCGACTAAAGATATTCTTAGTCGACTAACACTCCTGCATTTTAGCGATTAGTCGAATAATCGTTCATTTATGATATTAATATAAAAACTTGCGTAAATACAAGGAAAGGTATAGTCCAAGTTGAAGTTTAACACTTCCATATGACAGAAAATGCTAAAGCATGATATTAGCGCGTTCACAATGAAAATTAAGCGCTTAAAACAAAATAGTAAAGCATTTAAAGTATCCAGCGCTTACTGACACAAAAATCAGTGGCCGAACGTTATAGGCTAATTATAACAAAACAGCAAAACAGCAATCAGACTGCCTGTGCATTTTAATAATTTATTATCAAAAATACAAACTGTAACAGTTACATGTGGGGTTACATCGACATATGGGGTCAGTTTTAAGAGCCGCGTTTATGCATAACTGTAACGTGTGCCCTGCACAACGGACGCCCTTCCCATTACCCCAGGATGGATCATCAGAAATCAGTTCTGTGCACAACACCATATTAGCGGCATTGTCATGTACGACTGCTACCCTCTTTTCTGCAGGTATTTTAAATTCTTCCATCACTTCACTGAGTCGCTCTTTTATGTTGGTAGCTGTGTGGCTCTCCTCCAGCACTTTTGTTTCCAACACAAAAGAATGTAGTTGCCAATCTTCAGACATGAAGTGTGCAGTAACGGTCATGTAACCCTCACTCTTGATAGAGGTCCATGTGTACAAGTATTTAATTAAATTCTTTAGAACAACTATATTTAAGAAAAAAATGTGGAACAAATAATTTAAAGAACACTAATACAAATCAAAAATATCAGAGCAAAGCCGCAAACTGCCATTAAGACGACGGATGAGTCTTGACCTGAAACAACAAATTGCAAACATCAGACTAAATTTTCTTACAGAATAAAAAACAACTTCTGCATTATATAAAAACGAATAAATAAAAATAATATGTATTTATTTATTTGTATAGCCTACCCATTATAAAAAAATACCCGTTTTTTTTTTTTTAAATAGCCTAACAGATAGCAAACAGAAACACTACAAAATGAAATTAAGCATTCTTACCTAAGCTTTTAATTTGATATTAATTTTTTCATATTATGTGAGAGGAACACCAGCTTGTCCACATTGTTGGGAAGAAGGGAGCTTCTCGACTTGTTCACAATGAAGCCGGCCTTTGAAAAGATGCGCTCTGATGGAGTGGATGTGGAAGGGATACAGTGGAGGCGTTTAGCTGCTTTAGCGAGCTTTGGATATTGATGTTCATTTTTTTGCCACCATGCCAATGGTCCCGAATCAGCCTTTGTTTTATCTGCCAAGTACATTTTTATTTCATCCTTCTCTTCTGCATGCTCCTCCTCATCAATGGCCATCAGCATGGATATCTCGGCCTGCTTTTCCTTTTTCAATTCGGGCTCACCCTCCTCTGCAGGGCTAATGCTGTCATGATCACTTTCTGGCGCAGCTTCTGTAGATAAACTTTCTGCCAGATCCGACACTGGAGTACGCATCTTCTCGTTCGTGTTGGTCAAAGAATGACAAGCTCTTAAAACGTGGGTCTAAGACAGCAGCTTGAATATAAATGCTGGTCGCGATATTCTCTGTCAGTTGCCATCTCGTGTCAATTTCTTTTGCTAGTTCTGTCTTTAGTGCTTTTGTGGTGGGACTGTCTTCGTTGCGCAGCACCAAATGGCGCCTCTTCATGTTTATTAACATGGGCAGTGTGGCAGATAGGGATGCGTTTAAATCCTGAGAAAGCAGCTCAGTTAATCGTTGATCTCTCGTTGCTTTGATGTCATGTCATACACTGACTGCGAAGCCCCTGATTGCATAATGTTTTCACGTGATTTTTTTTTTTTTTTTTTTGCGACTAACCACCTAATGAAAATGTATTCGACCAAGCCCTCTTCATATCGACTAACGTTTAGTCGACTATTTTGGGGCAGCCCTAATATATATATATATATATATACACATTGTTCAAAATAATAGCGGTACAGTGTGACCAACCAGAATAATCCAGGTTTTTAGTATATATTTTTATTGTTACGTGGCAAACAAGTTACCAGTAGTTGCAATAGATTCTCAGTAAACAAACAAGACTCAGCCTTTATGATATGCACACTCTTAAGGCTGTGCAATTGGACAAGTAGTTGAAAGGGGTGTGTTCAAAAAATAGCAGTGTGGCATTCAATCACTGAGGTCATCAATTTTGAGAAAAAACAGGTGTGAATCAGGTGGTCCCTATTTAAGGATGACGCCAGCAGCACTTTTTGAACATGCATTTAAAAGCCTGAAGAAAATGGGTCGTTTAAGACATTGTTCAGAAGAACAGCGTACTTTGATTAAAAAGTTGATTAGAGTAGGGGAAAACCTATAAAGAGGTGCAAAAACTTATAGGCTGTTTAGCTAAAATGATCTCCAATGCCTTAAAAAGGAGAGCAAAACCAGAGAGACGTGGAAGAAAACGGAAGACAACCATCAAAATGGATCAAAAAATAACCAGAATGCAAAGGCTCAGTCAATGATCAGCTCCAGGATGATCAAAGACAGTCTGGAGATACCTGTAAGTACTGTGACAGTTAGAATTTGTCTTTGTGAAGCTAATCTATTTTCAAGAATCCCCCGCAAAGTCCCTCTTTTTTAAAAAAAGGCATGTGCTGAAGAGGTTACAATTTGCCAAAGAACACATCAATTTGCCTAAAGAGAAATGGAGGAACATTTTGTGACTGATGAGATTAAAATTGTTCTTTTTGGGTTCAAGGGCCACAGACAGTTTGTGAGACAACCCCCAAACTCTGAATTCAAGCCACAGTTCACAGTGAAGACAGTGAAGCAAGCATCATGATATGGGCATGTTTCTCCTACTATGGTGTTGGGCCGATTTATCGCATACCAGGGATCATTGATCAGTTTGCATTTGTCAAAATACTTGATGAGGTCATGTTGCCTTTTGCTGAAGAGGACATGCCCTTGAAATGGTTGTTTCAACAAGACAATGACCCCAAACACACGAGTAAACGAGCAAAGTCTTGGTTCCAAACCAACAAAATTAATGTTATTGAGTGGCCAGCCCAATCCCTGGACCTCAATCCAATCAAGAACTTGTGGGGTAATATCAAAAATGCTGTTTCTGAAGCAAAACCAAGCAATGTAAATGAATTGTGGAATGAAAGATGTGCCACAAGTTGGTGCCACACAGATGTGAAGCAGTTTTAAAAAACTGATTGCTAAATCCTAGCAACAAAAATGTTTGCACAAAACAGTTTTGAGTTTGTACAGTCAACAGCAGACACTGCTATTTTTTTTAACACACCCCTTTCACCCCTTTAATTGAACAGCCTTAAGAGCGTGCATATCATGAATGCTGGATCTTGTTTGTTTTCTGAGAATCTACTGCACCTACTGGGAACTTGCCATTTAGCAATAAAACATATACTAAAAACCTGGATTATTCTGGTCAGTCACATTGTACTGCAAATATTTTTAACAATACTTTATGTATATATATATATATATATATATATATATATATATATATATATATATATTACTGCTGTCAAAATTAGCGCGTTAACGCATGCGATTAATTTGAAATATTTAACGCGTTAAAAAAAATTAACGCAGTTTTTTTTTATTTCCGGTTGTGGCCCATGTGTGTTCAACGTGCAAAGAAATATGGATAAGACCAAGAAAGGACTTTTAGACGGAAAGTTTCAGTATAAAACAGTGATGGAAAAAGAGAGAAGCAACACATGCAAGGCTGGTACCAATAGCATGCAAGTATCTGTCAACCCCTGCTACAACGGTGCCTTGTGAGCAGAGTATGTGAGCGGAGCTGAGCGGGAAGAATTTGCGCTCCACGCTCAAAGTATTTCATAATTACTCCGCTCAGGCTCCGCTCTGGGTGTACTGTTTTCCGCTCCTCGCTCCCTCCCCCACTCCTTCTTTTTACGTCTCGCTCCGTTTCCGCTCCAGGGTATTTTTTTATTAGGCCCGAGCCGGTGATGACCGGGAGGGCCTATTGTTTTTGCTCGGATATTTTTTTTTTTATTTATTTTTTTTTTTGTCGACCTATGATCCTAAATTTGACCCAGTGAACATGAACAAAAAGTCATTTTTATTGGTCCCAGCCTTCAAGCCCGGCGAAAAATTTATGTATTTGAAGTCGCCGGAAAAAAAATACGAAAAATGACTCAGTGGCGACCCCTACAAAATCAAAATACATTGGGCCTATGGAAAGTGAAAGTAACTTTTTTCCAACTTAGAAAAATGAAACTTGGTACATCCATAGGACAGTTCAGGGCAAACAGAAAAGTCAATGACAGCCACACCCTAAACTCAACAGGAAGTCCGCCATGTGGGGTGAAACGCGCGGCCACTAAAATCACGACCCTTGCGCAAAAAGATGCAAATCATTGTGTTTTAATCTAAATGGCCCCAAATTTGGTGAGTATCATCTAGACACGTGTGCCAACCAAAGTTGTGACTTTGTTTATGATATCTTATCGGGTATGGGTGTGGCAAGCCTGTAACGAGGTGGCCATTTTTGTGAAAATTAAATGTCTCTTCACTCTCAAACGCCTTCTCGGATCGAGTTGGACCCAAAAAGGCGTTTGTGCACATTCATGACCTAAACACAAAGATATGTAAATAAAAGGGTTATCTTTAGAAATGGCTCTCCAGCGCCCCCTACAAACTTATAATGGGACCCAAGAATTTAGTTTGTCATAGAGACATGAAATTTGGTACACACATCTCTTATGTCATGAGCATAAAAGCCAATGACAACCACCCCCTATCTATAAATGTGTTGCCATAGCAACGTCCCAAATATTTGGAAAAAGTCAATAGGAAGTGAAAATTCTAGTTTGTCGTAGGCAAATGAAATTTGGTACACACATCCAGCATGGGCTTATGAACAAAAAATCCAATGGGGACCACACCCTATCACACACGGGAAGGCGGCCATTTTTAATTGAAAATGTGAACCGACTTAAAATACACCTCTTTTTTAAAAGAACACAGAAAATAGCTGCTTCATTCCACAGACACCAAACTTGGGCAAAATGAGCTAAACACATGTATGTAAAAGAGACAAGCGTTTTTCTAGACTTTTTTGCTCGAGTTATATTTTTTTTTATTATAATTTGGTATATATTTTTTTATTATAATTTTTCTGCAAAATGATCCTCAATTTGACCCAGTAAACGTGCAACTAAAAGTCATTTTTATTGGTCCCTGACTTCAAGCCCGGCGAAAAATTTATGTATTTGAAGTCGCCGAAAAAAAAATATGAAAAATGACTCAGTGGCGACCCCTACAAAAGTCTAAATACATTGGGCCTATGGAAAGTGAAAGTAACTTTTTTCCAATGTAGAAAAATGAAACTTGGTACATCCATAGGATACCTCAGGGCAAACAGAAAAGTTTATTACAGCCATACCGTAAACTCAACAGGAAATCTACTATGTTGGGTGGAATGCGTGACCACCTAAATCGCACCCCTTGTGTCTAAAGGCTTTTCATCTAAACAGCTCCAAATTTCCTGAGTATCATCTAGACACATGTGCAAAAAAAAGTTATCAATTTGTTTTTTGATACATTTGTGGCTGTGGTCGTAATGAGTCTGTGAAGAGGCAACCTTTGGGAAATAAATGCCATTTCCCCAATTGCCAGGATCCTTCCTTTAGAGGAGGCCCCTCCAGAGCCACGGCTAGAGTCTTAGAAAACTCCTCAGAATCCTTTTACCTTAAAGTTTACGCTTTAAAGCACGAAATGCACTCCTTCGAGTGCATGTGTCCGCGCGGTCTCAAGGGAGGCGAGGGCATTTTCCAATTTCCATATTTGCAATGACTATACTTTGGAATTTTTTTGCAGTCCACTTAGAATTCAACATGGAAATCATTTTTGTTTTATATTGGCATTGATTGTTTTGAAATTCAAATGGCACTTCCATGCCTGTGTTTTTATTTCTGTAATAAATATGGCTTTCAAGCCAACAGTTAATTTGGAGGATATTGATGGTTTATTGCAGGTATGTTGTTTACATGAGAAAATCTGTGTTACAAGTTAAACAAAAATTCCAATAAACAAATTAATTAGAGGCTTTGTAATCGAAATTAATCACATTTTAATTGCATATAAATATTTGACCTGAGAACAGTGAGAAGTAATTTTTCACATGGATTTTTAGTATACCATTGAATAATGACTGAATACATAAGCTTAATCAACAAAATATTGTTTATTTATTTCAGTCCAGCAGACCAGTACAATGTTTGCCATTAAGTGTAGCAGTGTAGTTACCCTGGTCCTTGTAACTTTACTCGGAGTCAAGCTAACGTCCACGCTAACGTCCACGCTAACTCCTATGTGTTTTGCGTTGAGGTGATATTTGAGGCTCGATGTGCTGCGGTGATACGTAAATTCCTTGTTGTATAGCTTGCACACAACCATGCTCTTGTTGACGCTTCCATCCTTTTGTTTTTTTTAAATAAAATTTCCCATCCACGAGGCCAAGCAAAGCGGTCTTGTCCGCTTCTTCGTCATGTTGACTGTGGTCGGAAGTCAAGAACGCTAGTTGGTGCTCCAGTATAATCGGTACATTCATTGAAAAACGTTCCTGCGGTCCAAAAATATTTTTTTGCGCTTAACGTGTTAATCCTAATTAACGTGTTAAAGTTCCGTAATTAATTAATCTTAATTAACGCGTTAAAGTCCCGGCCCTAGTATATGTATATATGTATGTATATGTATATATGTATATATATATATATATATATATATATATATATATATATATATATATACAACAGGTACGCCCTGCCAGTGATCAGATACCCTGCAGGAATAATAAGGTGGCCAAAGAAAGAGATACAGACCACAGACGTTAAGACACGAAAGCTCCTCACCATGCATGGAGGGTTCCACCCCAAATCCAGCACCCTGAGACTGTACGCTAGCCGTAAAGAAGGCGGCCGTGGACTAGTGAGTGTGAGAGCCACTATCCAGGATGAAACATCCAAGATCCACAAGTACATCAAAGATAAGGCCCCAACAGATGACGTGCTCAGTGAATGTCTCAGGCAATGGGGAACAGAGGAAGAGGAGCTGGAGGAGGGACCATCATGGGAGGACAAACCCCTACATGGGATGTACCACCGGAACATAACTGAAGTGGCTGATATCAAGAAATCCTACCAATGGCTAGAAACGGGCCGGACTAAAGGACAGCACAGAGGCACTCATCATGGCTGCACAGGAGCAGGCCTTGAGCACCAGAGCAATAGAGGCCCAAATCTACCACACCAGACAAGACCCAAGGTGTAGGCTGTGCAAACAGGCCCCTGAGACAATCCAACACTTAACTGCAGGGTGTAAGATGCTGGCAGGGAAAGCATACATGGAGCGCCATAACCAAGTGGCTGGCATAGTGTACAGGAACATCTGTACGGAGTATGGACTGGAAACCCCGAGGTCAAAGTGGGAAACACCTCCAAAGGTGATAGAGAACGACCGAGCCAAGATCCTGTGGGACTTCCAGATTCAGACTGACAGAATGGTAATGGCAAACCAACCAGACATTGTGGTGGTGGACAAACAGCAGAGGAAGGCCGTTGTGGTTGACGTTGCAGTACCAAGTGATTGCAACATCAGGAAAAAGGAACATGAGAAACTAGAGAAATACCAAGGCCTCAGAGAAGAGCTGGAAAAGGCTTGGAAGGTGAAGGTGACAGTGGTGCCTGTGGTCATCGGCGCACTCGGGGCAGTAACCCCCAAACTGGAAGAGTGGCTACAGCAGATCCCTGGAAGAACACCAGACATCTCGGTCCACAAAAGTGCAGTACTAGGAACAGCAAAGATACTGCGCAGAACCCTCAAGCTCCCAGGCCTCTGGTAGAGGACCCGAGCTCGAAGGATGAGAGACCACCCGCGGAGGGTGAAGGACAAAGTTTTTTTTTTTTTTTATATAAATGTCCATGTAAACATTATGTCCATGATTGCCGACTCCTGTCAGCTGTTTAGGAGTCTGATGGCAGAGGGGAAGAAAGAGTTCTTCTGTCTTGAAGTCCTGTATTTCACACTTCTGTACCTCTGTCCTGAGGGTAGAAGTGTGAACAGTCCGTGCTGGGGGTGGGAGGGGTCTTTGAGGATGGAAGCAGTTCTTTTGTGGACTCTGCGGTGGTAGATGCTCTACAGAGGGGGCAGTGGAGTCCTGGTGATCTTCTGTGCAGTCTTCACCACTCTCTGCAGGCGTTTGCGGTCCTTGACAGTACTGCTGCCGTACCACACAGTGATGCAGTTGGTCAAGACACTCTCAATCACGCAGCTGTAGAAGTTGCTGAGGATCTTAGGCGACATGCCAAACTTCCTTGTTTGTGAGATGTCCAAGTGAGGTCTTCACTAATGTGGACAACCAGGTATTTAAAGTTGCTCACCCTCTTCACTTCAAGCTCCCGCATGAACAGTGGCTGAGGCATTCTTGTCTTCTTTTTCAAGTCCACTATCATTTCCTTCATCTTGTCCGTGTTGAGGGTGAGGTTGTTGTTTCCACACCATAACATCAGACTGGCCACCTCCCTCTTGTAGGCTGCCTCATCCCCGCCAGCGATGCGTCCTGTCATGTTGTCCTTGTGGGAGACGACACAGTCATAGATGAACAGAATGTAGAGGATGGGGCTGAGTACACAACCCTGTGGAGTGCCAATGTTTGTGATGATACTGGCTGAAGTCCTATAATAATAATAATAATAATAATAATAATAATCTTTATTTTTATATAGCGCTTTTCCACCTACTGTAGTAGGCTCTCAAAGCGCTTTACATACATTAAGCTATTTACCAGTGTTACAGAACACTCAATGGAGTTAATGTAGGTTATATGTCTTGCCCAAGGACACAACAACAGTATGTGGGGGAGAGCGGGATGTTATGATGTTTTGGGATGTTTCGAGCGGGGATCAAACCGCCCACCCGCCGGTCGAAGGACGGCTGCTCTACCCACTGAGCTACTGCTGCCCACAAATGAATATATACCAATTCTGACAGACTGAGGCCTGCCAGTCAGGAAGTCTAGGAGCCAGTCACAGAGGGTGGGAGTGCAGACCAAGTGTGGACAGTTTGTGGGTGAGTTTGTGGGGGATGACCGTGTTGAAGGCGGAGCTGTAGTCAATGCTGTGTTTTATGACTTTATTAAAGTTAATGTAAAGTTAGTTTGCTTTTACAGTATATTATAATGTTTCTTTGAAAGCAAATTTCCGGGCTGCTATTATACGCTCATTATGTTTATCTGTCAGATCTGAGGTTGAGCCCCAACAAATCAAATCCAAGAGAAAATATATAAAATTGAAATGCGGTTTTCCAGGACTGTCAGCACATTCACACTAAGTGGGAGTCCAGAACACTGTCTAAATTACTTCTAGAGCCTTGTTTTCTTCTAGCTATATCTCAAAAATCTCACTTGTCTTCAGAAATATGCTCACTTAAGCCTTTCCACTGGAACAGTACAGTGCAGGTTCTGGTGTGTCTATGTTACCAAAAGGGGTCCAAAGGGTCCCCAAAAAGTATACTGTAGCAATTTGGGTACACCACAGGGGTTACCATACCAAACTGTCCCTCAACTGACCCAACCTGTACCTTAACCCACAGTGGAAATTAGGCTTAAGCTGCTTCTGCAATGATTCTACAGGTCACAAATCCTATCCAGCATTCCCTGCAGCATCGTACATGATAGTTATATATACCCCCATACTGCATTAGTAATGTTTTGGATTGTTTTTCTGCATTAGTCCACATTGTGAAGATAAATGGAAATGTCACAGTTTGGTGCTCTATGTCTGCTCCCTGCTTTTATTAGCCAATTTAAAAATAATTATGACATCCATTATTAGTGGGAACAAACACAACACAGAAATAATAGCACCACCAGAGAAGGCCCCACAAAAGCAATGATGGCCATTTTGTTGTTCATGTTTCTCATCCATTTCCCTAGACCCGGGAGAGGACGAGTGCTGGGAAGAGCTGCTGCTGAAGTCATTATGTGGGTCCAGGTAATGGGAAAGCCTGGGGAAAGTGTGCAATAACAGTGCTGTGGCTTATCTCCCACCCAGAGCGGCCTGAATAGCATTAATTACCTCTCTCACAAGCCTATGCTGCAGTCTAGTCTCTGCACAGTCCTCTTCAGTGCTCCTTTATCACAGCGTCCTCCACCTATCTTACTTAATTTGTTTCAATGAGTTTTTTTTCATTCATTCATTTAATTTTCTGTACAAACTATATTTATCAATTTGATTTATACTTTGTGTTATGTAACACTCTATGAAAAACATTTTTATGCTGAAAACAACAGCTGTTTGGGCTTTTAGTTTGAGAGGGCAACGCTTACAAGACAATAATAATAATAATTAAAGCCGCAAGCGGCGATAAAGACCCTCGCCTCCCTTGAGACCGCGGGGACACATGCACTCGGAGGATTGCATTTTGTGCTTTAAAGCGTAAACGTCACAGTAATGTCAAATAACCTGGCCTGTGCTACTGCTTGAATCTTCTTCTGGCTGGATCCTGCTTCATCACCTCGGGCCTGTGCTACTCCTGCGTCCTGCTACACCACCTTGTAATTTAGAGTTAAAGGCCTCCACAATCCCTGGTTTTCCTGGGAGCTGTCTGAACTTTTGAAAATAATAGATTATGCTTGGGCTAAGGCGAGAAAAACAAAGTACTGTTTTTTAAAAGAGAGGTGTATTCTAAGGCAAATCAGATATTCAATTCAAAATGGCCGCCTTCCCGTGTATGATAGGGTGTGGTCACCATTGGCTTTTTTGTTCGTAAGCCCATACTGGATGTGTGTACCAAGTTTCATTTGCTTACGACAAACTAAAATTTTCACTTCCTATTGACTTTGTCCACATATTTGGGGCGTTGCTATGGCAACACATTTATAGATAGGGGTGGTCACCATTGGCTTTTGTTCATAAGCCCATACTGGATGTGTGTACCAAGTTTCATTTGCTTATGATAAACTAAAATTTTCACTTCCCATTGACTTTGTCCACATATTTGGGGCGTTGCTATGGCAACACATTTATAGATAGGGGGTGGTCACCATTGGCTTTTTTGTTCATAAGCCCATACTGGATGTGTGTACCAAGTTTCATTTGCTTATGATAAACTAAAATTTTCACTTCCCATTGACTTTGTCCACATATTTGGGGCGTTGCTATGGCAACACATTTATAGATAGGGGGTGGTTGTCATTGGCTTTTATGTTCGTCATAACATAAGAGACGTGTGTACCAAATTTGAAGTCTCTATGACAAACTAAATTCTAAGCTCCCATTATAAGTTTGTAGGGGGCGCTGGAGAGCCATTTCTTAAGATAAACCTTTTATTTACATATCTTTGTGTTCAGGTCATGAATGTGCACAAACGCCTTTTTGGGTCCAACCCGATCCGAGAAGGCGTTTGAAAGTTAAGAGACATTTTATTTTCACAAAAATGGCCACCTTGTTACAGGCTTGCCACACCCATCCCCGATAAGATATCTACAACAAAGTTATAACTTTGGTTGGCACACGTGTCTAGATGATACTCACCAAATTTGGGGCCATTTAGATAAAAACACGATGAGTTGAATCATTTTGCGCGAGGAGTGCGATTTTAGTGGCCGCGCGTTCCACCCCACACGGCGGACTTCCTGTTGAGTTTAGGGTGTGGCTGTCATTGACTTTTATATTTGCCCTAAGGTGTCCTATGGATGTACCAAGTTTCATTTTTTTACGTAGCAAAAAAGTTACTTTCACTTTCCATAGGCCCAATGTATTTTGACTTTTCCAGGGGTCGCCACTGAGTCATTTTTCATATTTTTCTTGCGGACTTCATTTCTATAAATTTTTCGCCGGGCTTGAATTTTGGGCAAAGTTTCCTGAGTTTTCGTGCATGTTCAGGGGGTCAAATTTGCCCTCAAAGAGCAGAATAATAATAATAATAATAATAATAATTAAAGCCGCAAGCGGCGATAAAGACCCTCACCTCCCTTGAGACCGCGGGGAATCATGTACTCGGAGGATTGCATTTTGTGCTTTAAAGCGTAAACTTCACAGTAATGTCAAATAACCTGGCCTGTGCTACTGCTTGAATCTTCTTCTGGCTTCGTCACCGCGGGCCTGTGCTACTGCTGGGGCCTGCTACACCACCTTGTAATTTAGAGTTAAAGGCCTCCACAATCCCTGGTTTTCCTGGGAGCTGTCTGAACTTTTGAAAATAATAGATTATGATTGGGCTAAGGCGAGAAAAACAAAGGACTGTTTTTTAAAAGAGAGGTGTATTCTAAGAAGATTCTCACATTCAATTCAAAATGGCCGCCTTCCCGTGTATGATAGGGTGTGGTCACAATTGGCTTTTTTGTTCATAAGCCCATACTGGATGTGTGTACCAAGTTTCATTTGCTTACGACAAACTAAAATTTTCACTTCCTATTGACTTTGTCCACATATTTGGGGCGTTGCTATGGCAACACATTTATAGATAGGGGTGGTCACCATTGGCTTTTGTTCATAAGCCCATACTGGATGTGTGTACCAAGTTTCATTTGCTTATGATAAACTAAAATTTTCACTTCCCATTGACTTTGTCCACATATTTGGGGCGTTGCTATGGCAACACATTTATAGATAGAGGGTGGTTGTCATTGGCTTTTATATTCGTCATGACATAAGAGATGTGTGTACCAAATTTGAAGTCTCTATGACAAACTAAATTCTTGGGTCCCATTATAAGTTTGTAGGGGGCGCTGGAGAGCCATTTCTAAAGATAACCCTTTTATTTACATATTTTTGTGTTCAGGTCATGAATGTGCACAAACGCCTTTTTGCGTCCAACGCGATCCGAGAAGGCGTTTGAGAGTTAAGAGACATTTTATTTTCACAAAAATGGCCACCTCGTTACAGGCTTGCCACACCCATACCCGATAAGATATCAACAACAAAGTCACAAATTTGGTTGGCACACGTGTCTAGATGATACTCACCAAATTTGGGGCCATTTAGATAAAAACACGATGAGTTGAATCATTTTGCGCGAGGAGTGCGATTTTAGTGGCCGCGCGTTCCACCCCACACGGCGGACTTCCTGTTGAGTTTAGGGTGTGGCTGTCATAGACTTTTATATTTGCCCTAAGGTGTTCTATGGATGTACTAAGTTTCATTTTTCTACGTTGGAAAAAAGTTACTTTCACTTTCCATAGGCCAATGTATTTTGACTTTTCTAGGGGTCGCCACTGAGTCATTTTTTCATATTATTTCTTGCGGACTTCATTTCTATAAATTTTTCGTCGGGCTTGAATTTTGGGCAAAGTTTCCTGAGTTTTCGTGCATGTTCAGGGGGTCAAATTTGCCCTCAAAGAGCAGAATAATAATAATAATAATAATTAAAGCCGCAAGCGGCGATAAAGGCCCTCGCCTCTCTTGAGACCGCGGGGACACATGCACTCGGAGGAGTGCATTTCATACTTTAAAGCGTAAACTTCACGGTAAAAGGATTCTGAGGAGTTTTCTAAGACTCTAGCCGTGGCTCTGGAGGGGCCTCCTCTAAAGGAAGGATCCTGGCAATTGGGAAATGGCATTTATTTCCCAAAGGTTGCCTCTTCGCAGACTCATTACGACCACAGCCACAAATGTATCAAAAAAACAAATTGATAACTTTTTTTTGCACACGTGTCTAGATGATACTCACCAAATTTGGAGCTGTTTAGATGAAAAGCCTTTAGACACAAGTGCGATTTAGGTGGTCACGCATTCCACCCAACATAGTAGATTTTCTGTTGAGTTTATGGTATGGCTGTAATAAACTTTTCTGTTTGCCCTGAGGTGTTCTATGGGTGTACCAAGTTTCATTTTTCTACATTGAAATAAAGTTACTTTCACTTTCCATAGGCCCAATGTATTTTGACTTTTCTAGGGGTTTTACTGAGTCATTTTTCGTTTTTTTTTTTTCGGCGACTTCAAATACATACATTTTTTGCCGGGCTTGAAGTCTGGGATCAATAAAAATGACTTTAAGTTGCACGTTTACTGGGTCAAATTGAGGATCATTTTGCAGAAAAAATATGATAAAAAAATATATACCGAATTATAATAAAAAAAAATATAACTCGAGCAAAAAAGTCTAGAAAAACGCTTGTCTATTTTACATACATGTGTTTAGCTCATTTTGCCCAAGTTTGGTGTCTGTGGAATGAAGCAGCTATTGTCTGTGTACTTTTAAAAAAGAGGTGTATTTTAAGTCGGTTCACATTTTCAATTCAAAATGGCCGCCTTCCCGTGTGTGATAGGGTGTGGTCCCCATTGGCTTTTCTGTTCATAAACCCATGCTGGATGTGTGTATCAAGTTTCATTTGCCTACAAACTAATATTTTCACTTCTCATTGACTTTTTCCAAATATTTGGGACGTTGCTATGGCAACACATTTATAGATAGGGGGTGGTTGTCATTGGCTTTTATGCTCGTCATGACATAAGAGATGTGTGTACCAAATTTCATGTCTCTATGACAAACTAAATTCTTGGGTCCCATTATAAGTTTGTAGGGGGCGCTGGAGAGCCATTTCTAAAGATAACCCTTTTATTTACATATTTTTGTGTTCAGGTCATGAATGTGCACAAACGCCTTTTTGGGTCCAACTCGATCCGAGAAGGCGTTTGAGAGTTAAGAGACGTTTTACTTTCACAAAAATGGCCAGCGTTACAGGCTTGCCACACCCATACCCGATAAGATATCAACAACAAAGTTACAACTTTGGTTGGCACACGTGTCTAGATGATACTCACCAAATTTGGGGCCATTTAGATTAAAACACAATGATTTGCATCTTTCTGCGCAGAAGTGCGATTTTAGTGGCCGCGTTTCACCCCATGGCGGACTTCCTGTTGAGTTTAGGGTGTGACTGTCATTGACTTTTCAGTTTGCCCTGAGGTGTCCTATGGATGTACCAAGTTTCATTTTTCTACGTTGGAAAAAAGTTACTTTCACTTTCCATAGGCCCAATGTATTTTGATTTTGTAGGGGTCGCCACTGAGTCATTTCTCGTATTTTTTTTTCGGCGACTTCAAAAACATACCATTTTCGCCGAGCTTGAAGTCTGGGACCAATAAAAATGACTTTTCGTGCATGTTCACTGGGTCAAATTTAGGATCATTTGGTCGGAAGAAAGATAAAAAAAAAAATCCGAGCAAAAATAATAGGCCCTCCCGGTCATCACCGGCTCGGGCCTAATTAAAGCCGCAAGCGGCGATAAAGGCCCTCGCCTCCCTTGAGACCGCGGGGACACATGCACTGGGAGGATCGCATGTCGTGCTTTAAAGCGTAAACTTCACGGTAATGTCAAATAACCGGGCCTGTGCTACGGCTGGGGTCCTGCTACACCACCTTGTAATTTAGAGTTAAAGGTCTCCACAATCCCTGGTTTTCCTGGGAGCTGTCTGAACCTTTGAAAATAATAGATCATGCTTGGGCTAAGGCGAGAAAAACAAAGTACTGGCTGGAGATTTGAGATGACTCAGGAATCGCTGCACCCCCCGGTTTAAAATGGCAAAATGTAAATATTACTTGTCTAAAAGTAGAAGGTTACAAGTTCCAAAGGATTCTGAGGAGTTTTCTAAGACTCTAGCCTTGGCTCTGGAGGGGCCTCCTCTAAAGGAAGGATCCTGGCAATTGGAAAATGGCATTTATTTCCCAAAGAAATGGCTGCCTCTTCACAGACTCATTACGACCACAGCCACAAATGTAACAGAAAACAAATTGATAACTTTTTTGGCACACGTGTCTAGATGAAACTCACCAAATTTGGAGCTGTTTAGATGAAAAGCCTTTAGACACAAGGGGTGCGATTTAGGTGGTCACGCATTGCACCCAACATAGTAGATTTCCTGTTAAGTTTACGGTATGGCTGTAATAAACTTTTCTGTTTGCCCTGAGGTGTCCTATGGATGTACCAAGTTTTGTATTTCTACATTGGAAAAATTTACTTTTATTTTCCTAAGGCCTAATGTATTTTGACTTTTCTAGGGGTCGCCACTGAGTAATTTTTCGTATTTTTTTTTCGGGGACTTCAAATACATAATTTTTTGCCGAGCTTCAAGTCTGGGACCAATAAAAATTACTTTTAGTTGCACGTTTACTGGGTCAAATTGAGGATCATTTTGCAGAAAAATTATAATAAAAAAAAATATACCAAATTATAATAAAAAAAATATAACTCGAGCAAAAACGTCAAGAAAAACACCTGTCTATTTTACATACATGTGTTTAGCTCATTTTGCCCAAGTTTGGTGTCTGTGGAATGAAGCAGCTATTGTCTGTGTTCTTTTAAAAAAGAGGTGTATTTTAAGTCGGTTCACATTTTCAATTCAAAATGGCCGCCTTCCCGTGTGTGATAGGGTGTGGTGCCCATTGGCTTTTTTGTTCATAAGCCCATACTGGATGTGTGTACCAAGTTTCATTTGCCTACGACAAACTAAAATTTTCACTTTCCATTGACTTTTTCCACATATTTGGGACGTTTCTATGGCAACACATTTATAGATAGGGGTTGGTTGTCATTGGCTTTTATGCTCGTCATGACATAAGAGATGTGTGTACCAAATTTCATGTCTCTATGACAAACTAAATTCTTGGGTCCCATTATAAAATTGTAGGGGGCGCTGGAGAGCCATTTCTAAAGATAACCCTTTTATTTACATATTTTTGTGTTCAGGTCATGAATGTGCACAAACGCCTTTTTGGGTCCAACTCGATCCGAGAAGGCGTTTGAGAGTTAAGAGACGTTTTATTTTCACAAAAATGGCCACCTCGTTACAGGCTTGCCACACCCATACCCGATAAGATATCATAAACAAAGTCACAACTTTGGTTGGCACATGTGTCTAGATGATACTCACCAAATTTGGGGCCATTTAGATTAAAACACAATGATTTGTATCTTTCTGCGCAAGGTGTGCGATTTTAGTGGCGGCGCGTTTCACCCCACATGGCGTACTTCCTGTTGAGTTTAGGGTGTGGCTGTCATAGACTTTTCTGTTTGCCCTGAGGTGTTCTATGGATGTACCAAGTTTCATTTTTCTACGTAGCAAAAAAGTTATTTTCACTTTCCATAGACCCAATGTATTTTGACTTTTCTAAGGGTCGCCACTGAGTCATTTTTCGTATTTTTTTTTCGGGGACTTCAAATACATAAATTTTTCGCTGGGCTTGAAATCTGGGACCAATAAAAATGACTTTTAGTTGTACGTTTACTGGGTTAAATTGAGGATAATTTTGCAGAAAAAATATTATAAAAAAATATATACCGAATTATAATAAAAAAAAATATAACTCGAGCAAAAAAGTCTAGAAAAACACTTGTCTATTTTTCATACATGTGTTTAGCTCATTTTGCCCAAGTTTGGTGTCTGTGGAATGAAGCAGCTTTTTTCTGTGTACTTTTAAAAAAGAGGTGTATTTTAAGTCGGACCAAATTTTCAATTCAAAATGGCCGCCTTCCCGTGTGTGATAGGGTGTGGTCCCCATTGGCTTTTTTGTTCATAAGCCCATGCTGGATGTGTGTACCAAGTTTCATTTGCCTACAACAAACTAAAAATTTCACTTCCCATTGACTTTTTCCACATTTTCCACATTTTTGGGACGTTGCTATGGCAACACATTTATAGATAGGGGGTGGTTGTCATTGGCTTTTATGCTCGTCATGACATAAGAGATGTGTGTACCAAATTTCATGTCTCTATGACAAACTAAATTCTTGGGTCCCATTATAAGTTTGTAGGGGACGCTGGAGAGCCATTTCTAAAGATAACCCTTTTATTTACATATTTTTGTGTTCAGGTCATGAATGTGCACAAACGCCTTTTTGGGTCCAACTCGATCCGAGAAGGCGTTTGAGAGTTAAGAGACGTTTTATTTTCACAAAAATGGCCACCTCGTTACAGGCTTGCCACACCCATACCCGATAAGATATCAACAACAAAGTCACAACTTTGGTTGGCACACGTGTCTAGATGATACTCACCAAATTTGGGGCCATTTAGATTAAAACACAATGATTTGCATCTTTCTGCGCAAGTGCGAATTTAGTGGCGCCTTTCACCCCACATGGCGGACTTCCTGTTAAGTTTAGGGTGTGACTGTCATTGACTTTTCTGTTTGCCCTGAGGTGTCCCATGGATATACCAAGTTTCATTTTTCTACGTTGGAAAAAAGTTACTTTCACTTTCCATAGGCCCAATGTATTTTGACTTTTCTAGGGGCCGCCACTGAGTCATTTTTCGTATTTTTTTTCGGGGACTTCAAATACATACATTTTTTGCCGGGCTTGAAGTCTGGGACCAATAAAAATGACTTTTAGTTGTTCGTTTACTGGGTTAAATTGAGGATCATTTTGCAGAAAAATTATAATAAAAAAATATATACCGAATTATAATAAAAAAAAATATAACTCGAGCAAAAAAGTCTAGAAAAACACTTGTCTCTTTTACATACATGTGTTTAGCTCATTTTGCCCAAGTTTGGTGTCTGTGGAATGAAGCAGCTTTTTCTGTGTACTTTTAAAAAGAGGTGTATTTTAAGTCGGTTCACATTTTCAATTCAAAATGGCCGCCTTCCTGTGTGTGATAGGGTGTGGTCCCCATTGGCTTTTTGTTCATAAGCCCATGGTGGATGTGTGTACCAAGTTTTATTTGCCTACAACAAACTAAAAATTTCACTTCCCATTGACTTTTTCACATTTTTGGGGCGTTGCTATGGCAACACATTTATAGATAGGGGTGGTTGTCATTGGCTTTTATGCTCGTCATGACATAAGAGATGTGTGTACAAAATTTTATGTCTCTATGACAAACTAAATTCTTGGGTCCATTATAAGTTTGTAGGGGCGCTGGAGAGCCATTTCTAAAGATAACCCTTTTATTTACATATTTTTTGTTCAGGTCATGAATGTGCACAAACACCTTTTTGGGTCCAACTCGATCCGAGAAGGCGTTTGAGAGTTAAGAGGCGTTTTATTTTCACAAAAATGGCCACCTCGTTACAGGCTTGCCACACCCATACCCGATAAGATATCAAAAACAAAGTCACAACTTTGGTTGGCACACGTGTCTAGATGATACTCACCAAATTTGGGGCCATTTAGATTAAAACACAAAGATTTGCATCTTTCTGCGCAAAGTGCGATTTTAGTGGCAGCGTTTCACCCCACATGGCGGACTTCCTGTTAAGTTTAGGGTGTGACTGTCATTGACTTTTCTGTTTGCCCTGAGGTGTCCTATGGATATACCAAGTTTCATTTTTCTAGGTTGGAAAAAGTTACTTTCACTTTCCATAGGCCCAATGTATTTGATTTTGTAGGGAATTAGCCACTGAGTCATTTTAGTATTTTTTTAGTGACTTCAAATACATAAATTTTTAGCGAGCTTGAAGTCTGGGACCAATAAAATGACTTTTAGTGCATGTTCACTGGGTCAAATTTAGGATCATTGGGTCGGAAGAAAAATAAAAAAAAAAAAAAAAAAAAAAATCCGAGCAAAAACAATAGGCCCTCCCGGTCATCACCGGCTCGGGCCTAATAATAATAATTAGCGGCGATAAAGGCCCTCGCCTCCTTGAGACCAGCGGGACACATATATTCGGAGGATTGCATGTCGTGCTTTAAAGCAAATTTGGAGCTGTTTAGATGAAAACCCTTTAGCACAAAGTGTACGATTTAGGTGGTCATGTATTCCACCCAACATTTTCTGTTGAGAAGGATCCTGGCAATTGGGAAATGGCATTTATTTCCCAATAGTTGCCTCTTCACAGACTCATTACGACCACAGCCACAAATCTATCAAAAAACAAATTGATAACTTTTTTTTGCACACGTGTCTAGATGATACTCACCAAATTTGGAGCTGTTTAGATGAAAAGCCTTTAGACACAAGGGGTGCAATTTAGGTGGTCACGCATACACCCAACATAGTAGATTTCCTGTTGAGTTTACGATATGGCTGTAATACATTTTTCTGTTCGCCCTGAGGTGTCCTATGGATGTACCAAGTTTCATTTTTCTACGTTGGAAAAAAGTTACTTTCACTTTCCATAGGCCCAATGTATTTTGACTTTTGTAGGGATCGCCACTGAGTCATTTTTCATATTTTTTTCGCGACTTCAAATACATAAATTTTTCACGAGCTTGAAGTCTGGGACCAATAAAAATTACTTTTAGTTGCACGTTTACTGGGTCAAATTGAGGATCATTTTGCAGAAAAATTATAATAAAAAAATATACCAAATTATAATAAAATAAAATATAACTCGAGCAAAAAGTCTAGAAAAACGCTTGTCTATTTTACATACATGTGTTTAGCTCATTTTGCCCAAGTTTGGTGTCTGTGGAATGAAGCAGCTATTTTCTGAGTTCTTTTAAAAGAGGTGTATTTTAAGTCGGTTCACATTTTCAATTCAAAATGGCCGCCTTCCCGTGTGTGATAGGTGTGGTCCCCATTGGCTTTTGTTCATAAGCCCATGCTGGATGTGTATACCAAGTTTCATTTGCCTACGACAAACTAAAATTTTCACTTCCCATTGACTTTTTCCAAATATTTGGGACGTTGCTATGGCAACACATTTATAGATAGGGGTGGTTGTCATTGGCTTTTATGCTCGTCATGACATAAGAGATGTGTGTACCAAATTTTATGTCTCTATGACAAACTAAATTCTTGGGTCCCATTATAAGTTTGTAGGGGCGCTGGAGAGCCATTTCTAAAGATAACCCTTTTATTTACATATTTTTGTGTTCAGGTCATGAATGTGCACAAACGCCTTTTGGGTCCAACTCGATCCGAGAAGGCGTTTGAGAGTTAAGAGACGTTTATTTTCACAAAAATGGCCACCTCGTTACAGGCTTGCCACACCCATACCCGATAAGATATCAACAACAAAGTCACAACTTTGGTTGGCACATGTGTCTAGATGATACTCACCAAATTTGGGGCCATTTAGATTAAAACACAATGATTTGCATCTTTCTGCGCAAGTGCGAATTTAGTGGCCGCGCCTTTCACCCCACATGGCGGACTTCCTGTTAAGTTTAGGGTGTGACTGTCATTGACTTTTCTGTTTGCCCTGAGGTGTCCTATGGATATACCAAGTTTCATTTTTCTACGTTGGAAAAAGTTACTTTCACTTTCCATAGGCCCAATGTATTTTGACTTTTGTAGGGTCGCCACTGAGTCATTTTTCGTATTTTTTTGGCGACTTCAAATACATAAATTTTTGCCAGGCTTGAAGTCTGGGACCAATAAAATGACTTTTAGTTGTTCGTTTACTGGGTTAAATTGAGGATCATTTTACAGAAAAATTATAATAAAAAATATATACCGAATTATAATAACAAAAATATAACTCGAGCAAAAAGTCTAGAAAAACACTTGTCTCATTTACATACATGTGTTTAGCTCATTTTGCCCAAGTTTGGTGTCTGTGGAATGAAGCAGCTTTTTCTGTGTACTTTTAAAAAGAGGTGTATTTTAAGTCGGTTCACATTTTCAATTCAAAATGGCCGCCTTCCTGTGTGTGATAGGGTGTGGTCCCCATTTTTTTGTTCATAAGCCCATGGTGGATGTGTGTACCAAGTTTTATTTGCCTACAGCAAACTAAAAATTTCACTTCCCATTGACTTTTTTCACATTTTTTGGGACGTTGCTATGGCAACACATTTATAGATAGGGGTGGTTGTCATTGGCTTTTATGCTCATGACATAAGAGATGTGTGTACAAAATTTTATGTCTCTATGACAAACTAAATTCTTGGGTCCATTATAAGTTTGTAGGGGGCGCTGGAGAGCCATTTCTAAAGATAACCCTTTTATTTACATATTTTTTTGTTCAGGTCATGAATGTGCACAAACGCCTTTTTGGGTCCAACTCGATCCGAGAAGGCGTTTGAGAGTTAAGAGATGTTTTATTTTCACAAAAATGGCCACCTCGTTACAGGCTTGCCACACCCATACCCGATAAGATATCAAAAACAAAGTCACAAATTTGGTTGGCACATGTTTCTAGATGATACTCACCAAATTTGGGGCCATTTAGATTAAAACACAATGATTTGCATCTTTCTGCGCAAGTGCGATTTTAGTGGCGCGCGTTTCACCCCACATGGCGGACTTCCTGTTAAGTTTAGGGTGTGACTGTCATTGACTTTTCTGTTTGCCCTGAGGTGTCCTATGGATATACCAAGTTTCATTTTTCTACGTTGGAAAAAAGTTACTTTCACTTTCCATAGGCCCAATGTATTTTGATTTTGTAGGGGTCGCCACTGAGTCATTTTTCGTATTTTTTTCGCGACTTCAAATACATAAATTTTTCAGAGCTTGAAGTCTGGGACCAATAAAATGACTTTTCGTGCATGTTCACTGGGTCAAATTTAGGATCATAGGTGGAAAAGAAAAATAAAAATAATAATAAAAAATTAAAAAAAAAAAAAAAAAAATCCGAGCAAAACAATAGGCCCTCCCGGTCATCACCGGCTCGGGCCTAATTAAAGCCGCATAGCGGCGATAAAGGCCCTCGCCTCCCTTGAGACCGCTGGGACACATGCACTCGTGCTTTAAAGCGTAAACTTCACGGTAAAAGGATTCTGAGGAGTTTTCTAAGACTCTAGCCGTGGCTCTGGAGGGGCCTCCTCTAAAGGAAGGATCCTGGCAATTGGGAAATGGCATTTATTTCCCAAAGGTTGCCTCTTCACAGACCCATTACGACCACAGCCACAAATGTATCAAAAAACAAATTGATAACTTTTTTTGCACACGTGTCTAGATGATACTCACCAAATTTGGAGCTGTTTAGACTTTAGACAGAAGGGGTGCGATTTAGGTGGTCACGCATTACACCCAACATAGTAGATTTTCTGTTGAGTTTACGATATGGCTGTAATAAACTTTTCAGTTTGCCCTGAGGTGTCCTATGGATGTACCAAGTTTTGTATTTCTACATTGGAATAAAGTTACTTTCACTTTCCATAGGCCCGATGTATTTTTACTTTTCTAGGGGTCGCCACTGAGTCATTTTTCGTTTTTTTTTCGGGACTTCAAATACATAAATTTTCGCTGGGCTTGAAGTCTGGGACCAATAAAAATGACTTTTAGTTGTTCGTTTACTGGGTTAAATTGAGGATCATTTTGCAGAAAAATTATAATAAAAAAATATATACCAAATTATAATTAAAAAAAATATAACTCGAGCAAAAAAGTCTAGAAAAACATTGTCTCATTTACATACATGTGTTTAGCTCATTTTGCCCAAGTTTGGTGTCTGTGGAATGAAGCAGCTTTTTTCTGTGTACTTTTAAAAAAGAGGTGTATTTTAAGTCGGTTCACATTTTCAATTCAAAATGGCCGCCTTCCCGTGTGTGATAGGGTGTGGTCCCCATTGGCTTTTTTGTTCATAAGCCCATACTGGATGTGTGTACCAAGTTTCATTTGCCTACAACAAACTAAAAATTTCCACTTCCCATTGACTTTTTCCATTTTTTGGGACGTTGCTATGGCAACACATTTATAGATAGGGGGTGGTTGTCATTGGCTTTTATGCTCGTCATGACATAAGAGATGTGTGTACCAAATTTCATGTCTCTATGACAAACTAAATTCTTGGGTCCCATTATAAGTTTGTAGGGGACGCTGGAGAGCCATTTCTAAAGATAACCCTTTTATTTACATATTTTTGTGTTCAGGTCATGAATGTGCACAAACGCCTTTTTGGGTCCAACTCGATCCGAGAAGGCGTTTGAGAGTTAAGAGACGTTTATTTTCACAAAAATGGCCACCTCGTTACAGGCTTGCCACACCCATACCCGATAAGATATCAACAACAAAGTCACAACTTTGGTTGGCACACGTGTCTAGATGATACTCACCAAATTTGGGGCCATTTAGATTAAAACACAATGATTTGCATCTTTCTGCGCAAGGTGCGAATTTAGTGGCCGCCTTTCACCCCACATGGCGGACTTCCTGTTAAGTTTAGGTGTGACTGTCATTGACTTTTCTGTTTGCCCTGAGGTGTCCCATGGATATACCAAGTTTCATTTTTCTACGTTGGAAAAAGTTACTTTCACTTTCCATAGGCCCAATGTATTTTGACTTTTCTAGGGGCCACTGAGTCATTTTTCGTATTTTTTTTTCGGGACTTCAAATACATACATTTTTGCCGGGCTTGAAGTCTGGGACCAATAAAAATGACTTTTAGTTGTTCGTTTACTGGGTTAAATTGAGGATCATTTTGCAGAAAAATTATAATAAAAAATATATACCGAATTATAATAAAAAAATATAACTCGATAAAAAGTCTAGAAAAACACTTGTCTCTTTTACATACATGTGTTTAGCTCATTTTGCCCAAGTTTGGTGTCTGTGGAATGAAGCAGCTTTTTCTGTGTACTTTTAAAAAGAGGTGTATTTTAAGTCGGTTCACATTTTCAATTCAAAATGGCCGCCTTCCTGTGTGTGATAGGGTGTGGTCCCCATTGGCTTTTTGTTCATAAGCCCATGGTGGATGTGTGTACCAAGTTTTATTTGCCTACAACAAACTAAAAATTTCACTTCCCATTGACTTTTTCACATTTTTGGGACGTTGCTATGGCAACACATTTATAGATAGGGGTGGTTGTCATTGGCTTTTATGCTCGTCATGACATAAGAGATGTGTGTACAAAATTTTATGTCTCTATGACAAACTAAATTCTTGGGTCCATTATAAGTTTGTAGGGGCGCTGGAGAGCCATTTCTAAAGATAACCCTTTTATTTACATATTTTTTGTTCAGGTCATGAATGTGCACAAACACCTTTTGGGTCCAACTCGATCCGAGAAGGCGTTTGAGAGTTAAGAGACGTTTTATTTTCACAAAAATGGCCACCTCGTTACAGGCTTGCCACACCCATACCCGATAAGATATCAAAACAAAGTCACAACTTTGGTTGGCACACGTGTCTAGATGATACTCACCAAATTTGGGGCCATTTAGATTAAAACACAAAGATTTGCATCTTTCTGCGCAAAGGGGTGCGATT
This sequence comes from Perccottus glenii, assembly GCA_024416835.2. Taxonomy (NCBI): domain Eukaryota; kingdom Metazoa; phylum Chordata; class Actinopteri; order Gobiiformes; family Odontobutidae; genus Perccottus; species Perccottus glenii. Next base: position 62,822,418 of record CM044546.2, read on the forward strand.
TTAGTGGCGCGCGTTTCACCCCACATGGCGGACTTCCTGTTAAGTTTAGGGTGTGACTGTCATTGACTTTTCTGTTTGCCCTGAGGTGTCCTATGGATATACCAAGTTTCATTTTTCTAGGTTGGAAAAAGTTACTTTCACTTTCCATAGGCCCAATGTATTTTGATTTTGTAGGGTCGCCACTGAGTCATTTTTCGTATTTTTTTAGCGACTTCAAATACATAAATTTTTCGCCGAGCTTGAAGTCTGGGACCAATAAAATGACTTTTCGCATGTTCACTGGGTCAAATTTAGGATCATTGGGTCGGAAGAAAAATAAAAAAAAAAAAAAAAAAAAATCCGAGCAAAACAATAGGCCCTCCCGGTCATCACCGGGCCTAATAATAATAATTAAAGCCGCAAGCGGCGATAAAGGCCCTCGCCTCCCTTGAGACCATGAGGACACATATATTCGGAGGATTGCATGTCGTGCTTTAAAGCAAATTTGGAGCTGTTTAGATGAAAACCCTTTAGCACAAAGTGTACGATTTAGGTGGTCATGTATTCCACCCAACATTTTCTGTTGAGAAGGATCCTGGCAATTGGGAAATGGCATTTATTTCCCAATAGTTGCCTCTTCACAGACTCATTACGACCACAGCCACAAATCTATCAAAAACAAATTGATAACTTTTTTTGCACACGTGTCTAGATGATACTCACCAAATTTGGAGCTGTTTAGATGAAAAGCCTTTAGACACAAGGGGTGCAATTTAGGTGGTCACGCATACACCCAACATAGTAGATTTCCTGTTGAGTTTACGATATGGCTGTAATACATTTTTCTGTTCGCCCTGAGGTGTCCTATGGATGTACCAAGTTTCATTTTCTACGTTGGAAAAAGTTACTTTCACTTTCCATAGGCCCAATGTATTTTGACTTTTGTAGGGATCGCCACTGAGTCATTTTTCATATTTTTTTCCGACTTCAAATACATAAATTTTTCGCCGAGCTTGAAGTCTGGGACCAATAAAAATTACTTTTAGTTGCACGTTTACTGGGTCAAATTGAGGATCATTTTGCAGAAAAATTATAATAAAAAAATATACCAAATTATAATAAAATAAAATATAACTCGAGCAAAAAGTCTAGAAAAACGCTTGTCTATTTTACATACATGTGTTTAGCTCATTTTGCCCAAGTTTGGTGTCTGTGGAATGAAGCAGCTATTTTCTGAGTTCTTTTAAAAAGAGGTGTATTTTAAGTCGGTTCACATTTTCAATTCAAAATGGCCGCCTTCCCGTGTGTGATAGGGTGTGGTCCCCATTGGCTTTTTGTTCATAAGCCCATGCTGGATGTGTATACCAAGTTTCATTTGCCTACGACAAACTAAAATTTTCACTTCCCATTGACTTTTTCCAAATATTTGGGACGTTGCTATGGCAACACATTTATAGATAGGGGTGGTTGTCATTGGCTTTTATGCTCGTCATGACATAAGAGATGTGTGTACCAAATTTTATGTCTCTATGACAAACTAAATTCTTGGGTCCCATTATAAGTTTGTAGGGGCGCTGGAGAGCCATTTCTAAAGATAACCCTTTTATTTACATATTTTTGTGTTCAGGTCATGAATGTGCACAAACGCCTTTTGGGTCCAACTCGATCCGAGAAGGCGTTTGAGAGTTAAGAGACGTTTATTTTCACAAAAATGGCCACCTCGTTACAGGCTTGCCACACCCATACCCGATAAGATATCAACAACAAAGTCACAACTTTGGTTGGCACATGTGTCTAGATGATACTCACCAAATTTGGGGCCATTTAGATTAAAACACAATGATTTGCATCTTTCTGCGCAAAGTGCGAATTTAGTGGCCGCGCCTTTCACCCCACATGGCGGACTTCCTGTTAAGTTTAGGGTGTGACTGTCATTGACTTTTCTGTTTGCCCTGAGGTGTCCTATGGATATACCAAGTTTCATTTTTCTACGTTGGAAAAAAGTTACTTTCACTTTCCATAGGCCCAATGTATTTTGACTTTTGTAGGGTCGCCACTGAGTCATTTTTCGTATTTTTTTCGGCGACTTCAAATACATAAATTTTTGCCAGGCTTGAAGTCTGGGACCAATAAAAATGACTTTTAGTTGTTCGTTTACTGGGTTAAATTGAGGATCATTTTACAGAAAAATTATAATAAAAAAATATATACCGAATTATAATAACAAAAAATATAACTCGAGCAAAAAAGTCTAGAAAAACACTTGTCTCATTTACATACATGTGTTTAGCTCATTTTGCCCAAGTTTGGTGTCTGTGGAATGAAGCAGCTTTTTCTGTGTACTTTTAAAAAGAGGTGTATTTTAAGTCGGTTCACATTTTCAATTCAAAATGGCCGCCTTCCTGTGTGTGATAGGGTGTGGTCCCCATTGGCTTTTTTGTTCATAAGCCCATGGTGGATGTGTGTACCAAGTTTTATTTGCCTACAGCAAACTAAAAATTTCACTTCCCATTGACTTTTTTCACATTTTTTGGGACGTTGCTATGGCAACACATTTATAGATAGGGGGTGGTTGTCATTGGCTTTTATGCTCGTCATGACATAAGAGATGTGTGTACAAAATTTTATGTCTCTATGACAAACTAAATTCTTGGGTCCATTATAAGTTTGTAGGGGCGCTGGAGAGCCATTTCTAAAGATAACCCTTTTATTTACATATTTTTTGTTCAGGTCATGAATGTGCACAAACGCCTTTTGGGTCCAACTCGATCCGAGAAGGCGTTTGAGAGTTAAGAGATGTTTTATTTTCACAAAAATGGCCACCTCGTTACAGGCTTGCCACACCCATACCCGATAAGATATCAAAAACAAAGTCACAAATTTGGTTGGCACATGTTTCTAGATGATACTCACCAAATTTGGGGCCATTTAGATTAAAACACAATGATTTGCATCTTTCTGCGCAAGGGGTGCGATTTTAGTGGCCGCGCGTTTCACCCCACATGGCGGACTTCCTGTTAAGTTTAGGGTGTGACTGTCATTGACTTTTCTGTTTGCCCTGAGGTGTCCTATGGATATACCAAGTTTCATTTTTCTACGTTGGAAAAAGTTACTTTCACTTTCCATAGGCCCAATGTATTTTGATTTTGTAGGGTCGCCACTGAGTCATTTTTCGTATTTTTTTCGCGACTTCAAATACATAAATTTTTCACGAGCTTGAAGTCTGGGACCAATAAAATGACTTTTCGTGCATGTTCACTGGGTCAAATTTAGGATCATAGGTGGAAAAGAAAAATAAAAAATAATAATAAAAAAATTAAAAAAAAAAAAAAAAATCCGAGCAAAACAATAGGCCCTCCCGGTCATCACCGGCTCGGGCCTAATTAAAGCCGCAAGCGGCGATAAAGGCCCTCGCCTCCCTTGAGACCGCGGGGACACATGCACTCGTGCTTTAAAGCGTAAACTTCACGGTAAAAGGATTCTAAGGAGTTTTCTAAGACTCTAGCCGTGGCTCTGGAGGGGCCTCCTCTAAAGGAAGGATCCTGGCAATTGGGAAATGGCATTTATTTCCCAAAGGTTGCCTCTTCACAGACCCATTACGACCACAGCCACAAATGTATCAAAAACAAATTGATAACTTTTTGCACACGTGTCTAGATGATACTCACCAAATTTGGAGCTGTTTAGACTTTAGACAGAAGGGGTGCGATTTAGGTGGTCACGCATTACACCCAACATAGTAGATTTTCTGTTGAGTTTACGATATGGCTGTAATAAACTTTTCAGTTTGCCCTGAGGTGTCCTATGGATGTACCAAGTTTTGTATTTCTACATTGGAATAAAGTTACTTTCACTTTCCATAGGCCCGATGTATTTTTACTTTTCTAGGGGTCGCCACTGAGTCATTTTTCGTATTTTTTTTTCGGGGACTTCAAATACATAAATTTTTCGCTGGGCTTGAAGTCTGGGACCAATAAAAATGACTTTTAGTTGTTCGTTTACTGGGTTAAATTGAGGATCATTTTGCAGAAAAATTATAATAAAAAAATATATACCAAATTATAATTAAAAAAAATATAACTCGAGCAAAAAAGTCTAGAAAAACATTGTCTCATTTACATACATGTGTTTAGCTCATTTTGCCCAAGTTTGGTGTCTGTGGAATGAAGCAGCTTTTTTCTGTGTACTTTTAAAAAAGAGGTGTATTTTAAGTCGGTTCACATTTTCAATTCAAAATGGCCGCCTTCCCGTGTGTGATAGGGTGTGGTCCCCATTGGCTTTTTTGTTCATAAGCCCATACTGGATGTGTGTACCAAGTTTCATTTGCCTACAACAAACTAAAAATTTCCACTTCCCATTGACTTTTTCCATTTTTTGGGACGTTGCTATGGCAACATATTTATAGATAGGGGGTGGTTGTCATTGGCTTTTATGCTCGTCATGACATAAGAGATGTGTGTACCAAATTTTATGTCTCTATGACAAACTAAATTCTTGGGTCCCATTATAAGTTTGTAGGGGCGCTGGAGAGCCATTTCTAAAGATAACCCTTTTATTTACATATTTTTTGTTCAGGTCATGAATGTGCACAAACGCCTTTTGGGTCCAACTCGATCCGAGAAGGCGTTTGAGAGTTAAGAGACGTTTTATTTTCACAAAAATGGCCACCTCGTTACAGGCTTGCCACACCCATACCCGATAATAAGATATCAACAACAAAGTCACAACTTTGGTTGGCACACGTGTCTAGATGATACTCACCAAATTTGGGGCCATTTAGATTAAAACACAATGATTTGCATCTTTTTGCGCAAGGGGTGCGATTTTAGTGGCAATGCGTTTCACCCCACATGGCGGACTTCCTGTTGAGTTTAGGGTGTGGCTGTCATTGACTTTTCTGTTTGCCCTGAGGTGTCCTATGGATGTACCAAGTTTCATTTTTCTACGTTGGAAAAAAGTTACTTTCACTTTCCATAGGCCCAATGTATTTTGATTTTGTAGGGGTCGCCACTGAGTCATTTTTCGTATTTTTTTCGCGACTTCAAATACATAAATTTTTCGCCGAGCTTGAAGTCTGGGACCAATATAATGACTTTTCGTGCATGTTCACTGGGTCAAATTTAGGATCATATGGGGAGAAGAAGAAAAATAAAAAAAAAATAAAAAAAAAAATAATCCGAGCAAAAACAATAGGCCCTCCCGGTCATCACCGGCTCGGGCCTAATAATTAAAGCATAGCGGCGATAAAGGCCCTCGCCTCCTTGAGACCGGGGACACATATATATTCGGAGGATTGCATGTCGTGCTTTAAAGCAAATTTGGAGCTGTTTAGATGAAAACCCTTTAGCACAAAGTGTACGATTTAGGTGGTCATGTATTCCACCCAACATTTTCTATTGAGAAGGATCCTGGCAATTGGGAAATGGCATTTATTTCCCAATAGTTGCCTCTTCACAGACTCATTACGACCACAGCCACAAATCTATCAAAAACAAATTGATAACTTTTTTTTGCACACGTGTCTAGATGATACTCACCAAATTTGGAGCTGTTTAGATGAAAAGCCTTTAGACACAAGGGGTGCAATTTAGGTGGTCACGCATACACCCAACATAGTAGATTTCCTGTTGAGTTTACGATATGGCTGTAATACATTTTTCTGTTCGCCCTGAGGTGTCCTATGGATGTACCAAGTTTAATTTTTCTACGTTGGAAAAAAGTTACTTTCACTTTCCATAGGCCCAATGTATTTTGACTTTTGTAGGGGTCGCCACTGAGTCATTTTTCATATTTTTTTTTCGGCGACTTCAAATACATAAATTTTTCGCCGAGCTTGAAGTCTGGGACCAATAAAACTGACTTTTAGTTGCACGTTTACTGGGTCAAATTGAGGATCATTTTGCAGAAAAATTATAATAAAAAAAAATATACCAAATTATAATAAAATAAAATATAACTCGAGCAAAAAAGTCTAGAAAAACGCTTGTCTATTTTACATACGTGTTTAGCTCATTTTGCCCAAGTTTGGTGTCTGTGGAATGAAGCAGCTATTTTCTGAGTTCTTTTAAAAAAGAGGTGTATTTTAAGTCGGTTCACATTTTCAATTCAAAATGGCCGCCTTCCCGTGTGTGATAGGGTGTGGTCCCCATTGGCTTTTTTGTTCATAAGCCCATGGTGGATGTGTGTACCAAGTTTCATTTGCCTACGACAAACTAAAATTTTCACTTCCCATTGACTTTTTCCAAATATTTGGGACGTTGCTATGGCAACACATTTATAGATAGAGGGTGGTTGTCATTGGCTTTTATGCTCGTCATGACATAAGAGATGTGTGTACCAAATTTTATGTCTCTATGACAAACTAAATTCTTGGGTCCCATTATAAGTTTGTAGGGGCGCTGGAGAGCCATTTCTAAAGATAACCCTTTTATTTACATATTTTTGTGTTCAGGTCATGAATGTGCACAAACGCCTTTTGGGTCCAACTCGATCCGAGAAGCCGTTTGAGAGTTAAGAGACGTTTTATTTTCACAAAAATGGCCACCTCGTTACAGGCTTGCCACACCCATACCCGATAAGATATCAACAACAAAGTCACAACTTTGGTTGGCACATGTGTCTAGATGATACTCACCAAATTTGGGGCCATTTAGATTAAAACACAATGATTTGCATCTTTCTGCGCAAGTGCGAATTTAGTGGCGCGCCTTTCACCCTACATGGCGGACTTCCTGTTAAGTTTAGGTGTGACTGTCATTGACTTTTCTGTTTGCCCTGAGGTGTCCTATGGATATACCAAGTTTCATTTTTCTACGTTGGAAAAACGTTACTTTCACTTTCCATAGGCCCAATGTATTTTGACTTTTCTAGGGGCCGCCACTGAGTCATTTTTCGTATTTTTTTTTTCGGGGACTTCAAATACATAAATTTTTGCCGGGCTTGAAGTCTGGGACCAATAAAAATGACTTTTAGTTGTTCGTTTACTGGGTTAAATTGAGGATCATTTTGCAGAAAAATTATAATAAAAAATATATACCGAATTATAATAAAAAATATATAACTCGAGCAAAAAAGTCTAGAAAAACACTTGTCTCTTTTACATACATGTGTTAAGCTCATTTTGCCCAAGTTTGGTGTCTGTGGAATGAAGCAGCTTTTTCTGTGTACTTTTAAAAAGAGGTGTATTTTAAGTCGGTTCACATTTTCAATTCAAAATGGCCGCCTTCCTGTGTGTGATAGGGTGTGGTCCCCATTGGCTTTTTTGTTCATAAGCCCATGGTGGATGTGTGTACCAAGTTTTATTTGCCTAAAACAAACTAAAAATTTCACTTCCCATTGACTTTTTTCACATTTTTTGGGACGTTGCTATGGCAACACATTTATAGATAGGGGGTGGTTGTCATTGGCTTTTATGCTCGTCATGACATAAGAGATGTGTGTACAAAATTTTATGTCTCTATGACAAACTAAATTCTTGGGTCCATTATAAGTTTGTAGGGGGCGCTGGAGAGCCATTTCTAAAGATAACCCTTTTATTTACATATTTTTTTGTTCAGGTCATGAATGTGCAGATGTGAGAGTTAAGAGACGTTTTATTTTCACAAAAATGGCCACCTCGTTACAGGCTTGCCACACCCATACCCGATAAGATATCAAAAACAAAGTCACAACTTTGGTTGGCACACGTGTCTAGATGATACTCACCAAATTTGGGGCCATTTAGATTAAAACACAATGATTTGCATCTTTCTGCTCAAGGGGTGCGATTTTAGTGGCCGCGCGTTTCACCCCACATGGCGGACTTCCTGTTAAGTTTAGGGTGTGACTGTCATTGACTTTTCTGTTTGCCCTGAGGTGTCCTATGGATATACCAAGTTTCATTTTTCTACGTTGGAAAAAAGTTACTTTCACTTTCCATAGGCCCAATGTATTTTGATTTTGTAGGGTCGCCACTGAGTCATTTTTCGTATTTTTTTAGTGACTTCAAATACATAAATTTTTCGCCGAGCTTGAAGTCTGGGACCAATAAAATGACTTTTCGTGCATGTTCACTGGGTCAAATTTAGGATCATTGGGTCGGAAGAAAAAAAAAATAATAATAAAATAAAAAAAAAAAAAAAAAAAAAAAAATCCGAGCAAAAACAATAGGCCCTCCCGGCCATCACCGGCTCGGGCCTAATTAAAGCATAGCGGCGATAAAGACCCTCGCCTCCTTGAGACCGCGGGAATCATGTACTCGGAGGATTGCATTTTGTGCTTTAAAGCGTAAACTTCACAGTAATGTCAAATAACCTGGCCTGTGCTACTGCTTGAATCTTCTTCTGGCTGGATCCTGCTTCATCACCTCGGGCCTGTGCTACTCCTGCGTCCTGCTACACCACCTTGTAATTTAGAGTTAAAGGCCTCCACAATCCCTGGTTTTCCTGGGAGCTGTCTGAACTTTTGAAAATAATAGATTATGCTTGGGCTAAGGCGAGAAAAACAAAGTACTGTTTTTTAAAAGAGAGGTGTATTCTAAGGCAAATCAGATATTCAATTCAAAATGGCCGCCTTCCCGTGTATGATAGGGTGTGGTCACCATTGGCTTTTTTGTTCATAAGCCCATACTGGATGTGTGTACCAAGTTTCATTTGCTTACGACAAACTAACATTTTCACTTCCTATTGACTTTGTCCACATATTTGGGGCGTTCCTATGGCAACACATTTATAGATAGGGGGTGGTCACCATTGGCTTTTGTTCATAAGCCCATACTGGATGTGTGTACCAAGTTTCATTTGCTTACGATAAACTAAAAATTTCACTTCCCATTGACTTTGTCCACATATTTGGGGCGTTGCTATGGCAACACATTTATAGATAGGGGGTGGTTGTCATTGGCTTTTATGCTCGTCATGACATAAGAGATGTGTGTACCAAATTTGAAGTCTCTATGACAAACTAAATTCTTGGCTCCCATTATAAGTTTGTAGGGGGCGCTGGAGAGCCATTTCTAAAGATAACCCTTTTATTTACATATTTTTGTGTTCAGGTCATGAATGTGCACAAACGCCTTTTTGGGTCCGACTTGATCCGAGAAGGTGTTTTAGAGTTAAGAGACATTTTATTTTCACAAAAATGGCCACCTCGTTACAGGCTTGCCACACCCGTCCCCGATAAGATATTTACAACAAAGTTATAACTTTGGTTGACACACGTGTCTAGATGATACTCACCAAATTTGGGGCCATTTAGATTAAAACACGATGAGTTGAATCATTTTGCGCGAGGAGTGCGATTTTAGTGGCCGCGTGTTCCACCCCACACGGCGGACTTCCTGTTGACTTTAGGGAGTGGCTGTCATAGACTTTTATATTTGCCCTAAGGTGTTCTGTGGATGTATCAAGTTTCATTTGTCTACGTTGGAAAAAAGTTACTTTCACTTTTCATAGGCCCAATGTATTTTGACTTTTCCAGGGGTCGCCACTGAGTCATTTTTTCATATTTTTTCTTGCGGACTTCATTTCTATAAATTTTTCGCCGGGCTTGAATTTTGGGCAAAGTTTCCTGAGTTTTCGTGCATGTTCAGGGGGTCAAATTTGCCCTCAAAGATCAGAAGAAGAATAATAATAACGGACGCTATCAGAAATAATAGACCCTTCCGGTTATCACCTGCTCGGGTCTAATTAAAGCCGCATGCGGCGATAAAGACCCTCGCCTCCCTTGAGCCCGCAGGGAATCATGTACTCGGAGGATTGCATTTTGTGTTTTAAAGCGTAAACTTCACGGTAATGTCAAATAACCTGGCCTGTGCTACTGCTTGAATCTTCTTCTGGCTGGATCCTGCTTCATCACCTCGGGCCTGTGCTACTCCTGCGTCCTGCTACACCACCTTGTAATTTAGAGTTAAAGGTCTCCAAAATCCCTGGTTTTCCTGGGAGCTGTCTGAACTTTTGAAAATAATAGATTATGCTTGGGCTAAGGCGAGAAAAACAAAGTACTGTTTTTTAAAAGAGAGGTGTATTCTAAGGCAAATCAGATATTCAATTCAAAATGGCCGCCCGTGTGTGATAGGGTGTGGTCACCATTGGCATTTTTGTTCATAAGCCCTTACTGGATGTGTGTACCAAGTTTCATTTGCTTACGATAAACTAAAAATTTCACTTCCCATTGACTTTTTCCACATATGTGGGGCGTTGCTATGGCAACACATTTATAGATAGGGGGTGGTCACCATTGGCTTTTTTGTTCATAAGCCCATACTGGATGTGTGTACCAAGTTTCATTTGCTTACGATGAACTAAAAATTTCACTTCCCATTGACTTTGTCCACATATTTGGGGCGTTGCTATGGCAACACATTTATAGATAGGGGGTGGTTGTCATTGGCTTTTATGTTCGTCATGACATAAGAGATGTGTGTACCAAATTTCATGTCTCTATGACAAACTAAATTCTTGGGTCCCATTATAAGTTTGTAGGGGGCGCTGGAGAGCCATTTCTAAAGATAACCCTTTTATTTACATATTTTTGTGTTCAGGTCATGAATGTGCACAAACGCCTTTTGGGTCCGACTTGATCCGAGAAGGCGTTTTAGAGTTAAGAGACATTTTATTTTCACAAAAATGGCCACCTCGTTACAGGCTTGCCACACCCATACCCGATAAGATATCAACAACAAAGTTATAACTTTGGTTGACACACGTGTCTAGATGATACTCACCAAATTTGGGGCCATTTAGATAAAAACACGATGAGTTGAATCATTTTGCGCGAGGAGTGCGATTTAGGTGGCCGCGCGTTCCACCCCACACGGCGGACTTCCTGTTGACTTTAGGGTGTGGCTGTCATAGACTTTTATATTTGCCCTAAGGTGTCCTATGGATGTACCAAGTTTCATTTTTCTACGTTGGAAAAAAGTTACTTTCACTTTCCATAGGCCCAATGTATTTTGACTTTTCCAGGGTCGCCACTGAGTAATTTTTCATATTTTTCTTGGACTTCATTTCTATAAATTTTTCCGGGCTTGAATTTTGGGCAAAGTTTCCTGAGTTTTCGTGCATGTTCAGGGGGTCAAATTTGCCCTCAAAGAGCAGAAGAAGAATAATAACGGACGCTATCAGAAATAATAGACCCTTCCGGTTATCACCGGCTCGGGTCTAATAACGGACGCTATCAAAAATAATAGACCCTTCCGGTTATCACCGGCTCGGGTCTAATAACGGACGCTATCAGAAATAATAGACCCTTCCGGTTATCACCGGCTTGGGTCTAATAACGGACGCTATCAGAAATAATAGACCCTTCCGGTTATCACCGGCTCGGCTAATAATAACGGACGCTATCAGAAATAATAGACCCTTCCGGTTATCACCGGCTCGGGTCTAATAATAACGGACGCTATCAGAAATAATAGACCCTTCCGGTTATCACCGGCTCGGGTCTAATAACGGACGCTATCAGAAATAATAGACCCTTCCGGTTATCACCGGCTCGGGTCTAATAACGGACGCTATCAGAAATAATAGACCCTTCCGGTTATCACCGGCTCGGGTCTAATAATAACGGACGCTATCAGAAATAATAGACCCTTCCGGTTATCACCGGCTCGGGTCTAATAATAACGGACGCTATCAGAAATAATAGACCCTTCCGGTTATCACCGGCTCGGGTCTAATAACGGACGCTATCAGAAATAATAGACCCTTCCGGTTATCACCGGCTCGGGTCTAATAATAATAATAATACATTTTATTTGTAATGCACTTTTTGTTTTAAACAAAACCTCAAAGTGCAACATAAAAATTAATCAGCATAAAATGAATAAAAATAAATAAATTAAAATGGGAGTAAACAGAGTATAACAACTATAAAAATAATGATATGGACAGAGATTAAGTTAAGTTAAAATCTTTTAAAAAGGAAGGTTTTTTTGTCAACTAGAATTGAAAGACAACTAGAATGACTCAGTAGCACAAGTGAATCAAAAACTTAAGTATCGAGGCAAACAGATCCAAATGGGCAAGGTCAGGTCAAACTGGCACATGGACAGGAGAAAACAAAGTCTAATAAATACCATGGGAGAAAGGAGACAGGTGCAACACTCTAAGGCAGGGCCACTAATTACAAAGGAGGGAAACACTTGGGCAGGAAGTAAATCTGTAAGACGCAAAAATGACACAAACAGAAAAATATAACTCTCTAAAGATGTGTGTGCAGCACATTGTCATCACAAAGTAGAATTTGTCTTCTTTTCGATGGTGTTGTCCGTCTGCAGAAGCAATAATGACCTAAGAGGAATTGAAGTCTCTTGTCTACAGAACAATGCAGCAGCTCTTCTGGTAATTGTTAACATATATAAACAAACATGGTAAATTTTCTACAGCATATAAGATAATTATAGAATTTTATTTTTTTTTAACAATAATGAGTGATAAACCATTGCACTGGGGCCAACTGACAGAGACGTGGCAGCCGTTTTGTGCCCACAGCTTCTCCGACCACCACCAAACATTCTCACACCAGTGCAGTAGAACTGGAGGCAAGGTGGGTTAAGTATTTTACAAGTACAAGTAAAGTTGTACTTATAAGTTTACAAACCTTGGCAGAATTTGTGAATATTTTGGCCATTTTTCAGAGAATATGAATAATAACACAAAAACCTTTTTTTACTCAGTTAGTGGTTGGGTGAAGCCATTACTTGTCAAACAATTGTGTTTACTGTTTTTAAATCATAATGACAATAGAAACTACCCAAATAACCCTGATCAAAGTTTACATACCCTGGTGATTTTGGCCTGATAACATTCACACAAGTTGACAGAAACAGGTAAAAATTGCTTCACCTAATCTGGAGAAGTGGTACATCAACAATTATTAAAATTATTTGTAGATGAAACACAGTTTCCGAAGAGGGGTGCATCAAAGTTAACTTTAAATTTTGGCCAATTGTACACCTCTTAAATAATATAATTCACAAACCCATATTCTGAATCAGCTAATTTCAATTAATTTTTTAGTACTAAGGCCTAAACATTTCAAATTTGTGTAACCGTGTGCCTCTACAGGTGGACCCAAAAATCCCTATGGAAGGCTGAAAAATTTAGTTTTTTGCAAACATACAAAATTGTGCACATATGTCTGATCTATCACACAAAAAAATCCTCTTAGACCCATTCGCAAATTTCAACAGTGTTGCCATGGTGATGACCAAAATACAAAAATATAGTCCATCTATCAATCCATCCATCTTCTACCGCTTATCCGGGGCCGGGTCACAAGGGGCAGCAGTCTAAGCAGAGACGCCCAGACTTCCCTCTCCCCAGACACTTCCTCCAGCTCTTCCGAGGGGATACCGAGGCGTTCCCAGGCCAGCCGAGAGACATAGTCCCTCCAGCGTGTCCTAGGTCTTCCCCGGGGTCTCCTCCCGGTGGGACATGCCCAAAACGCCTCCAGGAACAGATGCCCGAGCCACCTCAGCTGGCTCCTCTCGATTGGAGGAGCAGCGACTCTACTTTGAGCTCCTTCTGAGTGACAGAGCTCCTCACCCTATCTCTAAGGGATCGCCCTGCCATCCTGCGGAGAAAGCTCATTTCGGCCGCTTGTATCTGGGATCTTGTTCTTTCGGTCATGACCCAAAACTCATGACCATAGGTGAGAGTAGGAACGTAGATTGACCGGTAAATTGAGAGCTTTGCCTTGCAGCTCAACTCTTTCTTTTAAACGACAGACTGGGACATCGACCCATCACTGCAGAAGCTGCACCGATCTGTCTGTCAATCTTACGCTCCTTCCTTCCCTCACTTGTGAACAAGACCCCAAGATACTTGAACTCCTCCACTTGAGGCAGGAGCTCTCCACCAACCGGAAGGGGACAAGCCACCCTTTTCCGACTGAGAACTATGGTCTCAGAATTGGAGGTGCTGATCCTCATCCCAGCCGCTTCACACTCGGCTGCAAACCGTCCCAGTGCACACTGGAGGTCCTGGCTTGATGGCGCCAACAGGACAACATCATCTGCAAAAAGCAGAGACGAGATCCTGTGGTCCCCAAACCAGACTCCCTCCGGCCCCTGGCTGTGCCTAAAAATCCTGTCCATAAAGATAATGAACAGGACCGGTGACAAAAGGGCAGCCCTGCTGGAGTCCAACATGCACCAGGAAAAGGTCTGACTTACTGCCGGCAATGCGAACCAAGCTCCTGCTCCGGTCGTACAGGGACCGAACAGTCCTTGGTAAACCCTCCCAGAGCACTCCCCACAGGGCGCCACGAGGGACACAGTCGAATGCTGTCGCCAAATCCACAAAGCACATGTGGACTGGTTGGGCAAACTCCCATAAACCCTCCAGCACCCTAAAGCGGGTATAGAGCTGGTCCAGTGTTCCACAACTGGGACGAAAACCAATCCAAGGTTCAACTATCGGCTGCATTCTCCTCTCCGGTACCCTGGCATAGACTTTCCTGGGGGGGCTGAGGAGTGTGAACCCTCTGTAGTTGGAACACACCCTCCGGTCCCCCTTCTAGAAAAGAGGGACCACTACCCCGGTCTGCTCGATGTTGCAGAGGCGTGTCAACCAAGACAGCCCCACAACATCCAGAGACTTGAGGTACTCAGGGCGTATCTCATCTACCCCCGGTGCCTTGCCACCAAGGAGCTTCCCAACTACCTAAGTGACTCGGCCTCTGCTTCCTCAATGGAAGACATGTCGGTGGAGTTGAGGAGATCCTCAAAGTATTCTTCCACTGTCCAACAATATCCCCAGTTGAAATTAGCAGATTCCCACCTCCACTGTAAACAGTGTTGGCAGGGCACTTCTTGCCCCTGCTGAGATGCCGGACGGTTTGCCAGAATTTCTTTGAGGCCGACCGAGTCATTTTCCATGGCCTCACCGAACTCCTCCCAGACCCGAGTTTTTGCCTCCACAACCACTCGGGCTGCAGCCCGCTTGGCCTGCCGGTACCTATCAGCTGCATCAGGAGTCTCACAAGCCAGCTAGGCTTGCTAGGTCTCCTTCTTCAGCTTGACGGCATCCCTTACTTCTGGTGTCCACCACCAGGTTCGGGGATTGCCGCCACGACAGGCACCGGAGACTTTGTGGCAACAGCTCTGAGTGGCCGCGTCGACAATGGAGGTGGAGAACATGGTCCACTCGAACTCAATGTCTCCAGTCTCCCTCGGAATCTGGTCGAAGCTTTGCCAGAGGTGGGAGTTGAAGATCTCTTTGAAAGTGGACTCGGCCAAACGTTCCCAACAGACCCTCACAGTACGTTTGGGTCTGCCAAGTCTGTCCAGCTTTCTCCCTCGCCATCGGATCCCACTCACCACCAGGTGGTGATCAGTTGACAGCTCCGCCCCTCTCTTCACCCGAGTGTCCAAGACATACAGCCGGAGGTCAGATGAAACTACAAAGTCGATCACCGACCTCCGGCCTAGGGTGCCCTGGTGCCACGTGCACTGATGGACACCCTTATGCTTGAATATGGTGTTTGTTATGGACAAACTGTGACTAGCACAGAAGTCCAATAACACTACTCGGGTTCAGATCCGGGGGGGCGTTCCTCCCGTGAGCGTTGAAGTCTCCCGGTAGAACGACGGATTCCCCGGTTGGAGCACTTTCCACCACCCCATCCAGAGACTCCAAGAAGGCCGGGTACTCTGCACTGCCATTTTACCCGTAAGCACAAAAAACAGTGAGAGACCTATCCCTGACCCGGAGGCGCAGGGAAGCGACCTTCTCGTTCACCGGGGTGAACTCCAACACATGGCAGCTGAGCCGGGGGCAATAAGCAAGGGTGGCTCCAGGGTGGGGCCCCATACCGGTCCTTGATTTTTTCATTTCCATAATGGGTTCTGAATTGCTCTTTGTCTGACCCGTCACCTAGTACCTGTTTGTCTTGGGAGACCCTACCAGGGGCATATAGCCCCTGACAACATAGCTCCTAGGATAATTTGGGCACTGAAACCCCTCCACCACGATAAGGTGGTTACTAACAGCGTTATTTTTTCAGTAACGGAGTAATCTAATTAATTACTTTTCCCATCGTTGTAACGCCGTTATCGTTACTGAGAATGTAAAGTGTCGCGTGACTACAATTTGTTTGAATAAAGCGCTAGGTGTCTTGCTTTGGCTACACCAGCTGCTGCTGGAGAGAGCAGGGGTGAGGATGATGACACCACTGCAAAATCGATGATTGGCTGACGCGGTCTCACTGCGCGCTCTGACTTCCACTAAACACAAGACAGCGTCAGCGATAATGGAGAGGAGCCGGGAAAATTCAAAGGTGGCGTTCTCGAACTGGAAGTACCGGCATTTCTTCTCGTTAGTTGAAATTAAAGGCAAGAATGTTTCTGTAACATGCTATGTCCAGGAAAAAAGACTTTATCCACGTCTGCCTCAAGTAAGTCAAATCTTATGAAGCACCTCACATCAACACATGCTAACACGACACTTGTTGCTGCTGCTAACCACAAAGGCAGCTGCGTGAGTTCCAGTGAAGGAGACAGAGCCACTGTTAAAACAAGAGACGCTCGATTTTACGAGTCAGCAACAACCACTGGTTTAGTTGTTAGATGAGAGGAGTATTTTAGAATAGATTAATGTATTATTCATTTTCTTTGAGAATGAACAACATGTTAATCTACAGAGAGAGTTGGATTGTGTTCTGTTTATTGTGCAATAATTTACAGGTACAGAGATTTGCAGTACTTAATGGCCAGGTCTCCCTTTGTTTCTTTTTACACAAGTTTACATTTGTGTGACTTAATTTTGCACTTGAATTTTATTTTCAATATTTATTTTTTATATGTTTTTTATTTCTATCATATGGCAGACTGCAATCTATTGAGTTCAAATAAATATGTTCTAAAATACTATATATAGTGTTTTTATTCTTCAATCAGTTAATTTAAACATCTTTGATATTTAAGCTGTTATGGAACGTAATACCCTTATAGAACATAAAAAATAACTTCAGTTACTTTGCTGAGTAACTGAGTTACTTTTACAATGTGGTAACTGAGTTACTAACTCAATTACTTTTTGGGAGAAGTAATTTGTAACTGTAACTAATTACTTTTTTGAAGTAAGATGACCAACACTGGTGGCGGTTCAAGGAGGGGACAAAAATAACATCCCAATAGAAATTTACAAAATTTGGAATACATATTCCTCATGTAACTCTAAACAAAAATTATATTAGAGCCCCATCCAAAATTTGTTTAAAGAAAGGGAAAAAAATTGAAAACATGGGACAAAATTTTAATGTTTTGGGCAGCATTTTATAATTTTCCTACAACAAACAAAAAAGCCAATTGGACCCATGACCTAACTGAATTTGTGCCTTAGAACAGATAGCAATGAAATATAATAACAGTTTGTCTTGTCGATGTGTTCCTTTCTCTTCTTTGACACTGGGCAGCAATACAATAGGGACAGCTTCAAGCCTCTTTTATAAAGTTCAGCCATTATGTCCTTGTACTGTGTTGATCCAGCAGGACACCAAGCCTGTAATCTTCCACAATACGAAACCATTTGCTATAATAATCAAATACTCTTCTTTGCCGGGCCTCCCTGATGGAGCTCCTTTGTCTGGTCCTGATGCAGGCAGAGGATGACTGCGAGTTGGCTTCAAGACTAGCAAGCAGTAAGCTCTGTCAACTTCTGGAAGAGATGGCAACAACTTGTTCCTAAAAAATTAAATAAATCAGTTGAGCAGCCTTTCACAGTAGAATCAGGAAGCCCACAAACATGTACATTTTGACATCTGATACAGCTCCCCAATAAAATGCTTGACACAGACATGCCAGTTAGTGTGGCTTCAAGTGTAGCAAGCATTGTCCTGAGTTCAGCACTAATGTCATTGAAACCTCCGAAAGCTGTGCAAAACAGAAAGCAAACACGGCAACAGAAAGTGAGTTAAATATTGGAAAAAGTAGAAATTTTACTGGAGGATATACACCACACGTCTACTCCAAGCAACATAACCAAACAGTTGAAAGTGAATCACAAACAGCTGCAGAGAGTACAAGGCGCAACGTTTTTTGCACGTCGTTTATGCCATCAGCTCATGCCATTTCTGATACTGACCCCTCAGCTTTCAGTACGATTGTATGTAACAACTTATGAACACACAACTAGTTCAATGCCATAGAGTATTTATTGTAACGACAACAAACGACCCGAGTAGACTATCCTCAGCTCTACATAAGTCTGTACATCGAACTAGGGTTTTTATACATTTTCACAAGACAATTTACAACCTCTTCTTCAGTGTTGGCGGTTCGATTCCCGCTTTGGTGGTGGTCGGAGAAGGTTGAGCGCCAGTGTGTATGGCAGCCCCCATCTCTGTCTGCCCCAGGTGTGAATGTGTGTGAATGGGGTGAGTGGAAGCACGATATAAATGCATGCCATTTACCATTTACCATTTAATGGCCCCTCCTTTCTTTTAACATTTGTCCTAGTTTCCTTATGACCCCTTTGGTACCAGGCACCCATGTCTCTTATCTTTAACTAGATCTTTCCTGTGTGTGTGTGTGCATTAAAGTAATCATGTTTTAAACCTGACATTCTAGCATTATGTTTTCTCTTTTCTATTAATGTTTCTAGATGTATTACCATAACATCTTCTACACTGCAAAAAGTGCCCTACTAGAAACAAGAACCTAAAATGAGAATTTTCTTTCTTGTTTTAAGCAAAAAAATCTGCCAATGGGGTCAGCAAAAATTTCTTGATTAGACTGACTTCAAGCATAAAATAAGTCCAAAAACAAGAAAATATGTCTCAGTTTAAGCAAATTGTTCTCACTATGTGAAGAAAATTATTTTCATAAAAGAATAAATCAATATAACTTTGCTTATAAATTGCTCAATTTAAGATTTTTTTTCTAATTTTAAACTAGATATTGACAAAATGTGCTTAAAAACTGTAAAATTTAAGCAAAATATTTAGCTAGATTTAAGAAAAATTCTATTCTATTTTATTTCCCCATGAATTAGAAGGAAAGACTCTTAGACTGATGACAGGAGCATTGATACTTTATAGTTCTGCTTCCTAGGAAAAAAAGAAAAAGTACAGATTTCTGACAAAATGTACAGGTCAACTGTCAAAAAGACCACAGAAGGTCCCATAAGTAGCCCTCCACTTGGACCAAGACAGTAGAATTCTTCATAAAAGGTGGAGCAAAACACTGCAGTCTGAGTGACATTTTCTCAAACAGAGCCTGTTCTCATGATAAACCACAGAAAATGATGATTCAACTAACTTCATCAAACAGCTATTTCAGCTATTTCCATATGCATCTTGCTTTGAGAAATAAAACCTCTTCAGTCATTGTTCCTGTTGCACAAAACAGAAGCAGTTTAATCCCTAAAATGTTAAAAACATGTTTGTTTTTTTGCAGTTTAGAATACTGAGAAGAGAGAGAGAGAGAGAGTGACACTCAGTCAATACAATTTATTGTACAGAACATAGTGTATCAGCCTCTGACCACTCTACACTAGGGCTGTATACCTTGGAGAACCTGGCAATATGATACATACCTCGATACACAGTTCACGATTCAATACGTACCTCGATACAGAGCTGTCTCGATATGATTTGATACAATGTGACACGATTCGATACGATTCAATAAAAATACATGGGCCAGAGCCAATTAGTTAATGCTGAACACATTTACTCAACAAACAGAACTCTGCATTTTTCTTCAATTTATTGAAGACAAAAGTGCATTATAACAAAGTGCATTTTGCTTAAATATTTGCAAATTTAAGTGCTCTGATTAATTGTACACAAATTGTATTAATCTGGAAATTACCACAAGTCAACATTTAACTTTCCAAAGGTACAGTCTGAGCTCACACAAGCACAAAGTCTTCTTATTATTATTATTCTTTTTAAATCTTCTTATAATTCTTTTTTTGACACCATGTACTGCCATAATATATTTCACTATAAAATCACTTAAATGCTACATCTTGCTTTAACACTTGGCACAACAACAAATCTAATCTACCTCATAACAGGGTGGATTTTTTAAATCTTAAGGCTAAACCAGGTTTGTCCTCAAAAAAGCAGTTTGAACAAAAATCACTGCAGCAAAAAAACAATAACCTGAAGATACTATTGGTAATCCTAGCTTCTAAAATCTTCAACATTTTCCATGAGTTTTTTAAAACTCGGGGGCGCCACTGCGCCCCCTAATGGCTGGGCGGAGTATCAATACTAAGGGCTAGAATGTCGATACTGTATCTTTTTTATTATATCGATATGTATCTAAGAATCAATATTTTGAGCACACCCCTACTCTACACAGTGGACTATGATCACAACTGGCATGTAGTGAATTGCAACGCATCTACATTTTTTTACATTTCATTTTTTATTTTTTTTTAATCTCCTAACACGGTGTAAACACAAGACAGATAAGGAGCTGCTGTTCCAAACTGTGCATCACTGAACATGTCATATTTGGTCCAAATTGGACTAAATGGCTCCTTGTTTCTTTTGTTCAATAGATCACATTAGATGGCAATAGCTGCTTCTGGTAAGAGGCATTTCCATATTCCCTAGAATCAATGAGTGCACTGAGGCTGAAAGATGTGAGGATGACCCTGTGTAACCACTGAGTGTTTCTGCTCATTTGTTCCTGAGGAAAAAAAGAAAACAAAGGGGGGACTTTAACAGAGGATGTAAATAAACATGTGGGCCCTGACAGTATCAAGGCCAATTAGGCCACTGATAATGCTGTTTAATTAACCATGCATTAGTGCTTGAAAGAGCAGGACTCAGGTAGAGGGAACACAGTTATTCAAAAACATGAGCGCTGGAATCAGTTGTGTGCACTGTGCATTATTTCAACTGAGACATTTATTTACATGTAACTGAATTCTATAACATGGGACTTATTAAATCAGCTATGTGAGCCTTTTGCCTAGTCAAGGTCCAAAGTTTGGGTTTGGTGTTGGTTATTAACAAAAGTGATACTGTAAAACACAACTGCCACACTTATTGTTCAGTGTGCTAAGTACGGTCACTGCTAATGTCAAAGTTTTATTTTTAAATACAATCATTTCATTTCTGTTAGCAAACTCAACCCCTGCGTTTGACAGTGCTTGTGTCAACAAAACCAGTGAAGGGCTGCAGCTGTCAGTAGTTTAATGTGCCAGGTGGGCTTATGCTGAGATGGATTCATTAGCTCCTAAACTAGGAGCTAAACTCCAGTCAAACAATCCCTATAAGTATTTGCAAAGAGAGACATTATGTGGGAGCCCACATAGTGAATTTGTTAAGATTGGGTTTTACACACTATGTCAGCGGCTCTGGACAATTACCAAACTACACCAAGACACAGAAAACATCACCTCTACAGTTTGACATTCTACAGAATCCGGTTGTGGAATAAAAAAAAATACTTTGTGCTGACTCTGTGATGTAAGGAAAGATAGAGAAGAAAGATAAATAAAAGCTAAAATATTAAATATTTATATATAAATTTGAAATGGGTAAAGTATGTTCCGATATTTTAGCTGTAGATACATCTCTAACAGCAGCTACGACTATCTCTTCATTGTCAATTTAATTTTGAAATCTACATATCATCAAGCCTCTCTCATGGAACCCCTTAAAAGGTCTTTGAGTAAGGGCGCTGCCATATGGCGATTTACAGCGATACACCTCCGTTCACCAGAGGGCAGGCTCCAAAAGCAGAAATATAAAGAGAAACCCAATGAGCAGTTCCTTTCCTTCTCCAGACTCTTCTCTTCCCATCACTCTGGTACAAGTTGATCTTGGTCTCATCGGTCCATAGGATGTTGTTCCAGAACTGTGAAGGCTTTTTTAGATGTTGTTTGGCAAACTCTAATCTGGCCTTCCTGTTTTTGTGAGGCTCACCAATGGTTTACATCTTGTGGTGAACCCTCTGTATTCACCAAAGGTGTAAAGAGTACCTGAAAGCCATACTTGAGTAAAAGTACAGCTACCTTACTGTAAAAATTACTCCACTACAAGTTACAAGTCACCAATTTAAATACGACTTGAGTAAAAGTCTTAAAGTATCCCATTTTAAAAGTACTTAAGTATTTTACTTGTACTGAATGTTGGCTCAAAGATGCACTAGACCTCATCATAAAGAGATATTGTAAGTCAGTTAAAAAGAAGAAAGTTTATTTATGAGGTTTTAATTCCTAATATAGAAAAGAAATTGAACACCTTAATATTTCGAAACGGCAGAAAAAAAACACAGATTAAACAAGTCTGTCCAAGTCAATCGCAAGTGCTCAAAAAAGGCATAAATAAAACATAAAAAAAAGGTATTTTCAGTAAAATGGACAAACAAAAACAAATCGAATCAGGGCTGGCACTCAGGGGCGCCACTACCCAGTGCTAGAGGGCTATGCAGCAACAATGTTGGCCAGTTCTCAGCCCAATACTAGTAACAATGTTGCTACCAAACAAGACTGTATGTCTGACAGCACAGCTAACATCAACAGCTAATGCTTAAACAAAATCTATTAATGATTCCATAGTAAACCAGACTTATTGCATAAGTTATGTTTTTCAGCTTCTAGTCATTTATTGTGCATGCTACCTTATATTTACCAGTATATCTTGGTAAACCAGAGATATTGCATTAGTTGTTTTCCAAATGATTGTAATTTATTGTACATGGCATGCTGCCTTATATTTTTCCAGTTTTCAGTAACCTCGGTTTTGCACATTAAGCTAGCATTAATTTAAACCTTTTGGCTGCTATATTTACAGTGTTAGCAAACGCTAGCTAGTCTGTTAACAAGAATATTGCAAGCCTCCAAGCACAGAGGTCACACTTTAAATCCTACACACCATCTCCTTTTCCCTCTTTCTTTTTCTGTTTGTTGCCCCTGACAGCTTTTTTGCTTTATCCATCTTTCAAAGACAACTGTGTGCGTACTGTGACAACTGTACATACCTGCGCGCTCTGCATGCTCACGGCGCCCCCGCCAGCCACGCCCACTCACGATATTCCATTCCAATGAGGGCGCCTACTGTAGCCACGGCAGACAAAGTCGACTTGACGTGCCAAAAACATTGTAGCGAGTAACTTTAAGTGTCAGTTCAAATGTAGTGGAGTAAAGAGTACAAGTATTCAATCAAAAATGGAGTTGAGTAGAGAGTAAAAGTTGCTTATATTTTTGATACTCAATTTGTACAAGTACAAAGTAGCCAAAAAAATACTTAAGTACAGTAACGAAGTACCTTTACTTAAGTACTTTACACCTCTGGTATTCACTCTGGTGAAGTCTTCTCTTGAGTGTTGACTTTGACACACATACACCTACCTCCTGGAGAGAGTTCTTGATCTGGACAACTGTTGTGAAGGGTGTTTTCTTCACCAGGGAAAGAATTCTTTTGGTCATCAAAAAAATAAAAAAAACTGATAGTAAATAAATGTCCTCTGTCCAAGACAAATTTCTCTCAATGGAGACAAATAAAGTAACCTTTAACCTTTAAGGGCAGCTGACAAGTAGAATAAATTGAATTATTGCCTTAGTCCGATTATAACATATTTTTTTATTATGATTTTAACTTTGTAAATGCTTTACTTTGATTAGGGGTGCAGTCATTTGAATTTCTCAAAACAGACCTGGATAATGCGGTTTGTTGTTGCATTACTGTATTACCATGAAGAGCAATGTGACATTAAAGAAACTAATTGAACTGAATTTCTGTTTTGTTCTTAGGCATGACATGAATTATGTGATGCAAATTAAGCAATAACATAGTACATTTTGACAAACAGCTCAACATAAGGCTTTATCTGTTAGGCTTTCATCAACGAAGAATGAGATATTTCAGTTTTATAACTTTTATCGACTTAAAAAAGGTGTCTATTGCCCATTGAGAGACCCTGAGTTTATGTTAAGTGTCTTATGGTTTATACTTTTGTATGGTTTATAATCATGTACACTGCAAAAAGTGGATTTCAGGAAAGTAAAAAAAGTCTTATAAGAAATAAATCCTTATTTTTTCTATAAAAAGAATGAAATTTTTTTAAGAAAAAATATTTTATTTTAAGAAATAAAATATCCTTTTCTTATTAAGATATATTTATTAAAATAAGTTATATTTTTCTTGTAACAAGATACAAAGGTTATTTTGAATCTTCTTTCTCTTTAGACTAAGATTAATTTTGTTCATTTAAGAAAAAGTAAGAATACCAACAATTTAGGAACTCATAAGAACACATCATTTATCAATTTTGATAATTTATTTTCACACAGAAAATGAACTTGTGTGACAATGTTTAGTCAACATAGAACTATAGTATAATCATTCAGTAGAAACTATATGTGCCGCAAGCACATCTCCAAGATCATATTTCAAAGGCACATAGGTCACAAAACTGTAACATGGAGTTTAGTCCACAATGTCACCAGGAGATATAAATTCATTTGCTTGTGCCATGTTTGGAATTTCTATTTTCTATGCCATATAATCCCAATTTAAAACATATTGTGACATATGGCTGAAGCTCAAAACAATACAAAGATGAATTTACAACAAATATGGTTTAAACTAGTCCAAACTCCGGTAAGTCACCATTAACTGCTTTGACAATTACACTTTTACCAGATATATATCTATTCCCGATCAGATTTAACCATTTAACAGACACTGCATGACTGATATGACCATTTCCAAAAAATGTGCTTACTTTTTCTTTAAGATAGGACATGTTTTTAACTTCAGAGTGGGTCCCAGAACCCATTCAGTTGAAAAGATTGGGTGTTCAGAACTGCTATTCTGGCAACATTCATACATTTGATTATGTCTTATTAAAGACTTGCATACATTTTTAAAATTGACTTTTGAGACCCACTTTTTAAAAAACAATGTTTTGATTCAAATCTCTTACACATGTGACAGGTTTTTAATCTGAGCTGGAATATGAATTAAATAATGCATTTTTGGAGTGATATTGTTATCTGGAAATGTGCGTTTCACACGTTTTAAATGTTGTTCAATAAGAATTTTTAATTTACTAATTGTTGGAAGACTTATAACAGGAGATAAAAGAATCTGAACAATCTCTATAAGTTCAAGAATAAGAGCATAACATTCTGTATTTTTAGCTGCATCAATCAGAAAAGGCAGTATTTTTAGAAGAACAATTATTTGCCCTGAGACTGCTTTAACTTATTATCATTTGAGGCTAAAGTACTGTAGGACACTGGTTCCCAAAGTGGGGGTCGCGACCCCCCGGGTGGTCGCGGAGTGGTGTGCCGGGGGGTTGCGAGATGATTTCCATATATATATATATATATATATATTTTTTTTTTTTTTTATGAATTTTTTTTTTTATGATTTTTTTTTTTTTATGATTATTTTTTTTTTATGATTATTTTTTTTTTTAAATGAACAAATTTATATATAAATTTAGGATAAATAAAATAAACTGAAAGTAAAACTTTGTTTGCTCCGATTAATTATGACAGTAAAGTGACAGCGTGTTGCCAAGTCCACGGGCTACTTTAACACAGTTGCCGCGGGCTGTTTTTCATGTGAATGGAAGTCGAGTTTGGGAACCCCTGCTGTAGGAAACTAAACTTGGTTTGTCTCTGACATCAAGAGGAGAATATGGGAAACCAACTATTCCAGTATTTAAATCTTCTAAGTCAAGTTGGCCAATTAATACTAAGTGTTTAACTACACATTTAATTTCTAAAGGTGCAATGCCCTCAAGGATTATGTGCATTATATCTTGGGGTGTTTGTTCGATCATGTTATAACCAAGAAATCAGTTTGCTTCTCCTATTGATCCCATATGTAGTCTTTAAAATATTTTTGAGGATTTCAGTGCTGGCCTTATCAATGTCACTGCACTGTCTGACATGTCTTTCAAGTGTCCTTTCCACAAAGCTGTCTTCATCAAAGTACTTTTGCATGTCTTCAAAGGAACATTCACATTGTCGGCATTTGCTATAAGCAAAGCCCACACACTCTTTGAACCCACAAAGCTCATCCTGAGCTAACGTATCACCACAAATTGAGACAACTGCACCATATATTTCCCTTTCACCGGTTTGAATATTTACACCATGATATAATTTCACCAAATCCTCATGAAGTCTCTCTAATACTTTGTCAACTCCACATTCAGACAGTTCGTGTATATTTGCCAAGGCAAGTAGTTGAATTGAAGCAAGTTTGGATCTATATTTAGGATTAATATTTCCCAATGTATAATAAAACATAATTAACTTATTTTTGGTAGCATGTGAGCAAAGTGGGTTACATATTTCAATTTCATCAGAATAAAGAATGATTTGCAAAACAGAAGGTCGGGCAGAGAAAAAAGGGTGTGATCTCATAAGTTCTCCATCGATAATGTCATACAGGTATCCATTTCTGTTTTTTGTGCCCTCATCTATGACTGATAAGACCTTTGAATGAGACAGTAATTGTTCTAAACTCTTTATAAGAGGGATTTAATGAAAAAACTTGGGTCTGGTGGATAGAAGTCTTTTTGCTCCCTTTTTTCTAAAGCATGCCACTGTCACTTCCTCAGACTCAACAAAATTTAAAGTCTTTTAGATCACACTGTCCTGCCTGTATGTTGTTGAAACTGTTGCAAACGGATCCTCAAACACTGTCAATGCCTCCTTTTCAAGTTCATTTCCTGGATGTTGCTGGAAGACACTGTGAAGCCGACTCCTCAAATTAGACAACAACAGACCTTGATACTGCTGTTTAAACATGAAATCACAACATATTTATCCTAAGTGAACTTATACAGAGCTACTAAAACATAGAACCTGATTATTGCCAAATACAGCTATGACTAGCTTACATTAAGTGCAGACGCAATGTTATATGTGTAATATGTTAAGACCTGTAAGATACCGACAGAGAAGCTAAAAAAATATAAGTCTTACTTGAAAAATGTAGCATGTTATCTTTTAATCTCGGTCAGCGGTCTATTCAATATTTGTAATATTACGATACTAAAACACTTAACTTGAGCCCTGTCCTAGTTTAGATCGGATTTGGGTTTAAAAGAGATTTAGTCCTGGGTTAGTCCTGGTTCAATTCTAGTTTAGTCCTGGTTGAGTCCTGGTTTAGTTCTGGTTTAGTCCTGGTTTAGTCCTGGTTTAATCCTGGTTTACTTTTCGTTTAATTCTGGTTTAGTCCTGGGTTAGTCCTGGTTCAGTTCTAGTTTAGTCCTGGTTTAGTCCTGGTTCAGTCCTGGTTTAGTCCTGGTTTAGTCCTGGTTTAGTCTTGGTTTACTTTTCGTTTAATTCTGGTTTAGTTCTGGGTTAGTCCTGATTTGACAGTGGCCTACTCATACAATCTAAGAGAATAAGATACATTTTACTTTGTGTGTGCTGCGCCCACCTACAGGCTTCGCTAGTGGCACGAGCCAGACTTCTGAGAAAGATCAAAGCATTCATGGCTTTCCTGGCGGGCTCCTTGGACAAGCTCACACATGAGCGATCTGTCCTCACACCCGAGGAGATAGATGAGGTTCAGACCACAGCGGCTGTTCTCCTGAAGATGGCCTGTCTTACCTGAAGGAACAGGAGCGGAGACGCATCCTCGGTCTGCCGCTCTCCACCTCATCCCTGTTTGGTCCTGATATTCAGTCTCTTGTAGACCGACTAGAATCAGCCTTCAAAACGTCCCAGCAGCTTGGTCCTCATCTCCACGACATGTGGCGCCGTCGTGCAGACCGGCACCAGGTGTCCGCGACTCCCCGTGAGCGAGCTAGGGCCCGCCCCACCGTTGCCGCTGCTGATCCTGTCTCCGCGTCTTATAGTGCAGGGCGGGAAAACGTCGGGGGAGATAGGGGCGCTGGCTCCTCCCGCTCCCACAAGTCGTCCTTTAATGAGAATCATGTCAATAAAGGCCGCAGGGCTGTTACTTCTCATTAAAAGAGCACGCTTCTGGGTCATTCCTTCCGGCTCTTTATGGTCCGCCCCCTTCCACCACGCCACGCAGACGGATTGTGCTTGGCTTAAGTGGGTCCGGCGCACTTACAGCAGTACAGGCGCCTTCCATGCTGCCCGGGGAGGGGCTTAAGAGGCGCTCCCCTGCTCTCTCCTGTAACTCAAAGGCGGCTGGTAAACGGCCCAGATTTCACTCTGCATCTGCCAGGGGCGGCGTGCAGATATTGGGGCCACACAGTCAGCTACTAGGGGTGCAACACCTGGAGGAGTGGGCCGATTCCTTCTGGGGGGGCCCTGGACCTAGGGGGTTCTAGCTCAGACAGCAACCCACCCCCAGCCACCCACAGAACCCCAGCAGTGCCCCCTCCCGAGAGGGTAGGGCAGCCCTTTCAGGGGGGGCCCCCCGGATCCCGAACCTCCAGTTGGGTTTTTGATGGCGGGTGGGCCGATGCATCCTCCTGTTCAGGGCGTGGTGCGCCCTCTATCGCACTTCTTAGAGGCGTGGATACGCCTTCTCGGCCCTCTATCGCCCTGGCTGGACAGGACGTTGAGGAAGGGCTATGCCCCTCAGTTTGCCCGTCGACCCCCTCCCTTCTGCGGTGTCCTTTGCACACAGCTCACAACCCGGGCAGCGGCAATGCTCTCCAAGAGGAGGTCTCTTCACTCCTGTATCGTGGTGCAATTTCGGAACTGGACCGAGGGGAGGCAGAGATAGGGTTTCACTCCCCATATTTCTAGGTCCCAAAGAGAAACGGGGGAGTGAGGCTGATCCTGGACCTGCGCATCCTGAACGAGTATGTGACCACCAGGAGGCTCCGCATGTTAACAATCAGGCACCTCCTGGAGAGTGTCCACCCGGGGGATTGGATGACCTCAATCGACCTGATGGATGCTTATATTCATGTTTCCATCCTGCCGAGGCACAGGAAATTTCTCAGGTTTGCCAATGGGAAGCGGTGTTTTCACTTCAACCGTCTACCGTTCGGCTACTCCCTCGCCCCACACACCTTTTCCAAATGCGTGGAGGCAGCACTGGAGCCGCTTTGTCGTCAGGGTCTCAGGATCCTGACTTACATAGACAATTGGCTCATCCTTGCTCCCTCTCGCCAGGAAGCCAGACAGAGTACTGCGTCATATCTCGGGGTTCGTGGTGAACCAGGCCAAGAGCTCGTTGTTGCCAGCTCAACAGGTGAGGTACCTGGGACTGGAGTTGGATGCACAGACCATGCGCGCACGGCTCTCCGTGGAGAGACAGGTGGCGCTCAGGAGTCTGGCTCAGAGGCTTGTGGTAGCTCCATCAGCACTGTCTTGTCTGGTCCGGTCCCTAATGGGCAGGATGGCGGCAGCTCACCCAGTGGTACACTTGGGGCTCCTTCATATGAGACGGCTCCAACGCTGGTTTGCTCGGCTCCGATTACATCCCACGAAGGACAGACCCGGGTCTCACTGTCCTTGGGGGCTCGGGAGGATCTGGAATTCTGGCTCACTCCGGACCGTCTCCAACTGGGAGTGCGCATGGGATGCGTCCCACACTATGTGGAGGTGTACACGGACGCTTCGCTCACCGGATGGGGTGGGACCTTAGGCCGGCCCGCAGTGGGTGGGGCCTGGGAGCTAACGCTATCCTATATCAATGTACTGGTGATGGTGGCGGTGCAGAGGGTGCTTCTGCACTTTGCCCCCAGCTTGAAAGGAGATCACGTGATGGTCAGGTCGGACAACACAACAGTTGTGGCCTACCTGAACAGACAGGGAGGAACCAGGTCACCCCTCCTTCATCGGAGGGCAGCAGAGATCCTATGTGGGCAGAAACACACCTGGCCTCCCTAAGGGCGCGGCATGTGCCCGGGACACTCAACGCAGGGGCAGACAGGATGTCCCGGGGTGGCCCTCTACGCGACGAATGGGGCTTGGCGCCCAAGGTGGCATGACAGACTTGGCGCCGGTTCGGTCAGCCTGTGGCCGACCTGTTCACCAGTGCAGAGAATGCACAGTGCCCACTCTGGTTCTCGCTCAGGTCGTCAGACGACCCACCGCTAGGGGTGGACGCGTTGGCTCAAGAGTCATGGCCCATAGGCCTCCTGTATGCCTTTCCACCACTACGCTTCTTGTCCCCTCTGCTTCACAGGGTGAGGTTGCAGGGCCTTCACATCCTGGTGGTGGCTCCGGACAGTCCGGGTGCCAGACGGTCCACCATCCAGTGTGCTACGGCACCTTCCATGGCCAGGGCATACGCCACCCGTTGGCGTCTCTTTGCCGCTTGGTGTGGTGACAGGACGTTGGACCCCTGTAGCTGTTCAGTCAATGTAGTCCTGGAATTTCTACAGGGACTTCTGGAAAGTGGTCTACTCTGGCAGTGTTTGCGACAGCCATCACGACGGGCCATGAGGGCTTTGGGCGCTTCTCGGCTCGTAGTCACCCTTTGGTTAAGCGTTTTCTTCGGGGTGCACGCAGGGTGAGGCCCCCCTCTAGGCAGGTGGTGCCTCCCTGGGACCTTCAGACGGTTTTGGATGGTCTGTCTGGACCTCCTTTTAAGCCCTTGGAGCGGGCGGAAGTCCGGCTGCTCTCCTTCAAGACCGCCCTTCTGTTGGCACTAACCTCCTACCAGAGGGCGGGGGACCTGTGCGCCTTGTCGGTTCATCCTTCGTGCATGTCGCTCAGTGAGGATGGAAGCCTAATTCACCGTTGGCCCAACTCAGCCTTTTAGACGAAGGTTATCACCTCGTCCTTCTGGTCCAGGGTGATCAGGATTAGAGCTCTCTGCCCCACCTCAGACGGGACGACAGCAGATGCGCGGTTACTCATGCTGTGTCCGGTCAGGGCTTTGTGCTGCTATGTGGAGTGCACAGCCGTTTGTGCGGTCCTATCTCATGGACGTGTCTCCAAGCTCTGTCACTCATTCAGTGTTGAATAGAGGCCAGAACCTCGTCACCTAGGCTGGCGCACACTGCAGATGTTATTGTTATTGCGGCTGAGGACACTTGTACCGCAACGAGTGGCGGTTCCTTTTTGGATGCGTTTGTCTGCGCAGCCATGTGGGGGCCCGTGTGCTCTTGGGAGAGGCGGTCCATCCCCCGACCATAGACACTGAAGTTTTGGAGTTTGAACAGGGTGCCAGGATGCTCTTGGGAGAGGCGGTCCTGGGCACAGCTTGATTAGGCTCACATAGGACGGCTTCAGATGCGGCGGGAGAGGTGGTCTGGAAGCCGTGGCCTGTAGTGGGGCGTGTTTGGATGCTCTTGGGAGAGGCGGGCACACAAAGTAGAAATTATAGTTACAGCGCGGGGCGGTGGCTCATTCCGGTGTGAAGAAGAGTCGAAGTCTGTGCTTTTTTCAAAGCCGTGAAACCGTGTGACTGGACCATTTCCTCCGTGAATGCGTGGGCATCTGGCTCTGACCGTACAACCACAGCGCAAGCAGCGGCTGCATCTGCGGGTTGTTCGCGTTCCTCTGTGTCCTCGGTCCTATGCTTCTGTCTGGATCTGTAGATCCACGGATTCCCATTCCCTGGTGCAGGATTTCTCCACGGAAGCGGGGCTGTCCTGTCTCGGCTACAACAAAGATGCACCGAGTGCCTTCTCCGGATATGGTACCAAAGTGAATTATACACTCAATATTCTTTTTCACGGCCACATACCACGCGAAACTCCGGACTTCGGCTATGAGCAGAGTTTAGATTTGAGGTAAAGATTTGAGGGTTAGACCAACAAACACAAAGCAAATAACGCAACGCCAGATCATTTTTGTTATCTCTACCACGACACAGTTGTTTACTTTCCGCGTATTTCTTACCCAAGATGCAGTTGTACTTTCGCGCCGAGGCCCACCACCTCTGTAGCAAAAAGGGTTACTATATAATAACTGTGTGTAAATTAGCTATATTTAATAATTCATGCACAGAGAAATTGTGCTGTGATTTCACTTAATTTAAATGATTTTTATAATCAATCAGTCGGACCTGACTCAGTTAAGAACTGGTTTCCAGCAGGTTCCTGTTATGCAACTGTAACCCAGGTTAAATTACTCACTCCGGTCAAACACTAAAAGAACTACAAATATGGCGTCCGAAAAAGTACCGCGCACTTCCGGTTTCTTCTCGCGGGAACACCGGAGGCAATTACGTGCGTGGGAACCCACCATATAAGCCCTGTTAGTCCAGCACTAGTTAGACGCTGGAAGCGAGGCAACAACAGTCGAGCTTCTGACTACCTCTGTCAACACTAGAGAGGGAAAGCTACGGTTTGACCCGGTTAGCAGTAGCGGTTTTAGGCACGGGCGAACCGGGCAGCCGCCCGGGAGTCATTTTTTCGTGACACATTGGGGGCGGCAGCACGAGCAGATTAAATAATTAAAAAATAAATAAATAAATAAAAAATTCCTCTGCGTCGCGAAGCGGTTTTCATCATTTATATCATTTCACTGTGTGTGGAATTGGCTAATTACGCTCCTGCAGCTGCCGGCGCCCCTGCTTGCTGAAAATGTACCATGCACAGAAGCTGTGTGTTGTGAGAGAAGTGTAAAAGGGGGTGGGGCGAGAGGCGCAAGTGAAATTTAACCTCTGGGTCTCTCTGAAATGGAACGGACAGCCTATAGTTCCTGCAAATGAAACTAGGTAATACAAAACAATTATGCGGTCATCAAGGTGAATTGGTTTAGTCTTGACTTCTGGTCGTGAGTGACAGTTGGGGGGATGGGAAATCTGTTGATTGTCGAGTGCCAAATAAACAGAGATGGAGAAGAAAAGGTCAAAGCCATCAGGTGCCCAATTTGGAAAAAAAAGAAAAGAAGAAG
This sequence comes from Perccottus glenii, assembly GCA_024416835.2. Taxonomy (NCBI): domain Eukaryota; kingdom Metazoa; phylum Chordata; class Actinopteri; order Gobiiformes; family Odontobutidae; genus Perccottus; species Perccottus glenii. The sequence goes on from CM044546.2 coordinate 62,855,093, forward strand.
AGGAGAAACAAGCAAAAGATTAAGGTATGCAACTATGTTCTCTCTCTCTGTATGATCCATTTCATGAATGAAGAGCTAATGACGTTAATTGGTGGTGGGTATAACTCTTTGTTAGCCTTTTTGCTAATGATGCTTGCTATGCTTATACAACAATAATTTGGTTTCAACTCAATCACGAGATCTAATTTATAATATTGTGCTTTGCAATAAAACTGTTACAAGTTCAGTTATCATTTCCATCTGTTGGTTTAACGTTAGGCTCTGTAAATAACCAATGGCATTTTCAAATCTTTAGGTTAAAGACGAACATTTGCTATGTAGCTATTTGCTACACAGTGTGCTAAGGATAGTTTCCTAAGTATAGTTTTACAAGTCACAACTAAATGTGTGTCATGCATAGAATTTGAGGCAGTAACCAAAGAGCTAATAGTTCTTTCATGAAAGTTAGATTAATATACAAATTAAAATATCCTGAAACCCAAAAAGATTTTGGTGATTAAAAAAATAAAATCCCATTGTTTTTGGCTATACATATAATTTAAAGTAATTTTATTTTTTAAACAACTGAGTCCTAGTGACCATAGCATAACATGAATAAAATATAATTTTTCAATTTTTTTTTTATCATTTGTTTCTATGCTCTAAACAATGTGATGACATGGGGGAAAAAACTAATAAAATAAATAAATGTTTTTTTCCGGGTCTAGGAGGGTATAGCGTGTAATGACAGACATTTAGTGTGTAAGAGCATGTTTATGTAACCCTTCTATTATGTTTTGAGTCAATTTGACCCCAGGCTGTTTTAGCTTTATAAAACATTATCCTATGGTCTTTTGATTTCAAATGCAATTCAATTGCAATTTCAGGAGCACTTCTAAAATATTTTGGAGCATCCTCTGCCACTGGTCAGGGTGAGCCAACCACCTCCCCCGCTACACAGGCCTCTTCTGGAATGGTCTCGACCCTTCAGGATGAGCCAACCACCTCCTCCGCTACACATGTCTCCACAAATATCTGATATTGAGGATGAAGACCTCTTTGCCTCTAGTTCTCCCCAGCATGAGCTTTCAGGTGTGCATATCGTGTATGTGCATAATAAAATATAACTGTTTGTGCAGAACTTTGTTTGTTATTTTTGTGTGTGTGTGTGGGGCGCACGAAAGGGGTCTCGCCCAGGGTGTATTTCAATGTAGAACCGCCACCGCCTCTGCAACAAGGCCATTGTTCTGCAAACCTCCTGCGGTCTGGTAGGAGACTGTTGCAGCTTGTCTGCCAAAAACATTGATCACCGCAACTTTTTGCTCATAGACAATGCAAGTAGGACCATGGTAGTAAATGAAATGGACATTTAACAACTCATAGCTGGAACCACAGTTCAGTTATGTTACTCACACAAGCTGTGACGTTCCCTTTTTTTGGAATCCTTTTTATCTGTCTATTTGATTATATTGATTGTGAAGTTATTGAAGAGTACATTCAAGGTTCTACTCTAACCTTATGTTCAACAAGCTTGGTATTTCATTCTGCAGAATTGTAAATAATCACTTGGGTTTTTTTTTGTTTGTCTTTGTTCTATGTTATCACTTAATTTTCAATAGGCACCAGCCAGTTAAACCAAAACGATGTTGGTAGGCCATTAGTAGGCCACTCACAACACCATATCATCAACTCACAGGAATTTACTAAAAAAAAAACAGCTTCAACTAGACGCAGATGAGCCAATTGTTCCTTTGATGTCACATCCCTCTTTACCTGCATACCCACCAATGAAGCACTCATGGTTGTTAAGGAACCAACCTTATTTGTGACGACACGACTCTCCAAGTAGAAGTTTATAGGAAGCCAACACACACAGATCAATATATACTGTTTGATTCCGACCACCCACTGCAGCACAAGCTGGGAGTCATCAGGACTCTTCAACACAGAGCACAAGAGGTGTCCACAACCTCAGAAGGTAAACAGAAAGAAGAACAACACATCCGTAAAGCCCTGAGAGACTGTGGATACCCCAGATGGACTTTCAATAAAACCAAGAGGACACAGAAACCAAACAGACAGGAACGAGGGACAAAAGGGAAGGGTGTAGTTATCCCTTATTTTTTTTTATCTGAAAAACTTAAGGATTTTTTACAAACACAACATTTTAGTCCACTTTAAACTAGGGAACACTCTGCGTCAAAAACTGGACAAGATCCCCTCGCACAAACAGAGTAATGTGGTTTATGCAGTTTAGTAAAGAGTGCAGTAACAGTTATGTCGGTGAAACAAAACAACAGCTTCACAAGAGGATGTATGAGCACAGAAGACCTGAGTCTGCAGTCCACCTCAAAGAGAAAGGACATTCCTTTGAGGACAGCAATGTCCGAATTTTGTCCAGAGAGGCCAGATGGTTTCAGAGAGGATGAAGGAAGCCATTTATGTTCAAATGGAAAAAGCCCTCTTTGAACAGATGAGGTGGCCTCAGATTCATGTTGACTAGTATTTATGACAGAGTTTCACTGTAGAACAACACCTGAATGAAAAAGTGTAACTAACAACTCTCCTGAGTCCTTAACGACTCTCACATCAGGAGTCAAACTTCCCTTTCATAACTAACGACTATGAGACCAGAACAGCCTGGTTTCATCAGGTTTGGTTTCAGGTGAAACTCTAGAGATATAAGCTCTGGTCTCTCACCACTTGAGCTCAGAATTAATAAAGTCTCTTGGAATTTGAGCCAAAACATCTTCACCTTGAAACTAAGTCCAGATGCTTTTGCTTTAACCTTTTCTTCAAGATGTCCTGGATGACTGAGAACCTTCACATACTTTTTTATTGAATAGGTAAGACATCATTACAGACCATATATAATATATTGTGGTGTTTTGTTTTCCAGTTGTCTAATGCTAAATAACAATAGCGTGTTTGTAAAACATGGATGCTAAGCAGCTAACGGGACCGACAACTCATACTGAGTTACTGTCTTGGCTTTTCAAATTATTTTTTAAAATGTCTTTACTTCGTTACTTCCGTTGGCTCGTTTGCTCAAAGCCATAACAACTTTAGAAATGTAGCCAGAATGTAATAAAGGATGTAATTGTTATCACTGTCAATTTAATGCTAACTCTGTCACATTTCTGGCATTGGTTGTCTAGTTATATTTATTGGTCTGTTTATAGTAACAAAAATCACATCTGTTTCTCTGTCAGTTTAGACCCAAAGTATGTCATACAATAGCACTTAGACTAAATTCAATATATTTCAGGGTATGGTGGTGAGGTGTACTGCACCACGTCAGCAACGAGCACAAGTGGGCCCTCTGCAGATGCCAGCATGCTCCCATGGATGTGGGAAGCACTGACAAAGATACAAATCTTTGACAAACCTTCGATCCCCACTGTACACCCTCTTCTTGAAAAGAGGGACCACCACCCCGGTCGGCCAGTCCACAGTTACTGTCCCCAATAGCCACGCGATGTTGCAGAGGCGTGTCAGCCAAGACAGACCCACAACATTCAGAGACTTGAGGTACTCAGGGTGTATCTCATCCATCCCCGGCCTCAGCCTCTGCTTCCTCAGTGGAAGACAGGTCGGTGGGGTTGTGGAGATCCTCGAAGTATTCCTTCCACCGTCCAACAATGTTCCCAGTGGAAGTCAGCAGATTCCCACCTCCACTGTAAACATTGTTGGCAGGGCACTGCTTCACCCTCCAACCAGACTATTAGAAAAACACTAATTATTCAGACAAGCCTATACTTTCTATTAAAAACAAAATCACTTACATCCAGATAACAATATTTTTTATCATTATTTTCACAGAATTGGGATATTTATGTCAAATTTTATGTGTGCTCATTTTAATTATGCAAATCTGCGCAAAACGAAACCTACAGCTACATGTCTGGACATGCTCTGTATCAACATGAGAGAGTATTTTATACAAACTACCGCGTTTAGACTATTTTTATTTGGTAGTGGGTTGAAGAAAGAAGAAACCACACAGGGATTTTTTTTTTTTTTACACACGTCATGTAACACCAACTTTGTTGTTATATACGGTAGTTAATTGGTCTGATGTGGATGATAGCAGCACCAATCAGTTCACAACAGTATTTTCATGATGCTCCAAACACAGTCCCAAACTCCTGATCAGCTGTGTCCTGGTGAGATTCCTGTGTTCTGATTATAAAGCCAAGCTTTCTCCGTGTTTAAGCTCAACCGTTCTTCTTTTTCTGCTTCAATTATAACATGTATATTTTTATTTAGCCATGCGCTGTCCTGGCTGTAGAATAATGATTTTTGTTTAAAGCAAACCAGTGCTTTTGTGCTAAAAAGTGTTGGTAGGTCATTTGTTAGTAATGTTTCAGGATACAAGCCCAAATTATTTTGATTTATTTTCTATTTTTACTATAGCAAAGTGTATGCACAATAATAATAAAAATGTGCGTGTCAATACCTTCACGTCCCAATTTAATTTAATGATGTCTGCATCAGTCTGTACTTTGACTAAAATCAGCTGTTTTATCTGCCTGAGTCATACCACGCCTTGCTTTTTAACCAACATCCCTTGCGGTTCTGGCAGAGCCGCAGACGGGCACGAGGTAGCTGCGTTGGGCACAAGATAGCAAGTATACCAACGTCTTGATCGCTGCTAGGCCTGCGCCGCCGCAAGATACGGCCCTTTCTGTCTTATGTTTTTTCATTGCCTCAGGACTACAGATAAAAATAAGCTGTGACTATGCTATAATCTGGTTCATTGACAGTCTGTACTAATGTATATGATTGTTCATTAATGTGCGTTGTCCCAACTAAATAAATAAATAAATAAAATAAAATAACTTTGTCAACTTGATACAGAATATTCATTATAGCTTGATGTGTGAGAGCCTTTTCTGATGTCCCAAATGTCCATATTGTGTTGAAGGTGTCCATTCACTTTCTTTGTTGACTTAATTGTTGTCACTAAAACGTTCCTAGCCTCTGTCTTAGTTAGTTTTTCTTCAGGTGCTCAGTAAGAGTTAAGATTATTGTTAACAGAATGTATAATGTTAGTGGCAGGGTTAAAGATTTAACAGAAAAGTAAGTTTTGCGGTGTGCTTTATGTTTTGGAGTGGGTACAGATGTTCGAGCTACACTTTTTCATGCCAAGTCTGACTCCATCACTCTGCAAAGGTTGTTGCACACTTCCTGTACAGTGGACAGCCAAGCTTACTCTAGCTCCCTCAGGCATGCACTGTACATCTTAAAAACACATCCTCACTCTCTTCTGGGGTGCCAGCCTAAATAAAGTCTATTTGTTAGGCACAGTGGGGAGGAGCTGCTAAACTGCTCCTCTGTACTTAGTTTGAACTGGTGCAGTTAACTGAATTTTAATTTAAATTTATCCAAACATGATCTATGTATCAAAGTGTTATCTAATTTTGCCTATTAGTCTATTAGCCACATAGGCTAGGGCAATAGCATCCCTCACTCAATGTGACATAGTGGCGCAGCCTTCCTGATGCAGCTCCTATAGCACATGAAAAGCTGCTCAGACTTGCGCCACTGTCTAGTGCGGTGTATGTAAATCTGGAGAGCATACACCGGACATAATAGGTTAAGTCTTACCTAATCTGGTGACGTGAATGGCGGAGGACAGAAGGATTCAAGAATGACTGGATTTGAAGGCAAAAATGGAACCTTTGGGAGATAATTAGGGTGAAGGTACAAAATAACTTTGACCAGCCCAGGGGGCAAGTCAAGGCAGGATGGTGAGACTGTCAGAGCTTGCAAATCTCTTTGAGAAGTAATAGCTGTCAAGATGACCATCTTAAGAGTCAGAAATAAAAAAGGCACTGACTTCAGTGGTTCAAAAGGGGTGTTAACCAACCCCTCAAGCACTATAGACAGGTCCCACGAAGGGACTGTATGACAAATGAAGTAGGCAACTAAGGGATGAGCTTGTAAAGAATTTATCAGCAAAGTGTTGTTCCTTTGAGTGTTTTTTTTTTTGGTTTGATTCACATTAAAGAGGCCAACATTAAACTCACAAACTCATCAAAAATATAAGTACTGTTTAGACTTAACCTACCTGCTCTTTGTCCTTCCTCAGTCTTTAAAGTGTCCTGTTCCTCGCCTCATAAACAGTCTATGAAGCAATTATCCACTCAAAACAAAGTCCAAATAAAAGCACCATCAGTTTAATCTGGTTTAAGCCCAATGAGCTTAGGCAGCTGCATAATAACAGGTTCCACATTAACCACTAACAGGCATTAATCATTTAGAGCTAAAAAAGCTGTACAAAATGCATAAAGAAGCATAAAAGAGCCAGCGCCCTAACAAGCTGCAGCTATAAACACAGTGACTCCTGTGGCTAATAGCTTCAGTGTAAGATGTTTGCAGAGAGGAGTTTTCAAGCTCTCAGATGGAAAAGCACAGGCAGACTGCTATAAACTGTGTTAAACTGTGTTAAATATTTGACTGGTGGCTTTCTATTGAGAAAAAACAGAATCAGAAAAACAAAACCAAAAGCAGGAAAAGCATTTATAAGGTTGTGCTCTGACGAAATACGTGCGCAAGATGAGATCAAACAGCACAGATAAGTCATACAAAAGGAGCCTGTGACGTTTACCTGCTTTATATTTGTTTTGTTTTTGTATTTCCGGTGAAGACATGTTTATAACCACCAAGTGTGCAGGTTCTGAATCATCCAGGACATATTCCAGATAAGGTTTCAAAAAAAGATAATTTCACAAAGATGGCATTGTTTACTCTGTCCAGTGCAGTGAAGACTGCAGTGATCTGTCGGTGATACAAAGGGCCAATCCTCGTGAGTCTGCAGTCCACCAGAGAAATAGCATTTATTTGAGGACAGCAATGTCCAGATCTTGTCCAGAAAGATGAATTTTAAGATGGAGAGCTGAGCTTATATCTCTAGAGAGAGGAGTTTCCCCTGAAACTAAACCTGATGGACCAGACTGTTCTGGTCTCATAGTCGTTGGCTCTGAAAGGGAAGTGTGAGTCCTGATGTGAGAGTCGTTAAGGTTTAGGAGAGTCGTTAGGGTCAGTGTGTTGAAACCAACTCTAAAGCCAAAACAGTTTCTTTCTAGAAGGACGACAGGTTGAAACAAAAGCATCTGGACTTAAATTTCAAGATGAAGGCATTTCAGACAGTTGAACTCTTTATCTTGACAAGATAAAGAGTTCAGCTGAGACAAGAGCTGAACCTTTTCTCTAGAGGGAGGGTTTGATCTGAAACTAACTGTGATTGAACCAGTCTGTTCTGGTCTCACAGTTGGTAACTTGAATGGGCAGTGTTGAGTCCTGTTGGGAGAGTTGTTATGCTCATGTGAACTATTAGCATAACTGCTCCCTTCTTGAGAGAAACTGTTTTGATTTTGGTTTCAAAACACTGTTGTAAATAGGTGGCAGGGATCTAGAGATACAAGTTCAGTTTTTATATCAGTTGAACTGAAAACTGACAAAGTCTCTTAGAATTAGAGTTGAAACGTCTTCACCTTGAAAACTAAGTCCAGATGCCTTTGTTTTAATCTTTTCTTCGAGATGACCTGGATGACCGAGAACCTTCACAGTCTGTTGAAGGACATTAACACCTGAAGGAAGCAGTTGGATGCCATTTTTGAAACATTTTCTTGAATAACCACAGAGGATGGTTCTCACACTATTTTTGTTCATTTATTCGTGCACTTTTTAAATGTCCTGTACAGCTCCTGGTTCCAAACCAAGTGGACAAAGACCTCTTTGAACAAGAGCTTGTACAGAGGAGCTACTGTACTACATTATGCTATCACAGAGCACGTTTCAAGATTCAGACATGTGCCAGAGATGTCCAGGATCAGTTTGCTGCAGCAGGTAACTCTTTTGTCCTTTTGTCATAAAGCTTAACAACAAGTGATAAAAAGGGATATATGACATCTGTCCTGTTTGTGCCTATATCTTCTCTTGTGCTAAATTCTGATCGGTAGTAACGTAGGGCCTTCTCACTGGTTTCCTTCACACAAACTCTCTCTCAGTCCATTAATCTCATGGCCTGGCTACCTCCAGTGACGTTGAAAATGAAGTGTTCTTCACTATCTTCAATCTCTGTTCTCATCAATCTCTTCTTTCCAGAAGTGCACCAGTCAAGCCAGCACTACAAAATGAGGACTTGCACTTTTACTTGTTTGGAGAAATAAGTATGAGGACTTAATTGTTTTTTAATGGATTGCATTCCACAGTGAAAGGTGCAATCCATTACTGAATATTGTAATGGTATTTGTTGCCACTGTTGATTTATTATATATAGTGTACGCAGGGATAAAGGTAGCCTCTTTGGGCTTTACCTATGGCACAGTGGAGATGACCTTCTGCGTGTATTAGCTGTTTATTCACCTGCTTTGGTCGAGAGAGGACTGTGCTGGGTCAAGATGTATTAACCACTGTGGGCACTGGAAGCTGTCTTCTCCATAGGATGCCTTGATGCTCTGGCCACCTGTCTCAGAACATGGGTTTTTTGTCCCAGTTTGTTAAACTTCCCTTGAACCATGGTTTAGTCCAAAAAGCTTAACTCTATTCCCAGTTTCCAAACAATAGATTGTATGATTCTGTGAAGTACAGAAATGCTTTTAGCTGTACATTATTAAAGTGGGTGAACTTTTATTTGACACTACACTTGATACACTGTATTTACCCCCAGTAACAAACTGTAATAACATAATGCAATTATTTGTACATACATATTGTAGGTATGGTTAAAGTTAGGGTATGTATATACTATGTAGTGTTATTCTAGTTTGTTACACAGTGTAGTGTATGAGCTATAATATAATTTAATAAGAAATATTAATTTATGAATTTGGGTAAATTATTAATTAATATTTTATTATCAAATTTGTCTCGTTAAAAGGGGGCACCACCAGATGATTCTGGAAAACTGATTATATTGATTAAGTCTCAATTAATCTGAAGGAAGAGAATTCTAAACCTGTTTTCGGATATAATTCTGAAATAATCAAAAGAAAACCAAATCAAATCTTTAACATTTTATGGGGTTTTATTAAAAATTATACAAAATTAAAATTATGGATGGAAAGGACACAAAGGAGGAATTATTGACATATAATGAGAATAATGATTAAACAAAAGAAGAAACAACAAAATTATTGACTAGAGCTTTGTGGATGATGATATTTTGTCTGATTAAAACTCGGCTATGCAGTTTTAATTACGGGTTATTTGAACGGATTGGGGTAGGAGATAGATGAATGAACATGAGCTTATCACATACAGTTGAACGCCAAACTCTTTTTGATGTCAAGTGCGGCTTACTTTTGGATCGCTGGTGCTGTCCAGTACGATTGCGCCACAGCTCCGAAGGTTTGCTCCGATTTTCTGTAGCGGGAGACTGGATTTGAAGAGCCCGCGTCCATAAGATGTCTGCTACTTGACTAGCGGAGGCCGCTGGCTGGTCGCACGGCTTGTCGGGAAATGGAGTCGTGTAAGGCGTCCACTGTATAAGCTGCGAAAGTCTCTTTACTTGCCGTTGGTATTGAGGCAAGAACAGGTTAGAGTCTTTGAAAAATAATAACTGAGTTCACTGAAAAAGGTTCTCTCAGGAGTCGTTTTCTCTGGCGTAAAACGACTGTGAGGGTTTGGCGTAGATCTATGTCCTTTGAAGAACTACAGATTTTCCGTGCGTCTCCGGAGATGACGTCGAACAAAAAGGCAATGTGCAGTTTTAAAAATAAAATCACGTTTTACCAGCCGGTTAAAACGGTCCAAACTTGAAGACGAGAGGCGTCTAGAGAGAGAGAATTCGCAAGCAGCCAAAATTACTTGGGACGAAGGCAAAGATGAGGCTTTAGGCCTCAAAGAAGAAAAAGCTTCAGAAGCGGAAAGTTGCTTCTACAGAGTTGCAAAGGGCTCAAGAGGCCGGACTTCCTGCGTGCTCGGGGTTTTGTCCCGCTTGCCGGGGGTGTGTTTTTGGGGTGTTTTCCTTTTTCTGGGGGAACGCCTAGTTGTAACTCAAACAAAATCTCCTCGTCCACAAAGACACATTAAGTATTTTAAACACAAATATAAGCGTACACATATATTTGATAATGCAGGTTATAACGATAGAATGCATTGTACACACGTTGTTAACACATATAAATTCATTCAACCATTTATTGACTGTAAACTTGTAAAGCCGAGAGAGAAAGGATTCTCCGTCGTGACTCAAAAATCCTGTGGGGAAAAACATTAATTCATCATTTAAACATTTCCTTTTTATTAAACACAAATGTTCGTTTGTGAGAAGTCCGATTCTTTTGTAAACTTTTCGTTTACAAAGAAGTTAAAAGTCAGTTTTGTCTGAAAAAGAATTCAGCAGAGTTCCTCTTTGCTGTCGCTAGGGGGCAGTGTTGTAACGTTCATACCGTCTCAGATCCTGGTTGGATCAAAGCGCATTCCGATGTTCACACGAAACGGTCCTAAAAGGGTTCTGGAGAGCTAGATAAACAGTTTTATCTCAAGGATTTACAATTGGGATGACAGCTGCCATCTGGGTCTGTTTAAAAGTCCTTTTGGCTGGCAAAAGAAAACATTTCCTGTGTTGGGAGAAGAGATTTTACGGCATAAATTGTCAGGCTTGACATTTATGGCTGTAAACCGCAGTTGAACTGTGAGGGGTGCCCACTGTGACCGGCCACTAGTCACTACAACAGTGTGTTACACTTGTACTTAAAGGGGTACTATGTAACTTTTTAAGCTCAAATACCATTTTTATTTGCCCAAATATGAGCCGACCATTATTAGATGAGACGACTGAGACCTTATTTGTTAAAAACTGTTGTTTTTTCGAGATCAGCAAGCATAGTACGGAGATGGACTCTGCAAGCAACAAAAAACGACCGGCCTCTAGCACTGCTCAGACACCGACAGTGACTCCTCAGAAAAATAAAAAAACAAAACGTGTTATCAAGCGAGGCACAGAGAGAAAAACAGGAGTGTGACCGATGTAGGAGAAAAACAAGAGTGAACATAGGCAGCGCATTTGAGCCTTCGAGAGAGCTACGGTCTACTTTGGAAATAAAAACAGACCCTGGGCTTGCTTTTCTTTTATTGAAAAGGTAAGAGATGATTAGAGACAATTTATAATATACTGTTGTGTTTTGTTTTCAGTTGTCTAAAGCTAAATAACATTAGCATGCTTGTAAGACGGGGATGCTAAGCAGCTAACATGAACGACTCCAAATAAGTTACTGTTTTGAATGGATTAAATAATTTGAGACTTTGATTTCAGAGGCTTATGAGTCTGTCAATTTGCTGTCTTTGCTTTTCAAATGACTTTTTCAAATATCTTTATAAAGCAGCTGGGCTAATGATAGCTCTTTTTGGGGTTGGCTGTTCAGTAACCTTCACCAGTGATACTACGAGCCATGACAACTTTATAAATTTAGCCAGGATTCCATATAGGATCACAGCCCATCTAATACTAACTCTGTCACATGTCTTGCATTATTGCCTCGATAGATCCACTTCACTTTTGCCCATTTACTGATGTGTTGTTATGTAAATTACAAAATGATAAGAAGTACAACATACAATAGAGCAAGGTAATAAAGTAAACATTTATAGTGTGATTAGCTGTGTGTCTGCTTTTATTTGTATTTTAGGTCTCTAATTATCAATTGGTGGTGTAGTAGGTAAACTGTAGGTAAAAGATACATTTAATTATAATGACACATTAAAATGTAACGTTTCTGTAAATGTGATGAGATTGTATAAGGCAGCAATCTAATAATGGTTGAATTGTTTACAGCTATGAGAAAAATACATTGGCAAAGGGTTCAGGGGCCACACCGAGTAAAGGCACAGGATTGACACAGCATCCTGATTCAATCACTGCATGGAAATCTGACAGGTAAGTGTGTTTTTATTTAGTACTACACAAAAACTAAAGTCAGACTGTAATTTTACTAGTGTGCGGTTGCAGCTCAGTAATGGGTGTAGTTTTGCTGTAACACAATTTTTTTCCTTCGTCAACAGTGAAGAGTTCCAAATTGATGGAGTCCAACCACTGGATGAAGACCAAGTGTTGGATGTTTTGGAAGCAAGGTAAATGTAACTGTCTCTATCTCTCAATTGATTGATCTAGCAGTTTATAAAAAAAAATCTCTTCCGGAACAAAGAGGAAGGGTACGTACGGGTATGTAAATGTGCCTTTGATCACTGAGCATTAGCATTTCCATGGGTCTGGTGACTCAACAATACATATGGGTGGGAATTGGGTCAAAGCAGGGACACCTAACATTAAAAGGGTGTGTACATTAAAGAGTTGTATCTATTTTATCTATGATTTCTTTCTTTTAGCATGAAATCAATGGAGCTTTGGAATGACTCTGTTCTAGTAGACGAGGAGCAAGCAAACAGTCTTGAAAACAGTGTGTAAGTGACCAAATACCCTCACCATATCTTTTCATCTTGCATGTTTATGTTTTTCTGCATTGGTTTTGTTTTATATTTTTATATAACAGGATTGAATTGGAGGGCGAGCTGGCCTCAGACCCATCAGATGCTGACTATGTCCCACATATCTCTGTGCGGTATGTATTACAGCTATGAAAGAAAGGCTTGTTAGTGATAATTTTAGATTTTTAAAGTATTTCATTCTTCAGATCTAACTATGTATTATATGCTAGAGATGATGCATTTACATTTACATTTATTCATTTAGCTGACGCTTTTATCCAAAGCGACTTGCCAAAATATGCATATGTTTTTTTCATTATACAGTGCTGGAGGTACATTTCAAAGTGCCCTTAACAGACTACCTCGAAGAAGATTGTAATTAAGAGAACTGGCTTCTTTGTTTAATATAGTTTGAGGATCGTTGGGTAGAGCTCACAGCGGGTGATCGGTCAGAATCACGGAAGATTTCTTCATTGGAAGTATTTATTGAATTTACAACTGCATAGGGACAGTGAAGAATATGTTTGTGTGTGTGGTTTGTAAAGATGCTCACATAAAGCAGTTGTATCAAGGCTGGTTGTAAGTTAGTATGATTAGTATACACTACTGGCAAAACTCAGACAGAACACTACCAGAGTGCAGCAATTCTAAGTCAAGCTGTGATTGGCTAACAGCCCAGGTGAAGCGAGGCATCTTCCAGTAGGAGAGAGAGAGAAAGTCACAGTAGAATGTCTGATGCTTAGCGGCCACAGGGGGGCCTTTTTTACAGCCGCCCTCAGATTACTGAAGGGAATCTGCAGAAGAAGAAAAGGCTCACTCATCCGGCAATGGTTAGTCTGACCACTCTGGAAGCTGGATGAGTCGAGCCACAGGGCGGGTGTAAGCCCGGACTCCTACACTCACTTCAGCAGACCGTATTTTACCGTCGATTCCGGGGAAGACCCTGGTCACTTTACCCACCGGCCATAGTGAGCGAGGGAACTGCGGATCAATAATGAGGACCGTCTTGTCGATGTGCAGATATGGGTTTTCAGTATTCCACTTCTGTCGGGATTGGAGGCTAGGCAAATAGAAGCGGGTAAAATGTTTCCCGAAGTGGTCAGCCAACAGCTGGCTATGACGCCAACGCCTACTGCTCAGGAGCTCGGATTCAGGATACACCACCTGCAGGAGAGAGGCATCTGGCCGCCCAATTAGCAATGAGTTGGGAGTTATTGGATCAGGGTCGGCGATGTCTGCAGATGTGTAGCCTAATGGTTTGGAGTTGAGAATCCCTTCAATCTCAACTAGTAGGGTTCTCAACACCTCATCGGTCACAAGCTGGGCTCCAAGGGTTACTTGCAGGGCTTGTTTTACTGAAAGTATCTCTCGTTCCCAGCAGCCGCCAAAGTGGGGGGCGTTGGGTGGATTAAACTTCCAGTCGATTTGCTGAGATGCGAGTTGAGCTTGGATGTCTGGAGCAAGGTTGGCGAATGCTTCCTGGAGCTCTCGATTACCACCTCTGAATTTAGTCCCTTGGTCTGAAATCAGCTCGAATGGCTTTCCTCTGCGGGCGATAAACCGTCTCAGGGCCATGAGGAATGAGTCTTCAAACTGGAGAGCATGTCGATATGCACGGCTCGGGTGGTCATGCATTTAAAGATTATTCCCCAGCGCTTTTCACTCCTCCTTCCAAAAACTATGGAGTATGGCCCGAAGCAGTCTACTCCTGTTGAATAAAATGCTGGTTTGAAGAGTCGGACTCGAGACTTTGCCATCCTAGGGATTTGTGGCCTTCAGCGCTATTTCTGACACTCTTGACACTTGCGCTGAAAGCTGCGGATAGCCTTTCGCCCTCCTGGTAACCAATACTTGCGGCTCATCTCTCTGGGCCTGGATGGTGCAGCTGGTAATCATACTCTTGAATGAGCAGCTGTGTGATTGGGTGTTTGGCATCCAACACCACAGGGTGAACAGTATCCAATTCCAGATGGTTAGTATGATGCAGACGTTCGCCAACACGGATGGGCTTGTCACTGTGGTCGAACTCTGGTGCAAGCTTGAGCAGTCTACTGCTCTTAGCTACTGGTTTCCCTGATTGCAGCTGGGCATGGTCAATAGGAAAACTGTCTTGTTGGACCTGTTGTAGCAGAGCCAGCTGGGCTTGCCTGTAGGCTGTGACATTGCCTGGGGCCACCCCATGTATAGTCTTTGTTGTGGCAGTCAGGAGGTCTCTGAAGGAAGAGAACAGCTTAGCATCTAGGAGATGACTTGGCGCGGTGGTAGTGAGGCCGCAGAGCTGAGGTTTCTTGAGCCACTGGCGAAGCTCAAAGCCACCCTCGGCAAGGAGAGTCTGCAGCTTGTCAATGATGGGCTTGGCATCTTCAACTGTAGGCACGCTCTGTAGACAGTTATCCACATAGAAATGCCTTAACATGGAGTCTCTCACTGCGTCAGCTTGCTGAGTGTGGTCGGTGACGTGCTTCTGTAGAGCATATGTAGCACAGTAGGGGCTACAGGTAGTACCGAAGGGAAGCACCTTCCACTGGTAGACTGTAGGTTGTTCATCATGCCTAAGCTCCCTACTAGAGGAAGCAGAGGAGAGGCTCATCCTCCGGAAGGAGCCTGACCTGGTGAAACATCCCTCGTATGTCACTACTGAATGCCACACAATGTTCTCTGAATCACAGGAGAACTGAAAGGAGTGATGGACCAAGGGTTGGACCGGGAAGTAGGAGTTTATTCAAGTCAGCGGCACGGTACTGGAAAGAGCAATTAAAAACCACTCTGTTCTTGCCATTGTGCTCGACAAGGTGGTGAGGGATGTACCAGCTGCTTGAGGTGTTCTCTGTGCAAGGAGGTAGTCTCTCCACATAACCAGCCTGTTCAAGTCTCTGGATCTCCGCGTTATAGACTTGGACCGTCTCTGGTTTCTTCGCCAGCCGCCTTTCTGTGTTCCGAAGCTGAGGAAGTACTGCTTCCTTTGGTGCGCAGAGGTGGGGAACCGCACCGTCTGTTTATCCAAGCATTCAAGGGCTTCCTTGTCCTGCCGTGACCTCGTACTGGCCTTTTCACTGCGCCATGGGAGGACGTCCAGCTGCCACAGCCTCTCCACATGCTGGTAGATATCAGCCGGAGGTGCCCCAAAGGTGGTGAAAAGACAACGTTGTTCGATAAGGTACTGCTTTAGATTGTTGGTCGGACCTTGCAGCGTCCATCCGAGACGGGTGTGTACAGCAACCATTGCACCAGGGAGACCAAATATGACTGGCTCGACTGGAGTTACCAAGTGAGGGTGGTCTGAGCCAATAAGCAGTAGCGGGACAATGTCCTTGAATGAAGGGATTGGAAGTTTCTTCAAATGTCTGTATTTGCTCTGCAGTGCTTTGAAGGGATACGTGTGCTGGCCTAGCCCGAGCTTGGGTGCGGTAAAGGCTCCTTGGATGTTATATACAATAGCTGGAGAACTGGCTGGAGAGATGCTAAATGAGACAGCCGCCCCGTAAAGCGTCTGCAGCTCCTGTCTAACTGTCCGCAGGGGCAAATCCCAGTTGTTGGGTAGCCGGTTGAAGGAGCAGGGTGCGTTCGGAGCCGTCATCTAGCACAGCGTATGTCTCTAGAGTTTGGTCACCGTGGCGAAGGATAACTTTACTGACCTTGAAAAGCACACGATGGCCCTAAGGTGGCTTGCCAATGTATAGCACTTGGTCTGCACTTGGTACAGACAAAGATTTGCTCTTACTGGACTTCCCCTGATCAGGTCTTCTATCAACTTTGTCAGTCTTGGCTAAACTTATCTCGCTGACATCATGCAGAGCAAGTAGGTGTCTGCTGTTGTTTGTTTTACAGCACATCTTCAGATCACATTCAGCAGATCTGTGTTCTCTGCCGCATCACCAACATCGGTTGTTGTCCTGAATCCAGTTACGTTTCTGGATAGCGCTGAGCAGTTTGAAATTTGCACAATTATTCAGAGTGTGCTTGTTGTTCTCACAGAATGGGCAGAACTTCTTTGCATCTAGACTGGTAGGAGGAGTGAATTTGGTCGGCTCCCTAATTGATTTGGGTTCAGCCCCCAGATGATCCACTAATGTCTGGAACTTGAAACGTTCAGTGGCATCTCTAGGAAGGAGATTGTCTAGGGCAATATGGAGTCTCGCAAAGTCTCTTGAGTTAGGACGGTTGAAGTTCGGGATTGTAGGAATGGGCCCTTTGTATGTTCTTTCCTGTCCACCAGGGGGAGTCACTGAGCGTCGGGGCTCGTGCCAAGGTGAAGGGATTCTACGTCTCTCGCGCTGATCTGGAGAGTATCTGCAACGGCGTGCAGGAGAGTAGTCACCTCGGCTTGCTGGTTCTCTGTATTCTCTGGAGGAATAACGATAGTCTCTGTCTCTGGCGTAGCGCTCAGGTGAGCAGTCGTGATACCTAGTTGTTTCCCTGTAGTCCTTTGTCTCTCTACTGTATTCATGATGCCTGTCAGAGGGCTGTTGTGATGGTGTCTTCCTGTCCTGGAAGTAGACTGATTTGAACTGGGTTGAAGCACCTCCGTAATCCAGCCCTTCTCTGTAAAGTCTATGTACTATCTGAAGTGTGATGTTTTTGCTTTTCTCTTAGGTGAACTTCTGAAATGGAGTCCTTTCAGAACCATATATACCATATATAGTCATGTACGCTGGCAAGCACTTCTCATTCTCACCTCCAGACTCACAACCATCACAACCATCATCCAGTACATGTCAACAATAAAGGCCAGGTTTTGTAAGTTATTTTCTATATTTTATATTTTTGCCTGAAAAATGGTCATGTTGTTGTTAGCTAATGTTAAATGTATTGTTCCACAGACAAAAAAGGGTCTACAGCAAAAAATCAAAGCACTATTGTGTTTGCACGGTAAAGGAGCCTAAGGAGTACAGATACATCCCCCAGCTGCAGAGTAACATTTCAGGGATCCTACTAAAGTGTCATGAGGGACTCCTAAGAAGGAGGAGTGTTCGTCAGGATAACCCTCGGACCCTTGGTCTTCTACCTGGTGTTTTTCCACCTCCCTCCGCTGAATTAGCCCAGACACAACTCTGCAGAGGACAGGTGTGTCAGCCACATGCCCACAGTACTTTTTCACAAGGAACCATTATGTGTAGGTCTCATGCAGCAGTAGAGAAGTCTAGCCTGTTTTGTTATTTATCAGATAAACTCCAGAATGTCTAGGTGCACTAATCTAACATGTTGAAGACATGTTTATTACCTCTCAAACACTGTCTGTGTGTGTCTGTATTATATGCCTTTGTAAATTGATGAAATTAATATTTTCTGTCAAAACAAAATGCATTTTCTTTTTTATTTATTTTTCTCTCTCTCTCTCTGTAGGACATTACTTCAGCCACATAAAGGGCAGCAATAGAATAGAGTGCTTTAATGGAACATGTCTTTAGAGTAAATCTGTACAGAAAACAATTAATATATATATATATATATATATATATATATATATATATATATATATATATATATATATATATATGTATTTTCAAAGACCTGTAACATTTGTAAATAAAGAAAGAGGAATTATAAAAAATCTTTCATTTGAGGTAGTCACCCAAAGTATTATATATAATGACTTGTGTGTGTGTATATATCCCAAAAAACACAACTTTGACAGAAACAAATAAAATATTTATAGGTAGATATTTGTTAATTTACTCTAAAGGGGGCTTCTTTGAAACCTACATAATTACTAAATGAGTCTGGGTATTTATTCATAATTTGCCAGACACAGCAGCTTGGTATCACAATACGATTCCCTGCATCCAGACGTCCATGCTGCCAGACGATGGACTGGCGATATGCAGAGTAACGATACTCTCTGTTATCTGCCCCGGGGTCTTGGCTGTCCTGAAGCGATATCATTCCATGTCTGCCAAACTAAACGCAGGAGGCCTTCATCCAAAAAAAAACAGTTCCATGTGGGACTTCCTGCTGAGACACCTTACTGGGTCCTGTCTGCAGCATTTGATTTCCAGGTCCGTTGGCATGACCCGGCAGTTCAAACAGGTGCACCACGCTGGCTGACCCCGACTGGGTATGATTGGTCCTGGTGTGGTGTGCTGTTAATTCAGGACATCTAGAAAAGCCCCTGGCAGACGAGTTACAACAACCTGGAGAACTTCATCCTTCTCCTCCTGTAACTGTTCCTAAAAATGGAACAACAAGCATTGTTTAGATTAGAGGTTTATTTGGGTGTGTGATTATTTGTAGATATTTGACCAACCTGCATCTCTGTTGTCCTAGCGGCAGTCAGCTGAGCCACCCTCAGTCTGTCCTCTTCACTGACAGGCCCAGCTCCTCTTCTTCCCCTTCCACGGCCTCTGCCTCCCCCTCGCTCTCCCCCTCCTCCTTCTTGACTCACTATTAGTGCTCTCTTCCACAGGAGCTTGAAACTCGTCCAAGCTAGAGTCCTGATTTTGAAAATAAAAATAAAAAAAATGGCATAGCTGTTTTAGAGAGCCAAATTTCATGTTTGAGGTATTCTGCAATAATAAACTGTGAAATAAACAATGATAAGCTGAAATTATACTGTGAGCTTACATTTATGTTGTCTCAAAATAATTTAGACCAATTGATTACAGTAATGGTAATAACCTTGAAACAAGCTAAATAAGTTTGTGCAAAGACTGTCCAAATACCAGTAACACATAGTATAGTATTCTGTCTGATATAAGTTCACTAACATTAGCCGTTCTCCTGAGGCTCTTGTAAACACTGAGCCTCGGTGAAAGCTACGTGAGTTATTGATGTAGCTGCTCAGCTAACGTTAGCCACTTTTAACAAACGTGACATGCGGTAGATAATATATTATACGAAGTTACAACTGCCGTACTGCATTGTACAACACTTTATAAAACATGCTCTTTGTCAATCTGATGCTCTATTATCTTCCATGTCTCGAGTTCACTTTACAGCTGTGTCAGCACTCGAGAGTGAAATATAGTTTGTCCAACAATACACAGAAGTGTAACTTTTCTTAGATGCACGTACGAACACGCGCTAGTCTGAACACGAGAGCGAGCAGGACACTGACTGTAGTTCTCCTAACGGCCACTGGTGTCAGTAACTGTTAGGTTTTTCTGAAAGTTACGTAATGCCCCTTTAATGAGAGCGAACCAATGTATCAAGTGCAGACATCCCAACCTGCAACCCTCCACCCCCCCTGAAAAAAAAAGGGGAGGACAAAGGTTATGACATTTCACCACAGAACATGACTTTACTTGTAAACCGAAATACAGCTGAATATAACAGAACAATGAAGTAACTATTTACATACACACCAAATGTATGCCTTTTACTTTTGTTGCAAGCTTCCGTTGTACTTTGTTGATACTTGCTTCGCAGATTTGAGCAACTAGCCTTTGTCACTAGCCTGAATAATATGCACAACTCACCTGAACATGCCTTTTGCAATCATTTAACCCGCCATGAGCAATGCTGAAGTCGTTGTTACAAATAGTGCAGCGATATGTTTGACACTTATAAGACAGACGTACACTTTCGTAGTCTGCCGTAAAATGTGTCTTATACTTTTTTTTTGTGGCACTCTCCCTCTGCCATTGTGCTCCTGTTTCTAGATAGACATAACTAATTAATTTGGTTTGGGAGAAGAGATAAAAGCCCGCCCACACTGACAATTGATTGGTTGATTTGCGGAAACAGGCCAATCAGGATGCTCTCTGTTGTTAGACTTCGCACACACACACACTAGCACACACACGCACACTAGCACACACTCGAACACTAGCACACACTCGCACACACACTAGCACACACTCGCACACTAGCACACACACTAGCACACACTTGCACACTAGCACACACACTAGCACACACACAAGCACACACACTAGCACACACACGCACACTAGCACACACACTAGCACACACACAAGCACACACACTAGCACACACACGCACACTAGCACACACACTAGCACACACACTAGCACACACACGCACACTAGCACACACTCGAACACTAGCACACACTCGCACACACACTAGCACACACTCGCACACTAGCACACACACTAGCACACACACAAGCACACACACTAGCACACACACGCACACTAGCACACACACTAGCACACACACAAGCACACACACTAGCACACACAAGCACACTAGCACACACACTAGCACACACACTAGCACACACACGCACACTAGCACACACTCGAACACTAGCACACACTCGCACACTAGCACACACACTAGCACACACTCGCACACCAGCACAAACACTAGCACACACACAAGCACACACACTAGCACACACACGCACACTAGCACACACACTAGCACACACACAAGCACACACACTAGCACACACAAGCACACTAGCACACACACTAGCACACACACGCACACTAGCACACACTCGAACACTAGCACACACTCGCACACTAGCACACACACTAGCACACACTCGCACACCAGCACAAACACTAGCACACACACAAGCACACACACTAGCACACACACACTAGCACACACACTAGCACACACACGCACACTAGCAAACACGCACACACACACTAGCACACACACAAGCACACACACTAGCACACACACTAGCACACACACTAGCACACACACGCACACTAGCACACACTCGAACATTAGCACACACTCGCACACTAGCACACACACTAGCACACACACTAGCACACACACGCACACTAGCAAACACACACACTACCAAACACGCAAACACACACACTAGCACACACACACACACTCGCACACTAGCACACACACTAGCACACACACGCACACTAGCACACACACTAGCACACACACTAGCACACACTCGCACACTAGCACACACACGCACACTAGCACACACACACACACACACACATGCACACTAGCACACACACACACACACACACACTCGCACACTAGCACACACACATGCACACTAGCACACACACATGCACACTAGCACACACACGCACACTCGCACACTAGCACACACACATGCACACTAGCACACACACATGCACACTAGCACACACACGCACACTAGCACACACACACACATGCACACTAGCACACACACGCACACTAGCACACACACACACACGCACACTAGCACACACACACACACTCGCACACTAGCACACACACATGCACACTAGCATACACACGCACACTAGCACACACACACACACATGCACACTAGCACACACACACACACTAGCACACACACACACACACACATGCACACTAGCACACACACACACACGCACACTAGCACACACACACACTCGCACACTAGCACACACACATGCACACTAGCACACACACGCACACTAGCACACACACACACATGCACACTAGCACACACACACACACACACACACTCGCACACTAGCACACACACGCACACTAGCACACACACGCACACTAGCACACACACGCACACTAGCACACACACACTAGCACACACACGCACACACACGCACACACACACATGCACACTAGCACACACACGCACACTAGCACACACACTAGCACACACACGCACACACACACATGCACACTAGCACACACACGCACACTAGCACACACACACACATGCACACTAGCACACACACACACTCGCACACTAGCACACACACATGCACACTAGCACACACACGCACACTAGCACACACACACACATGCACACTAGCACACACACACACACACACACACACACTAGCACACACACACATGCACACTAGCGCACACGCACACTAGCACACACATGCACACTAGCACACACACGCACACTAGCACATACATGCACACTAGCGCACACACACGCACACTAGCACACACACACTAGCACACACACGCACACTAGCACACACACGCACACTAGCACACACATGCACACTAGCACACACACGCACACTAGCACACACACACGCACATACGCACACTAGCACACACTAGCACACACACGCACACTAGCACACACACGCACACACACTAGCACACACACGCACACTAGCACACACACGCACACACACGCACACACACGCACACTAGCACACACGCACACTAGCACACACACGCACACACACGCACACACACACACACGCACACTAGCACACACACACACACACGCACACTAGCACACACACGCACACTCCCTCTCTGCCGTGCGCGCTCTTGCTCGCTCGCTCTAGATTGCGGGAGATTTTAACTCATTTGCAGGCATCAGGGAGCCGCTATCATTACGCAGGAGACTCCCGCAACTTCCGGGAGACTTGGGATGTCTGCAAGTGTAGTGTCAAAAGAAGTGTCAACTTAAAGTGTCGTACTGTCTTTGAAGAAAAGGTTAAAGAAAAATAATCTGGACTCAGTTTTCAAGGTGAAGACGTTTCGTCTCGAATTACAAAAGACAAGAGACAGACTTATTGCCTTTGGTAAAAAATTAAAACCACTCTATTCATCATTTCATGAAACACAACTGGAATTTCTCCTGTAAAACTACAGGTTAGGGTTAGAGGAAAGTTTAGGACAGCAATTACAAATAGTTTTTGGACAGATTTAAAGGTTAAGGTTTACTCACTCACATTTGGGTGCCAGAGTTGAACATAGGGGTTCTAAGACTCTGAATGCACTTTCCAGTGAATGTTCTTTGAGACTGGAACTGTTCTAACATGTGAGGCCTATTGTGGCTGTGATGACCTTAAAGTATCCTCTTCGGACCACCAGCTAAGTGTGTTATCAGGTAGGTCTTTTTAGATGGAGCCTGACAAAAGGTTGAGGTAATCTGACACCAGCAGCTGGTGTGCCATGGGAAAAACAAATCAATTAGAAATCTCTGCAAGAACTGGTGTGCTAAACAGCTGGTGGATCCTATTGTGTTTGCATCTGAACACAGCTCAGGTTATCCCAGATGCAAGTGTCTTCCTCAGCGCCAGCCGCCATCTGCCTGTGATAAAATATTCCGCCTTCAGAGAGGAGGCACCCTGGGACAGAGTTAGCCAGATTTCTGAGACACTAATATCTTCCACACGGTTGTTTCATCACATATATGCCGACAGGCCTTTAGAGAGACACTTCCTGCTATACTTCCTGCTAACAGAAGTTAATTCTCTGAGGCATGGCTGCTTGAACTTCTCTTTGTCTGTCTTTTCTGTTGAATGTCTGCTTTGTGGTGCCAGCAGGGCCTCTCCAGTGCTCCAAAGTAAAGAGTCCGTGAACTTACTCTTTACTTTTTCAGATACATTTTACACCCTAACTTTGGGTCTTATTTCTTAAAGAGCAGTATTTTGAATAATCTTCCTTCACCAGTTTTAAAACAGTTCACTACATTTAAAATAGTTCATCAAATTTAGAAAAATCTTGAGCTCCTTCCTTCATTAGTTTTACCTTGTGTGTGGTTTAGGACTTTTCCAAGAGGCCATAAAGTCCCTTGAACCCACTAACAATGTTGTCTGCTGTGTCATTTTGATTCAAGTAAAATAACTCTAACTGACAGGTTGTTCTGACTCAGGCTTCTGAGTGGGAAAGCCAGGTCGTCACTAACTCTTTCCAAAAGAAGGTCTCTGTATGGGCTTTTTATAGATTAATGAAACTCACTGGAAGTATCTTTCCAACCATATTGCATGCGGAGACAGGGACAGAAGCGCATTGAAATGTTGTCCATAACATTTTTTTTTTCTAATTATTAGAGGCAGAAGCCGGAGCAAGTGGTAGCTCAGTGGTAGAGCGGCCGTCCTTCAACCGGAAGGTAGTAGGATCGATTCCCGCTCTCCCCACAGTTCATACTGTCGTTGTGTCCTTGGGCAAGACACTTAACCCACCTTGCCTCGTATGAATGTGTTAGAATGTTGATGGTGTTGGTCGGAGAGTCCGTAGGCGCGGAATGGCTGCCACGTCTCTGTCAGTCTGCCCCAGGGCAGCTGTGGCTACAGATGTAGCTTACTACCACCAGTGTGTGACTGTGGAGTGAATGAATAATTGATATGTAAAGCGTCCTTGAGCTCTGGAAAGGCGCTATATAAATATAACAATTATTATTATTATTATAAAGAGACAGGACTTGAGCCGGAGCAGGTATAAAGAGACAGGACTTGAGCTGGTGCATGTATAAAGAGACAGGACTTGAGTTGGTGCATGTATAAAGAGACAGGACTTGATCCGGAGCAGGTATAAAGAGACAGGACTTGAGCCGGAGCAGGTATAAAGAGACAGGACTTGAGCCGGAGCAGGTATAAAGAGACAGGACTTGAGCCGGCGCAGGTATAAAGAGACAGGACTTGAGCCGGTGCAAGTATAAAGAGACAGGACTTGAGTTGGTGCATGTATAAAGAGACACTTATACTTACTTATAGACACTTATTTGGTATAAAAATGAATAACAACAGAAATAACATCAAAGGGATTTCTCCTTTACTCACGTCACGTAAAGCCATCCTCATTTGCGTTTCCCAATCTGTGGACGCGCCTTAATTGGCCTCAATCATATGGACACTACATGATCACTTCATCTCCAAAAACAAGCTGTTTATTACTGTGGTGCGCCATTACAAGAAGAAAGCTCATGGCCCTGTGCTAAGCAGAGGACTTGCGCACAGACTGCACAGACAGGTGTGACATCTGTCAGAACGTGACCCAGGCCCAGATAGAGATGAGGAATGAAAGAGCAGCACCAAGACCAATGAGTTTGGGACTGTACTCTTTTTGTGGCAAATCATGAAGGATATGCTCCAAATGCACAGATCAAGATCAGAATCACCCCCGGCTGCATCCCCAGTGAGTTTTCGGTTTTCTAATGCCCTGCTGTCTCCTGGTGTAAGCTGCCTTTTTCCTCTTTATTCGCCTCAGTCATAAAATGTATAATTTGATTCACCCATGCGCAGTCCTGCCAGTAGCATAATGTTTTTTAAACCAAGACTGTGTTTTTGTGCTTCCATAACGCCGTGAATGGTTGCCGTAAATCTCCTGCAAATGGGTAGCCTCAGAAATAAAACTGATTTAATACCCCTCTCATTCTGTTGGTCCTTATCATGTTTTGTCTTTCCTGGCATTCAGATAAAAAAAACCTGTTTAACCAGATGTTTAAGGCAAATTTTACATCTCTATAAAAAACACTCTGGAAAGATGGACCCCACTTCCTCTTTCATTGTTGGGTAAAGCGTCTATGGTTAAGATAAACATGCTCCCTGGATTGTTATACCCTTTTTAAAAGCATTGTTGCATTTTTATCAAGCAGCTGTGGGCTGCAACTAACGACTAATGACTAGGCACGGCCTGACCTAAGCTCTGTATATTCTGTATACAGGAACTTAATTTGGCCAAGCGTCATAGACCAATGAATCTCTTCGGTAGTTTCTGTAACGACCAATCACATTTGATTGGTGGTGTGTTGCCTTGAGTCACACTTAGACGACAAGTCCCTTATTCAAAAGTTTGTTCAAGTCCCTTGGCGTGCAGGACTGCCGAGAGTTTGTTTGCCTTTGCTCTTTAATCAGTTTTAAATAATCAAGACATTACGTGTTTAAAGTCATTTACAGGCGCTCCACAGCACGCTATGTCAGACTGATGCAACGCACTGCATGTGCGCTACCTCCGTTTGTTTACTTCTTTGTATAGATTGTGGCCTTGCTAACGTCATGCCCCGCCAGGCCCTGCCTTGAGAAAAAACAAACTGGCAGCGAAAATTTTTTCAGACTACTTGCTGATACAGCAAGGATCCTGCCCTGTCAGGCTAATTTTAGTAGTCGACTAAAGACTAATTCCGATTAGTTGATTAGTCAGCAATTATTTATTGTAATGTACTTCAAGAGAAATTCATTAAGCTTCATCAAACAAAAGCTTACATTTACTGAGCCAGGTTTAAATAGCACTGATATTAATAATGTAATTCATAGTTTGTCTTATTTAAAATGTTTTTAAATAATAAATATACACTTTTAACCCCTGTTCTCAAACACTTTTATTTACTAGAAACAAAATCAAAAGGGATAGTTTACTTTTATCTGATAAAGTCACAGCTGAATTATTGTCTCTCAATAACTTGAGCGGATGGAGGAGGTTCACTTCACTTGTTTTATTACACTAATAACATAAAGCTAACATAAATGTACAACATTAGTCTGTTTGCTAAAACAGAAGCGGACTGCAGCGCCAGAGAGTATTTTAACCTTCAGAATAACTGTGTGGTTTCCAGGGTGATGGGGCGGAAGATGTCATATCTGTCTGAAATCTATGAGGCCAGACTGGAACCCAAAGATTTTAGAAGACCCGTCTCACCCGACACACTGCCTTTTTAATCCTCTGCCCTCTCACAAAACACTGAGGAGCAAGCAACAACTAGATTTCAAACCAGTACATATCCCAGCATTGACCGGCCTTAACTCCTTAGAACTCACTTTAGACCAGTTGTGTTTTTATGTTCCCTGTCAAAAGCTACACTCGATGCTGCGTAGCATTACGCTATGGGGAACATTCTTTGTGTGACCGGTTGTGAAGCACGTGTGTCAAACACGCCAAGAATTGGCTTATAATACCTCTGTTGGTGACGCAGCTCATCAGTGGCAGCTGTGTGATTGCGCGCACCTGAACAGAGGGTATAATAACACATGACGCGGGAGCGTCTTCAGGTTTCTTTGTCTTCAGATCGCATTGTGTGAAGTGTGAGCAAACCTACTCTCTGTGCCAGTACGAAAATATATAAATAATACATACAAAAGTATCATGGCTGGGTTCAGTAAGAAATGTGTTCCTCCGTGCCAGAGGCACATTGCTGACGATGATCAGCATGAATTTTGTTTTGAGTGTTGATCTGGCTGAGGCGCAGGGATCAGATCCTATGTCCCTCGCGCTCTCACCAGATGAGGCAGACACCGGCTCTGTGCTCGGGCGGGCGCGCTCCGGCGCTTCCCATGAGCACGTCGATGAAGCCTCATCCCTGGCTTCTGGGGGCGCCGCAGCCTCGGAGTGCTCTTCCCGCTCTGACGCGGCGTTTGAGGAGCTGCTCAGGGTGGTTACAGGAGCAGTGGCGAGGCTGGGTGTTGGGTGGCCTCGAGGGCAGGGCAACCCTAAATTATTTTGGGTTACCCTGCTCCTGAGGCCACTCAGTATTCAGTTTAGAGTATTTAATACTCTGAACTGGATGACGGAGTTTCTGTCAGGTGGCCAGGGGAGGATCACAGCGGTCTCTCCTTCTTCGGGGACTCCATGAGGAGCTGGCACGCTCATGGAATAAGCCCTATTCGTCCCGTGTTTTTGTGCCTTCGACGTCGATTTATTCGACTATCGTGGGCGCACAGGTGCGGGGCTATGGGTCGATGCCCCAGGTGCTATCTCTCCCCCGGGACATCGTCCTCCCTAAGAAAGCCTACACTCCCCAACAAGCCATGCCGGTTCACGTCACTGGTGGGGAAGGCTTTCCAGGTGGCGGGTCAGGCTGGTGCAGCACTGCACACCATGGCGGTTTTGCAGGCATACCAGGCTGAGCTGCTCAAAGATTTGAGCACAGGGGGTTCTGTGGACGAGGACGCGTTTTCTGAGCTACGCCGTGCCACAGACCTCTCTCTCAGTGCAACTAAGCAGACGGCCCGCGCTATTGGGCGCTCCATGTCTGCTTTGTCGACGGAAAGACATCTGTGGCTTAACCTCACGGGCATCAAAGAGAAGGACCGCGCCTTCCTCCTGGATGCACCCATCTCGCCTTCCGGTCTTTTTGGCAACGTGGTGGACTCCGTCGCCACTAAGTTCCGCGAGGCTAAACGCTACGAGGAGGTGTTTGTGAGGTTCCTTCCTAGCCGTGCTCAGCAGCCGGGACCGTCGGCCATCCTGTCCCGGCCAGGTCCAGCCCCTTCCAGAGAAAAGCGGGCTGCCCAGAAGGAGAGTGTGGCGAATCGTGCCCCTCGTAAGGACTGGGAGCGGATTCTCGCGCTGCTCAAAAGAGAACGGACCTGCGGAATGTTATCTCCGCCAAGAAGCAGAGGCCGTGAAATTGGCGCGCCCATGGCCGCGGGGGCGTGCTCCCACCGGGTGGGGCGCAACAAAATCCAAGAGAGTCTAAAGACTCCATGTCGACACCCTCAGGAGTCTGCTGTTATTTTCTCCGCGCCACTGGCGTTCGGGAGCAGCAGTCTCCAGCGCAGTGTAAGTGTCCGGCCGTCTCCTGCCTTGGTTCAGGACGGCGGGTGTCTTACATCCCCCCCCAAAAACCGACGTGCCAAAACTACTGCCCTTTCGGAGAAACTGGCAGCATGGATGCTCCTGCCAAATATCTCCCTGTGGGTAATAAGGACTGTGGCCAAAGGCTACAGACTTCAGTTCGCCAATCGTCCTCCGCGTTTCAACGGCGTGGTCTCCACTTCCGTGAAACCGGAACGAGCCCATGTATTGACACAGGAACTGCAGGTTCTGCTGGACAAAGGGGCCATAGAACGTGTTCCCCACCAGACAGACAATCCGGGTTTTACAGCCGGTATTTTCTAGTTCCGAAAAAAGATGGGGGGCTGCGCCCGATTTTAGACCTTCGCGGGTTAAACCGCTACCTCAAAGCATTAAAATTCAAAATGCTCACAATAAAAATGATTGTGTCCCAGATCCGATTAAGCGACGACTGGCTGATATTAGCTCAGTCTCAGGAGCTAGTGCTTCGACATCGGGACGTCGTCCTAGCTCATCTCGACTCTCTAGGCTTGAGACTCAACGCCGAGAAGAGCGTTCTCTCGGCCGCTCAGAGGACAACATATCTAGGGGTTGTTTGGGACTCAACCGAGTTGCAGGCACATCTGTCTCCTGCACGTGTCGGGTCCATTCTAACTACCCTGAAAGCTATCAGGCTAGGCCAGGAAGTGACTGTGCACTTCTTTCAAAGAATATTGGGTCTCATGGCATCTGCATCCACGGTAATTCCTTTGGGCCTTCTGCACATGAGACCGTTTCAGCTGTGGCTCAGAGCCAGGGGGTTTCATCCAAGGGCCAACCCCCTGAAGCAAATAAGGGTTACGCGCCGAGGGCTTCGTACCTTCTATCTATGTGGTTCAGACCCCAGTTTCTCACTTTGGGTCCCACCCTTGGTCCATGTTGTCGCGTGATGCTAACGACAGATGCATCCCTCACGGGCTGGGCGCGGTCTTAGATGGCCGTCCAGCCCAAGGGATATGGAGAGGCCATCTTCTCGCATGGCACATCAACTGCCTCGAGATGAAGGCTGTATTTCTGGCCCTGAAATACTTCCTCCAGCAGCTAAGGGGCTACCATGTCCTAGTACAAGTAGACAGCACAGCGGTGGTCTCTTACATAAATCGTCAGGGCGGACTGCGTCGTGCCGCTTGAACAAGCTGGCGCAGCAGGTGCTGCTTTGGGCTCAGGACAAGTTCCTGTCCCTCAGGCGATTTATATCCCCGGCGCATGAATGTGGGAGCAGATTTATTGTCCAGACAGGCTGTGACACATGGGGAGTGGAAACTCCACCCGAGGTAGTGAGCCAAATCTGGGAAAGATTTTAAGCAGAGGTGGACCTCTTTGCTTCACAGCAGACAGCACAATGTCCCCTCTACTTCTCTCTGACTCCTCCAGCTCCCCTGGGTCTGGACGCAATGGCCCATGTGTGGCCCAGACTGCGCCTTTATGCATTTCCCCCGGTGGCTCTGCTCCCGGGAGTCCTGGCGAAGGTCCGTCCAACGCGGTTGCGCCTCTTACTAGTAGCGCCCCGTTGGCCAACCAGAGTGTGGTTCTCAGACCTAATATCTCTCCTCGACGGCTCGCCATGGGCGATTCCGACCAGGAGGGATCTCCTTTCTCAGGCACAGGGGACAGTGTTTCATCCCGGCCCGAGCTCTGGAACCTTTACGCCTGGCCCCTGAGGGGACCACTTAAGAGATGTCGGGCTCCCAGCCCCTGTTGTAGAGACTATTCTGAGCGCTAGGTCTCCTCTACAAGGAGAGCCTATGCCTGCAGATGGCGTGTCTTTGATGCCTGGTGTGCTACACATCATGCAGACCCAGTCCACTGCCAGATTGTTTCAGTGCTGGAGTTTCTGCAGGACAAACTGTCCTCGGGCACTAATCCTAGCACACTCAGGGTTTTCGTGGCCGCCATTTCGGCTTGCCACGCCCTGATTGCGGGGTTGAGACCCCAAACTAGAGCTAGAGTTCCTTCCTGGGACCTAGCTATAGTGCTGGAGGGCTTAGTAAGCACTCCTTTTGAACCACTGGAGTCAGCGTCTGTCAAGTTTCTGACTCTAAAGATGGTTCTTCTGGCGGCCATTACCACTCTAAAGAGGGTTGGAGATTGCAGGCTCGGTCAGTTTCGCCCTCCTGTCTAGACTTTGCTCCTGGGCTGGTCAAAGCCATTTTGCATCCTCACCCTAACTATCTTCCAAAAGTTCCATTCTCGACCTTAAATCCGGTCATTCTTGAAGCCTTCTGTCCTCCGCCATTTATAACACCGGAGCAGGAGAGACTTCACTTACTGTGTCCAGTACGTGCCCTCCAGACATATGTCCACCGCACTAGCCAGTGGCGTAAGTCCGAACAGCTGTTTATATGCTACGGGGGCTGCAAACTGGGGGCTGCAGCTACCAGACAAACTATATCACGTTGGGCAGTGGTGGACGAAGTACACAAACCAAGTACTTGAGTTAAAGTACAGATACACTAGGTAAAATATTACTTCAGTAAAAGTAAAAGTACTCCCTTTTAACTTTCACTTGAGTAAAAGTACAAAAGTATTTGCCTTCAAATGTACTTAAGTATCCAAGTACTAGGCTATAATGCCCTTAAATTTTTTGTCAGTCTCTTGCCCCCTTTAGGTGCCAGGAATTATTTAAAAAAATACATCTTTTTGAGATCCAAATTTCAAAAGGCTGTGGTTTGAAAATGATAAGAGATAGAGTCCTACTCTAAACTAGAAAAATGTCAGACCTGACCCAAAGTAGCCTATTTAAGTAAATAAATTTTAAGCATCTAATTTGCATACCATGACATTATATATTGGCGGTTATGTTTTTTTCAGTACATACACTAATGAACATATTAGAATAGTTTTTTTTCCTTTTTCTGAAATAAAGAATAACTACAACTTCTAATATACCATAACTAGTAAAACGTATGCAAATAGTTATGAGAAATATACACGTGTACTGTATGTGTGTGGTTGCAGTTGCTTAATCTTTTCTTATCCATCCATGTGGCATAGTTAGTAGTTTTTTTAGAGTGTGGGACCTCTCATAAAGCACACAGCCATCACTTTTATTACGATCGCTGCTTTGATTAGCGCATTTGCGCTGACTATGTTTACCCCTTCCTCTCCCTCCTCTACTGGGTAAAGTGTCAGGATGACCAACACGTATTTGTCCCAAA
Source organism: Perccottus glenii (assembly GCA_024416835.2). Taxonomy (NCBI): domain Eukaryota; kingdom Metazoa; phylum Chordata; class Actinopteri; order Gobiiformes; family Odontobutidae; genus Perccottus; species Perccottus glenii. The sequence continues at coordinate 62,886,865 of CM044546.2, forward strand.
CAGCTGTCAACAGAAGCTGCATTATTCCTAAACTCCCTGTCACTCCCGCGGCCACTGCAGTACACCCGCCCCGGCTTCTATCAGCTGTGCTAAAGGTAAAGCTGCAGGTGCTAAAGGTAAAGCTGCAGGTGCTACACGTTTACGGCTTCCCTTCCCAACCTCCTGGTCACTACCGCGGCCAGAGCGACTAGTTTCCTCCCGTTTCTTTCACTGATGTTTGGTAAAATGTGGGAAAAACAGCGTGTGCTTTGTGAGACACTGAGAAAGGCACGAGCAGCGGCGCCGCTGTCCAAGTTACAAACGCACTCTCTCTCGCTCATTCTCACTTTCACTCGGCTGAAAAGACTCTAAAGGTAGATGTTCTCCCTCAGAATCAGAGTCAGCCATTACTAATACCAAAGCTTCATCACAGGTGTATTTTTTATTTGTTATTTTCATGTTTATCAGCTCGCGTGTAGAGAATGAGGCTTCTATTGAGCCGGTCCTGACACTCCCACTGAGACGCGTCTTTGAGGTCTTCTTCTACAAAAATATTTAACGGAAACACAAGGAACGACTAATTTTGCAAAATGTACTTGAGTAAAAAGTAAGATATTTGACGTTGAAATGTAGTGAAGTTAAAGTAAAAAGTATCCCTTAATGGAAATACTTAGTAAAGTACAGATACTGGAAAAAACTACTTAAGTACAGTAACGAATTACATTTACTTCGTTACTGTCCACCACTGACGTTGGGTGAGGGATGCCATTGCCCTGGCCAATGACGTGCGCGGTCAAACTTTGCCCATTGGTGTGAGGGCTCATTCTACTAGAGGGGTTGCAGCTTCAACAGCTCTAGCAAAAGGTGCCCCTCTGCAGCAAGTTTGTGATGCGGCAGGCTGGTCCTCCCCGCACACATTCATCAGATTCTATAGCTTGGATGTTCATGCTACTCAGGGCTTGCATGTCCTTGAGGCATCATCCCAAAATTGTGTTTGAGACCTCTTTTGTGTTTGTGCACACTTCACAACCCGAGGGGTCCAGACACTTACAGTGCGGCGGCGTTGGTATTCTCGTTCCCCATAGCGTAATGCTACGCAGCATCGAGTGTAGCTTTTGATAGGGAATGTCTCGGGTTACTTGACTGTAACCCTGTTCCCTTAAAAAGCGGGAACGAGATGCTGCGCTGCAATGCCGCACTGGGCGTGTCCGGGCGCTCTTCAGACAAAGTTGACCTGAAGACGCTCCCGCGTCATGTGTTATTATACCCTCTGTTCAGGTGCGCGCAATCACACAGCTGCCGCTGATGAGCTGCGTCACCAACAGAGGTATTATAAGCCAATTCTTGGCGTGTTTGACACACGTGCTTCACAACCGGTCACACAAAGAATGTTCCCCATAGCGTAATGCTACGCAGCATCTCGTTCCCGCTTTTTAAGGGAACAGGGTTACAGTCAAGTAACCCGAGACGTTTTATTGTAGACTAGTAGCAAATTTTAATTTATGTATGCACATTGAAGCTATTTATTTTCCTTTAACTTATTAAGGTGAGTGTAGGAATGTCTCTGTATTGCATCAAACGGCTCAGTCGTTTGTAATAATTTATTTATTATTAATTACAACTTACCTCTGGTTTGTTGCTGCTGCTGTGACCTTGGTGCTGAGCAGCTCTGTAGTGGATAAGCCATGTACATTTTCACTTTCTGGACTGTGCATTTATTAACTAAAACAGAGAAATTAGAAAATGCAGTATCATTATACATCTCCATCAAATTTGGTAAGCTTACTTTTTGAACCTTTTTGGCTCTGACAGAAGTGAAACATCTTTTCCAAAGGCTCACTGTTAGCCAATCCAAAGCTCTTCTGAAGTGTTTGCAAGTGTCTGTGGACAGCATCCACCAAACTAGTTTCTCCATCTGGACAAGCTGGCAATATCCAAAAATAAAATATGTCATTCAGCATCTCAGCTGCTGGTGCAGAACTGGCACCAACTGTTCACCAAATGTGTCTGACATGTACAACTTTTGCAACGTTCAAAGCTTATAACATTCTCTTTATAGACCTTGTGTGTACAAAGTTTCTGGTAATATTTGTTTTAGATCTGAAAGATTTCTGAATTTTCTCTGAGTTGACTCCAGGGCTTGAAAGAATTTTACATTGATGTAGTTCTTGCATTATCGTCACATTTTCTTTTTCAAAAACACCATTCTGTTGTCATGGAAACTGGAGGTTGCCTTCACTACTACTTTTTAAGGATCACTGTATGAAGGTCTTATATAAACGTTTATCCAAAATGAAAAATGCACAATAAACCTTTTGAACTGCCATTTTGTCTCTGTCTGCCATTTTGGTCCACCAGTTTCCATTTATTACAACAAAGGTTAAATATTGAACAAACTGAGAAAACTTCCAAATTAAACTAAAAAAAAAATAATTAAAATAAATAAATATAAATATATAAATATATATATAAATATATAAATATATATATATATATATATATATATATATATATATATATATATTGCACTCAGAATGAGAAGATGATTATATTCTGATGCTAAATATCGTGACAAAAATGTGTATTATCATTATTATATATTATTTTATGTAATGTTTCTAAAAACAGAACAGCCAGGGATAATGATGTTATTGAAGAGAAAAATAAGGTGTTGAGTGTTGTTTGAAGCTTGTATTTCTCTCTGACCCATTTCTCTGAGTGTGCTTCAGTCAGAGGCGACACCGCTCACAGTGTAAGCTTCTCTGCTGCAGCCACGTCAGCCGCTGGAGGCGATAGTGCTGTTCTCTCCAGAGACTGTTTGTGAGAACCAGAAATCAATGAGCAGCTTACGGGCATTCATCACCTAACAATCTGTCACCTCACTGAGAACAAGTCCTCTGAGGGGCCACTCAGGAGTCTGCTGTTATGTGAGGGCCATGGGTCCATTGCTGTGTGTGTTGTGTGGATAACTCTGATGCAAGTGGAAACAGAAACAATAGTATTTACACTTTCTACTATCTCTGGCCTTGACGGTTCTTAACAGACACACGAGAATCTTTGTTTCTAGAAAGTAACCTACAGTTTAGTTGGTACAGTATCCTTTTTGTAGTTTTTTCATTCCATTTTTACCAAAGTAAGCAGTACTTTGGACATGATATATCAAACGTGCTTCATCAGTTCAAAAATGTGAATATAGAATTAAAATCACTTGAGTAAAAGTGATTTCCTCAACTTGATTAGTCCATAAATGAGCATATTTTGTCCTCACTGCTGTCTGTCTTTCATTTGCCTTTGATCTACCTCCCATTCATCTCCACACACTCCATCATATTCAGATTTCATTCATAAACCACTATTTTTGTTTTATTTTGTTTTGTTTTTTGATTATTTACTGGTGTAGTTATATTTTGTTCAAATGTTACACAATGTACATGACTCATCTATTGACCCACATTTGCTGACTTTGTATCTGTATCTCACACATAATATTAATACAATTCTTGTTCCTAACTCTTCCACTAGTGCGCTGACCAAAGCCCATCTCATTTGCTGCAGGTGATGTTTTGTGATTGTCAGTCAGCTGCTTCTGACTGCACTAAGGATGTGTGCAGCAAAGTTAAAAGCTATGCCAGTGGTGCAGAGGCAAATACAACACTGACATTAGGTTTATGAAGCAACAAAAGGAAGCAGGGACACGCCACAGGCTCACAATAATGACATTTGAAATCTCTTTTTGCCACATGATTGAAAGTGGTTGGCTGTTTTGTGAAGACATGAGATGCTTGTGAATGTCAATGTGCTCTTATTCCTACGGTGTCCACTGAGATTCACATCAAACCGTATGCACACGTTGGTGACAGTGCTGTTTGTTGGTGTTTGCAGGTATATACGGGCCGGACGAAAGATGGGCCTCAGCGTACCCAGAATGCAGAGAGAGGAACCAGTCTCCAATCAACATTGTGGACCAGAATACTAAAGTGTCCACCGCGTACCAGGAGCTAACACTGGAGGGCTTTGATACAGAATCCTCCAACAAGACCTCTATGAAGAACACTGGCAAAACAGGTACACAACAGCTATCCAAAATAAAAACTTAATGTTAAAAGGTATTCTGTGGTAATGTTTCAGATTTTCATACTTGCAAGGAAACATAGTTCAAAATCAATACAAATTGTGTATTTAAAGCAAGAGTGTGTGACTTGAACAGAACTCAGGCACATTCTTAATTGCTAAATAATATAAACCTCTTACACATCCCATAACAACTGCCTAAAAGTAAGACTTTTCTAGAGAGGAGACCCTATATCTTTTCTGTTTAATTAAACAGAAATTCAAAATTCCTCAAATTATAATCATCAATTTAACCAATCTACAGAAAACATGCAGAAGCGTGTCAATGTGCCAAGGTATTCTGTGTAGCCTGTGTGTGTCACAGTCCATTCCAGTTTTTGTTTCCAGCCTGTGTTCTTCCCCATCCACTTGTTTTTGATATTCACTTGTCCTTATTTGGAGCTAGGAACCTGAACTGCTTAGCCTTGCTTAATCTAGTTTTTAAATAAACCCTTTTCCTTGAACACAAGCCTCTGTCTGCTTCTGGAGTTCTTTGTACTCTGCCCTGACAGAACGATCTGGCCAAACATGGACCCCACAGACCCAGACGCAGTGGCACATGCTCTTTCCAGCCATAGCAAATTGCTTGGTCAGCATTATTAATTACTCCAGTTACTCCAACGTCTCATGGAGACTTACTGTACCTGAAAGACTCTCTGGTAGCAGGTATTTTCCGTCCATCCTCTTCCCCCCTCGGTGCTGGGTTATTTTTTGTGAATAAAAAAAATAAGACTTTTGAGGGCAAATTGATTATCCAGGCTTAAATAACACCACCATTAAAAATAGGTACCCACTACCGTTAAATTCTTCTGCTTTTGGTGGTACAACGCCTTCTTGAGAATAAGCTGTTTGTCAAAGCAGGAAAATGCGAGTTCCAAACCTCTTCTGTCACATTCCGTAGTGTAATATTTTGGATGTTATGTGTTTTATTTCTGTGTACCTATTGTGATATTTATTTATGCATGAGTTTATATTATGTGTGTCTTATGGTTTATACTTTTGTATGGTTTATAATCAAGTTTTGGATGTTATATTAATACATCTAGAAACATATTAATAGGAAAGAGAAAACATAATGTTTGTAGAATATATGGTTTTAAAACATGATTAGTTTAATGCACACACACACACACAGGGAAGATCTAGTTGAAGATAGAGACATGGGTGCCTGGTACCAAGGGGGGTTACTGAGGAACTAGGACAAAGGTTAGAAGGAGGGGGTGTTCAGTCCACCCTGAAGAAGTAGTTGTAAATTTGTGAAACTTTGTGAAAACTGTTTAAAAACCCAAGATTTTTGTAAAAACCTTTCGTAGAGCTGGGGATAGTCTACTTGGGTCGATTGTTGTCATTACTAAAGACTCTATGGCATTGAACTGGTTGTGTGTTCATGAGTTGCTGCATACAATTGTGCTGAAGGCTGGGGGTTCAGTATCAGACGACAATTCCTGGGTTACATCATTGAGGCTGCTCAGGTCAAAGTAGATCCCAGCAAGGTTCAAGCAATGGTGGATTGGCCAGAACTACCTGCAAACAGCTGTAACGTGTCTTAGGGTTTGCAAATTTTTATTGTCGCTTCATCAGAGACTACAGCATGGATAGCTGCTCCCCTCACCAAGCTCATTTAATCCAATATTCCTTTCTTCTGGACTCCTGAAGCCGCAAGCACCTTTGCAAACCTCAAACAGCGTTTTACTACAGCACCAGTCCTCACCTGAACAGGAACCTGAACAGCCATTTGTCGTCTTAATGACCGGAAGAACCTGGCATATAAAACTGTCAGCTAAAAGTAGAAGCCTTCACAGAACACATCAACGCAGTAGACAAGAATATCAAGTTCACCCGTGAAGATGCCATAGACAACCATCTGGCTTTCTTAGGCAGTAGTTATTTGTGAGGACAGGACTCTCCAAGTAGAAGTTTATAGGAAGCCAACACAGATCAATATTTACTGTTTGATTCCCACCAGTCTCTGCAGCACAAGCTGGGAGTCATCAGGACTCTTCAGCAGAGAGCACAAGAGGTGCCCACAACCTCAGAAGGTAAACAGAAAGAAGAACAACACATCCGTAAAGCCCTGAGAGACTGTGGATACCCCAGATGGACTTTCAATAAAACCAAGAGGACACAGAAACCAAACAGACAGGAACGAGGGACAAAAGGGAAGGGTGTAGTTATCCCATATGTGTCTGATTTATCTGAAAAACCTAAATGGATTTTCTACAAACACAATATTCCAGTCCACTTTAAACCAGGGAACACGCTGCGTCATAAACTGGTTCATCCTAAAGACAAGATCCCCTTCGCACAAACAGAGTAATGTAGTTTATACAGTTCAGTGAAGAGTGCAGTGACAGTTATGTCGGTGAAACAAAACAACAGCTTCACAAGAGGATGTATGAGCACAGAAGACCTGAGTCTGCAGTCCACCTCCACCTCAAAGAGAAAGGACATTCCTTTGAGGATAGCAATGTCCCAATTTTGGCCAGAGAGACCAGATGGTTTGAGAGAGGGGTGAAGCAAGACATTTTTGTGAAAATGGAAAAGCCTTCTTTGAACAGAGGAGGTGGCCTCAGATTCATGTTGCCTAGTATTTATAACAGTGTTTTGAAACCTGAATCAAAAGAGTTGCAACGTAAGGTTGATTTATACTTCTGCGTCGAGTGTACGCCATAGTGTATGCCATAGTGTACGTCGTAGGCTATGCCGTCGTGAGCATTTATACTTCTGCATATGTCTGTTACGCGAGCGGGTTCCACTGTGTTTACATTCCTCGATCCTCGCGGGCTTCTACGAACAATGGCGACTGAAAGAGAGCGGATCATGTTGGAGCTGGAGCTTATCGAGGTCCAAAAACTGTTAATTTTAGTTAAATTACTAAAACTTGTTGACTCTTCACTGATTTTCGGAATTTAAAAATGGCGGGCGGTCCACAGTGCAGAAGATTATTCCGGAAATGCGTAGGACACGCGATACTACCAAGCCGACCAATTACAGATCTTGCGGTCCGCGTCGTTGCGATGCGTAGTTACATTTTTGAGGAGGTGCGCGTCAGGGCACGACGAAGGGTACGGCGTATGGTACACGTCAATGCGTATCCTACGCCGTACCTACTACGCGCACCCAACGCAGAAGTATAAATTGGCCTTTAGAACAACAAACACAACACCTGAATGGAGCAGTGTCACTAACGACTCTCCTGAGCCTTAACGACTCTTACATCAGGAGTCACACTGTCCTTTCAGAGCCAATGACTATGAGACCAGATCAGCCTATTCCATCAGACATCAGAATTTACGTTGAACTCCTCCCTCTCTGAATTGATAAAGTTTCTTGGAATTAGAGACAAAAAATCTTCACCTTGAGAACTGAGTCCACCATAAAACACAAGATGGCAGTAAACACTCTGCTCTTAAGAGTAACAGTTAGAGCATTCGCAAAGAATCCACATCTGAAAGTATCAACGAGGCTAAGTCTGAAGCAAAAAGTGATTCATTTGTGTCACAGATACAGAGGTGGAAGTGTTAAGTGTGTCTTTAAAGTAAAAAGAGGAGAATGGATCCATTACTGAAGGATTTTGCCGACAAAATGGTGGGTCGTGCAGTAAGCTAATGAGTGCTCCAGACTGAAGTAATGTAATAACGCTAAGTTCACCTTTAATGTGTCCAGTGATATGTTGGGTAGACCCAGTTCACGTTTACCCATTTACAATAAAAATAGTTTTAAAAATTTGAACCAGTGAAAGAATGTTAGCAGCTGTCGAGTAGGTGGTAACGATCCCAAAGTTAGGGACCAGGTTATGTGTTCTATCAAATCTATTCCTCTGTCAGATACAACAGCGTGCAAGCCACGGATATTTTTGAGACTTATTACTCATTTGGGTCATCTGGGTAGTTTCTGTTGTTAACCAACCACTAACTATGAGTGAAATCAAAGGTCCATCACAAATTCTGCCAGGGTATTTAAACTTATGAGCACAACTGTACATCGGCGCATCCTCTGCTCACCACTAAGTTGTGAGTAAAAAACTTTAATTAGATTAACCTCCAATCCTTCAGCACAGACTGTTCCGTAAAAGCCTTAAGGACATGTCAGCTGAGCACATTGACCTACTTTTACAGAATAATGTGAGATGGTTAAGTCAGGGAATCTCTTAATCTTAAGTCAGAGAGCAAAAACTTTAGGTGTGGCCAAATCAACTGTTTGGAACATTCTTAAAAAGAAAGAACGCACCGGTGAGCTCAGCAACACCTAAAGACCTGGAAAACCACAGAAAACAACTGTGGTGGATGACCGAAGAATTCTTTCCCTGGTGAAGAAAACACCTTTCACAACAGTTGTCCAGATCAAGAACACTCTCCAGGAGGTAGGTGTATGAGTGTCAAAGTCAACACTCAAGAGAAGACTTTACCAGAGTGAAGACAGAGCACTTGGGGAAAATGCCTCAAGAACAAGCAGGAACTGAAGACAGTTGCAGTAGAGGCCTGGCAGATCATCACCAGGGATGAAACCCAGCGTCTGGTGATGTCTGTGTTCCAGACTTCAGGCTGTAATTGACTGCAAAGTATTTGAAATCAAGTATTAAAAAGTGAAAGTTTGATTTATGATTGTTAATCTGTCCCATTACTTTTGGTCCCTTAAAAAACTGGGAGGCGGGGGCTGCTAGAGAGCCCGAACAAGATGGCAACATAGTTTGACGGCTCCGTACAACATCACACATTAAACAGCTCCAGACCGCTGCAAACCTGGTCAACTACATAATACAAATAATGCCTAAACCCCCTGCCCCAAAGGAGTGTGAAATCTTCTCGAATGCTCGCAAAACAAGCTCACGAAGCACGAAGATATCATCTCCGGCCCAGAGTGTTGAAGCCATTAGCATGGCTAATGTAGCCGACGTGCTAACTGAGATTAGATCGCTCCACTCGGAGTTCAGCTCAAAGTTGGACGGAATAAACAACCTATTAGGGGAGCTGACAAACTCTATCTCGGTGATGGAGAAAAATTTAGTTGAAATTAAACGAGATGTGACAGCTAATGAAAAACAAATTGAGGAGGCTGAAGCCCGCATAGCCGCGACAGAGGACGCGCTGGACAAGAGTGAGAGTGATCTGGCTAAAGCAACAAAGCGGCTTGCATATCTGGAAGAAAAGACAGAGGACCTAGAAAACCGCGGTAGGAGGAAAAATATCCGCCTGTTTGGTCTTAAGGAGGGAGCTGAGGGTAAGCGTCCTCTTTTGGACTTTATAACCAATATGCTACCACAGTGGTTGGGCAACAAATCTGACAGAGTGTTTGCACTAGAAAGAGCCCACCGTACCCTGGCCTCAGTTATCCCCAACCAGAATCGAGCCGTCCTCCTTCGCTTTCTCAACTTCCAAGATAAAGAATTTGTCTTACGCTCGACGAGACAACGAGACATTACACACGACGGATCCAAACTCACGTTCGTCCAGGATTTCTCCGCGGAGACGATCCGACGAAGACGGGAGTTCAACACTGTAAAAAAGCTGTTTGTGGACATGGGGACCTTCCGAGGATTTCACCTCCAACCATGTAAACTGAGAGTGCTACACAATGGGAAGATTCAGATGTTTTCCTCCCCACAAGAGGCTGAGGAATTCCACCGCAGAATCTCCGCAAAATAGCCTAAACATGACCAGGTTTGAACTGAACTGAATCGAATCGTTTTCTATACCTGAAGAGGAGTGAGTGCATCCATTTCTGTGCAGGGGGCGGGCTCACCACTGGGCCTGATGGTGGCCAGGCAACGTCGGTGGGAAGTATGAACATTCTACAGCAGGCATCGAACAAACTACTGCTTTACCTTTTCTCTATTTTACTTATTTATTTTTCTATGAATACTAGCAGCCTATGTTTATAACTGTTACTTTACTTTGGATATATATGATACTTTTCTAACATTGTAAATTACTATTTTATGGGAGGGAGGGGGAAGGGAAAGGGAAGAAAGATTGTAAGAATTTTTTTTTTTTTTTTTTTTTTTACCTGCTTGCCTGCTGTTAAGTGGAGTGGGCTACCACCTAAGAATCTTAAGTTTTAACTTTTTTCTTGCCCGTTCTCCTGCACAGAGATGCCGCCTTTTTCTAGCTGTTGCTTACCGGTCAACTTGAGGGTGTTGCGTGTTTCAGTGGGGTTGCCTTGTCGTTTGGGGACTAGGCCAGGGTTTTGGTGTTAAACTCATGTTAAACTCTTTGCGTTTGTTAGTGTGTTAGCCTTATATTGTTTTTTCTTTGACTTTCACTCTATCATGGTCACACGATACCAATGTAGCAGGCCAAACTTTGTATGTTTAGTACACTTAATGTAATAACGTTTAACGTCAGAGGCCTCGGCCACCCAATCAAGCGGAAGAGAACTCTTACATTCTTAAAAAAAGAAAAAGTAGACATAGCTTTCCTTCAGGAAACCCATTTGTCCAATGAAGAGCACAAAAAACTCAAGAGAGACTGGGTCGGGCAAGTCTATTTTGCTAGCTTTACTAGTATCCCTCCCCCAGCAGACGAACCAAACCAAACAATGGAGGTTTAATACCTCACTTCTCACAGACCTTGAAGCCTGTAAAAATGTTAGAAAATGGTTAGAGCAGTATAATGCGTCCTGCCCTGTCACTCCAGCAGTGATGTGGGACGCGGCTAAAGCAGTAATTAGGGGCCAGTTGATCGTCAGTTGACGCATCTGCAAAAAAAAAATCAATTACTAAACAAGCAGAACAACTTATGAAAGAGTTAATCGATTTGGAACAATACCATAAACAATCTCCTACAGAAAAAAAATTGAGAAAACTAAATGCAGCCAGAACTAATCTTAATCTCATTCAAACAGAACATATTAAAAAACTTTTATTCTTCACTAAATAAAAATATCATGAATATGGTAACAAGCCGAGTAAACTCTTAGCTTATCAACTCAAAAAAAAAACGTGCCGAAAGCACAATAAAGTGCACACGTAATACGGCAGGCCAGTTGAAATATGATACACAATCTATTAAGTCCTTATTTCTTGATTTCTATAAACAGCTTTATGCATCAGAAAATCCCAAAAAGGTTCTTGGAAAAAATATTCCTACCCTCTATCTCAGAGGATGAGAAAGAACAGTTAAATGCCCCATTCACCCCAGAAGAAGTGATACAAGTAATTAAGTCAATGCCCTCCGGAAAAACCCCAGGTTTGGACGGATATTCTGTAGAATTCTACAAGGCTTTCTGGGTGCAAATCGAGCCACTTTTTATGCCCATGGTCACTGATTTTTTTGGAAAATGGAGTTCTTCCTGACACTATGAAGACAGCAATAATAACTTTAATACACAAGGACAAGGATGCTGCTGAATGTGCATAATTTCGCCCAATTTCACTACTTCCAGTTGACTTTAAGATATTATCCAAATTAATTGCGCACAGGCTGGAAAACTTTATGCTCCAGATTATTAATCCCGATCAGTCCAGCTTTGTGAAGGCACGTTACGCATCTGACAATATTCGGAGGTTATTAAATATAATTGACCACTCGTCCCTACACAACAGAACAGCCTTACTACTTTCACTTGACGCAGAAAAAGCATTTGATAGGGTTGAGTGGTCATATTTGTTTGCCGTACTGGAGAAATTTAATCTTGGTGAAAAATGTATTAGATGGGTCAGAACTATGTATAGCAATCCACAAGCCCAAATATGTATAAATGGTACCCTTACTGAAAAATCTGACATGTTTAGAGGCTGTCGGCAGCGATGCCCTTTGTCTCCATTTTTATTTAACTTGGCAATTGAACCACTCGCAGAAGCCGTACGGACTAATGAAGAGATTGCTGGTATAAATATCGGGAAAACACAGAACAAAATTTCACTTTATGCCGACGATATAATTTTATACTTAACCAGCCCCGAGCAATCAATCCCAGCAATATTAGACCTTATCACTTAATTTGGATCAGGATATATCATATATCAGGATATAAAATTAATTTGACAAAATCCAATGCATTATTAATTAACACGTCAGTTTCGAGCAGACTCAAGGCAATCTCACCGTTCACCTGGGCCCAAAGCAGCTTTAAATACCTTGGGGTGAATGTGGCCTTAAAACTCTACCTCATAAACTATATTCCACTGCTTAAAAAGATTAAAGAAGAATTAGAACATTGGAAAATGCTCCCCATCTCATTTCTTGGACGAATTAATGTAATTAAAATGAACGTTTTGCCCCGTTTTAGTTATTTATTTCAGTCACTGCCCTGTTACTTGGATAAAACTTTCTTTCAATCTATAAACAAAATGTTATCCTCCTTCATCTGGAAAAATTCCTCACCAAGAATAGCCTTTAAAACTCTAACAAAATCCATAGAGAAAGGGGGACTGGCATTACCAGACTTACAGATGTACTATTGGGCCGCTCAGACAAAGGGCATTATTAGCTGGGTGCAAAGACGTAATAGTGCACACTGGACAGACATAGAAGAAGAACTTTGTACTCCTATTTCTACAACCTTGCTGCCATTCATTAACAACATAAATGCAATACAATAAATAACAAAAACGTATGTAGTTTACAACACTCTTCGGGCTTGGCAAGACACAAACAAGTTCTGTGGGAACTTTGGTAAAATCTCCAGGCTTTCCCTCTTATCCTTATATCCGGATCTGCCACCATCTATTGGCGGTTCCTTGCTCGCAAAGTGGAGAAGTAACGGCATACACCAACTCCAACAACTGTTCAACAATGATACGCTCAAGTCCTCTGCTGTTTTAATGTCAGAATATGAAATTCCTAAACAGGACTTTTATAAATACTTACAGATTCGCCATTTAATAAACACCCTAAAAGGGGAAAAACGCCTATCCTTGGGGCTAACAAATCTTGGTGAGATTTTGGTAAAATCGACATCATTAAAAGGAAAAATCTCTGAAATTTATAGCACTTTGTTGGACCATCACAGCTCTTCTTTGACCCCACTTAGGAACACATGGCAGAAGGATATGGGATGCACTTTTGAGGACGTTCAGTGGGATACAATATGTCAGAATGTTTTTTCCTCACTGTCCTGTAATAAAATAATCGGAACAAAATTATAAATTCATGCACAGAATGTATCTAAGGGCCTACTCACACTAGCCAGTTTGAACCGTGCCCGAGCGCGTTTGACCACCAAAGCGCGGTTCGTTTGACTAGTGTGAGTGCTCCGAACCGTGCCCGGGCGCGGCTCGATTAGCCGGCCCTGGCCCGCTTGGAAGAGGTGGGCCAGAGCACGGTTAGTTGGGCTCGGGCGCGGTTCGCATGTAGTGTGAGCGCCAACCGTGCTGGAGCATGGAACAGGACGCATGACGTCACGGTCTTGCGACGCTCCAAAACCAACACGGCGGGGTCTACGGCAGAGGTGCAATGCTTGCTGGACATTTGGGCAGATGAGAGCATACAGGAGCAGCTGGACAAAACTCATAAAAACTCTGATATATTTAGAAAAATCCGTGACTATCTTCTTGGTCATGGATATCAAAGAACTGCCGAGCAATGTAGAGAGAAGGTAAAAAAACTGCGGGCACAGTATTTAGTGCCGTTTAATATAGTTTAATATACCGTAGCATATATTTACTATGCACTTTAACCTAACACTATAATTCGACCTCGAACTTCTACAATATATACCACACACTTCCATAAATTATACACCACACACACAAGGTAGCCTATTTTGTTTCACCACTGCACATGGTTGTGTTCTGTGAAGTAGTTTTTTTTTTTTTCATGTGAGAAGTGCTCCTGAGTTTATGATTAAAACTTTTTTCGGCATCATCTTATGTTTTGTGTGTTATTCGCAAATAACTCCTGCACTGTTCTTGAAATGAACAATATGAATTTATTGACAACAGCACAAAAATAAGTCATAGTAAACTAATAAGTACAATAATTATACATGCACTGAATGTAGTAGCGGTATGACAGAAGTATGTAATGAAAACTTTCCTCCTGAAATATACACCATCTCAAACAAGGATGAATTGGAAAAAACTCTCGGGAACTGTAGTCCGTAATCAAAGCTGCAAAGTCCTTGCTGCACTTCAGCTGGTACCTTGCAAACCTCCTCATACGAGCAGAACGATTACGTGAAAATTTTCGCGCCACTAAGGCGACAAATCTGTTTAACAACAGGCTGTGAGAGGGCTGTGGACCACCGTGTACCAAACGACACAAAATTATCCACAAATAAAACAGAGCGATGGACTCCGTTGTGTTCAGAGAGCGCCGCTCTTCCTGTTTATCCCGAAACCGTCGCACCATAATGACGTAAGCGTGCTCCGGCACGAATGCTGAAACCCTATGTGAGTGCAGGCCAGCGGGGAGTGGGGAGGGGACAATCGACTGGCCCGGTTCATGGCAACCGTGCCTAGTGTGAGTACGCCCTTACTCCGCTCCGCTTAAATAAAATGTTTCCTAATTCATCCCCTAGATGTCATCGTTGTAAAACAAGTAAAGGGTCAATTATGCATGTCTTTTGGGAATGCAGGAAACTAAAACATTTCTGGAAGGCAGTACATGATCTAACTGTTAAGATTGTGAAAACCCCACTGAACATTACACCAACACTGTACCTCTTTGGTACGGAAGTGGACAAGACACTGGACACCACATGCACGAAGAGGATTATCTTAATGTCGTATATAGCAATAAAATGCATCTTGCTTAATTGGAAACAACAAAGACCCCCATCATTCAATCTGTTTAAACAAATCCTAAATGAAACTTTAAGACTGGAACAACGCACATACGCCCTAAAGAATAAGTGGGACGCCTTCAGAAAGATATGGGAACCACTTATGAACCTCTGACACTATAATGCTTGGAATGTTTACATTACATTTACAAAGGTTGAACTGTGATCTGTGACCATGGACTGACTTATTTATTTTTCTTTTTTTTTTTTCTTTTTTTTTATTCATTATAATTATTTCATTTTTATTACTATGTTTTTTCCTTTTATGTCTGTTATGTTAATTT
The DNA here is from genome assembly GCA_024416835.2 of Perccottus glenii. Lineage (NCBI taxonomy): Eukaryota > Metazoa > Chordata > Actinopteri > Gobiiformes > Odontobutidae > Perccottus > Perccottus glenii. Next base: position 62,901,963 of record CM044546.2, read on the forward strand.
TAATAAAATGTTAAAAATCAATAAAAAGACAATTGAAAAAAAAAAAAAAAAAAAGTGGGAGGCACAAATACAAACTGTTGTAATTCCAGTGCAGTTAAAGCACATCTTGTTCGTTTTAATTTCAAATCCATTGTGGTGGTGTATAGAGTCAAAAAGATGTGTGTCGACGTCCCTAAGTGTCTAACTAACTAACTGGCTACTGTCCAGGGTGTATCCCACCTTAGGCCTAAAGCTGCTGGGATAGGCTCCAGTCACCCGCGACCCGTAGTGGAAAGAGTATATAGAATGTTTGTACTATAGTATACTATAGTTCCATAGTTTTGCTTTAATGAATTATCAATACTCACATAAAAACATCTCTGAAGACCAGAGTCTCTGGACCATGGCAGAGGTTTAACTCAGAAAGAGAATGCTATTTATCTAAACTATAGGTGATCTCACCCTCTCACTGCTATAAATAAGAAATAGGCTAGACTTTCCTTCTCCAGCCTGTACTATACAGACCCAGCCTCATGTCCCTGTAGCCTTTGAAACTAAGCACTCTCCTCAGACTGGCCCTCAGTCTGTCCTTCTTTGAACTACTGCTGCTGTTTCCTCAACCTGACACAGAACATGGCCTTACATTGTTATTTTAATTTAATTTAATTTGATTATTAGTTGTGAATCTACACAATAGAGACTTACAATGTGGTGTAAATGGCTCAGAAGCTTTGCCAATAGCATTAGAACACGACCTGTTCATTGACGAGACAAAAATAGCACAAGCCAATCACACGCAAGCATCATCCAGCCAATCAGAGAAGAGCATATTGTTAATAGAGGTAGCATGACAGCACATGACAGGCTGAGGTTGGAGCTGACTGCTGTCTGTCAAAGCTGTGCTTTGTGACTGCTCTGTGTGAGAGGAAAGAGGCGGGCCTCAGTGAGCAGCGAGAGGCAGTGACACACTGATCAGAGAACATCAATAATATCAGAAAATCAAGGCTTCTCAGTAACGAAAGAGAGTTTGAAAGTGACTAAGTAGATTACTTGCCTTAAATTATACTTAATTACAAGTAAAAGTACAGTTTTGAACACCTGCCTGCGACCCCTAACGGGACCAAGCAGAAGAAAATAAATTAATGAATGATTCTGAACTTAGAAACTGAGGAGGAAAAGGATTTCCAGACAAGTTTTCTTTTGTTGGCTTTTATGCAACATTTAAAATGGTCGATGCACCTGATGAAAATTATGGTAGTTGTTCTTAGAAAATAGGTAAACATGTGGCTGGAATAAAACAGGTCATACAGCTGTGTCAATAAAAAGCTCATGAAAGTGAGGGTGCACAGGGTCAATGGATCAACATTTGCCATTTGTCTATGTAATAAAATATGGCCTTTTCTTAATTCAATTTTTTTAGTTCCTTATTATGTTTAAGTTTTATTTAATCTTATGCAAGTCTGTGCTGGAATTCTCTGTGAGTGGAAGTATTACTGTGTGTGTGGAAGGACAATTACAGATCTATAACAAGTCTCTTTGCCCTGTTTTTCTCTCTCGCCTTTCAGTGGCCATCATGTTGAAGGATGATTACTTCATCCGAGGAGCAGGCTTACCCGGAAGGTTTAAGGCTGAGAAAGTGGAATTTCACTGGGGTCCAAGCAACGGTTCTGAGGGCTCTGAACACAGCATCAATGGACAGCGGTTTCCTGTGGAGGTGAGGGCTAGTTTTCAAGAAGATAAAACAAGATGGATGGCAAGAAGGACTGATATTTTAGAAAAAAAACTCTTTCATAGCCTTACATCAGCACATATTAAAACAAATCCAGTCTAGGTATTCATATATGATTCAAACACTGCCAGTGGAAATGGCCAAAAGGGAGAATTTGTCTCTGATCAATTAATTATGCACTTCACCATCCAGGTGACACCAGACACTTATTGATTTAAGTGATCTAATATTTAATGTAAAACTGTTGTATTGTATACTGCTGATGGGCAATGCTCTTACATTAAATGAAAGCATGGTTTTGAACTTCTTAACAGGCTGCTTACACAACTCATTTGACCCAAAAAGCGAAGATTGTGTTGAGTTTTGGACGTTTGTTTACAAACTCCACAAAACACTAACTTATAAATGGTGCTGAGAAGAACTTTTTATTTGGTTGATGGGTGTCCCGGGACATCTGATGGGACATCTACAGTGAAGGTTTACCGCACACAGGCTGCAGTGGCCCACTGTTCTACACCATGGCGGGTTCTCCCAATTAGCTACGCCGGCCCTACATCTATGATATTTCTTCTCTGCATTTGACGTCAAAGATTGTGCTGAAAACAACAAACACAAAAGCTTGTATGAAACAATCACTGTGGGCAAGCAATGGGACATCAGCAGGGAAGTTCTGTGAAGCACTTTAATGAAGTTCCAGTGAAATTAAAGCTCAAGCTTCTCTTGCTGACTGGGCCTTTCAGTCAATAATAAGCAAGTGAGTAACTAATAGTATTTCTCCAGAGACATACTCACACATCAGCGAACACACAGCCTTTGAAACCTAAATCCCTTTAAAACTACAGTTCTTGCTTTATGTTTGCAATAAAGCATTCTGCCTTCACATTGTTTACTCCAGCTGTTAAAGTGGAACAACTGCATATCCACATTATACTGTAGAAAGAAGAAAATAAAAAATATGGGCTTTGTTTCCACCACTTTTGGTTTGGATTGGTATAGCACCCTTTTAGGTTTGCTTTCAAGACAGTGAACTCTCCAGTTGATGGGTCAACAGAGAAAAACTTTAGGCAAAAACAGGAACTGAAAAGACAACACAACCATGTCGTGGCTGCTCTCTGAAGCCAGCAGCTTGTTCAAACCCAAGTGCATAAATGAAGTATGATTTACAAGCCCTTACATTAAAAAAAAAAAGCTTGAAGCTAAAGCATCTGGACTCAGTTTTCAAGGTGAAGACGTTTCGTCTCTAATTCCAAGAGACTTTATCAATTCTGAGATCAACTGTAAGAGAGCTGAGCTTATATCTCTAGAGGGAGGGGCTTAACCTGAAACTAAACCTGATGGACCAGACTGTTCTGGTCTCATAGTCGTTGGCTCTGAAAGTGTGACTCCTGATGTGAGAGTCGTTAAAGGCTCAGGGGAGTCTTCTCCTTGAAAACCGAATCCAGATGCTTTTACTTCAACCTTTTTTTCAAGATGTCCTGGATGACTGAGAACCTTCACAGAAACGCCCTTCTATTTAGTAATTGTGGCCTAATAGATCCTTGACCATCCTGATAAAGTGGCCCCGCTGCTCCCAACTGCTGTTTCCAACACTGTGGCTCTGCTGAAAGTGTCAGTAACTGAGCTGCCCTTCTAGACTGAGCACAGCTCTGGGCCATCCATTCTGTCTGACTGCCTTTTGCCAGTACTCATTTTATCCCCCTAAGCCTCCCGGGCATGATAAATGAGGGGAGCAAGGGATGAATGGATGAAGGGAGAGGGATGAAGAGCGGGGGTCTGCCAGCTTTTACCCACCTGCCTAGATAAGAAAGGCACTGTAAATTAAGGCACGGTAAGCTTTTGCTGTGAGAGGCTGTGATTGGATGTGCTTGTACTTTCACTCAGACACACATGCTGTTGCTGTGCCGCAAGTATCACAGATAAAGATATGTCATTGATTAATGGGATTTTATTTCCCATCAACCTTTGCTATGTGGGAAATGAAAGGCACATCCTAGCTCCTAACTCATCAGATGAATAATGTTAACACACATAACACTTTTCATTTGTCTGCACAGAGGGCTTGCTTTTATCACAGCTGTGTGAAGTTGTAATTCTATAGACTGGCTTTGTTCTGCCAACCTCAGAACTCTCTGAGAGGTTCAATTACTATTTTCATCACACATACAGCTCACATGTGGTGTATGTGTGTCAGATGTGACGTGTCGAGTGGACCAAAGTCCCAGAGGCACTCTGCTTCACTCATTTAATGGATGAGTGGATGTTTGTGATAGTTTGGGTGTTTTATTTTGAAATCTTCCGCCGGAAGCCAACACATTGAACTGAGATAAAACTAGCAAACAAACACCATCTCTGAAGCGCCTCTTTGTTAAGAAGGAAAAACCTACTGATGAGAGGCAGAATCCACAACTTCCAACAATAAGAAAGCTGCAGTTCAGAGAAAAAATGTACTACCTAAATTATGGCTTCATCTCAACAGGTGATCACATCTGCCCGCTTTGTGTAATACCTATGTGGCTAACGGCTATCAAATGAGGCTTTTCCTTTTCACAAAAGACCCTCAAACTCGGAATGAATGGATCCTGTTGTCAATATGATTTAAAAAGAGTAAACACAGTTGTTTTACAATTAATGGCTTCACCCAACAACTAACTATGAGTGAAAGAAAAATGGCCAAACAATCACAAATTCTGCTAACTTATGAGCACAAATTTTTGCAACAAAGACAATTTGATGTAATTCCTACTCCTTGACTGGAGCAGGAACTACATCGTCACCGTCAGAGGAAACCGTTAATATGATGGATGACATTCAGATTTTTCCATCACGGCAAAAAAAAAAAAAACGTTGAAACGTGAAAGAAAATATTTGGTTAATGCGACCTCTGATGTGGATCTACTGTCTCTGTCTCAGTTACTCTAAAATGCTGCGAGGAACGTTTTAACATCTTTTTTTTTTTTAAGCGGTTAAAAAGAAGTCTGTCTTGGAATCGTTTATTCTCAGACTATTCAGGACTTGAGAACTGATGATTCAGACTTAGACTGGGACTTGCTCACAATTTTCTTGCAAGTCACTCTTAGCTCAACACAGCACAATCTCTATCTGTTGCATGTGGCCATAGCGGGGCCGGCTGCTCTCATTTAACTCCCAGCTCCTAAATGTGACCCAGACGTTGAGCCTAAATTAATACATTTGAAAATAAAGGCCTATATAGACTACAGCCTTAATAAATTTGCCATATATCAAAACTCAATTAAATGTTTTTGGTTAAAAAGGAATATACAAAAATAAACTCCCAATCAATGTCAGTTTAGCTCCCACCGTTTTCAGATTTGTATCTCACTTTGGTGACTTGGACTTGACTTGGACTCGACCTGGACCTTTCTTTGTTGACTTTGTTGATATTTTAGACTTTTTGATGACTCAGACTTGGACTCTGACTTGAGTGATAAGGACTTGACTCTGAGGACTGGAAAGTGACTTAGACTCAAAAACTTGGGACTGAACTACAACACTGTTCCTGTGTATCTGACACTATAAAATGAAAACATAAATTAAACATTACATATTATACAGTTATTTGAGTTTTCTGTGTATTTTTGTATTTTGGGTTATGTCTTGTATTTTGGATTTAGTTAATACACACATGAATGGGTCCACATGAAACAAAAGTAGCATCAGTGATTACTCACCTGCTAAATGTCAGATGCCTTATACCTACCTGTGGAAGGATTAGTAATTACCTGGAGGTGTTCCTTACCTGTGGGCTTAGAATGAAAGAGGTAGAAAATACATTCAGAGGAGAGACTAAGGGCGTACTCACACTAGGCACGGTTGCCATGAACCGGGCCCGAGGACGATTGTCCCCCCTCCCCACTCCCCCTCTGGCCTGCACTCACATAGGGTTTCAGCATTCGTGCCGGAGCACGCTTACGTCATTATGGTGCGACGGTTTCGGGATAAACAGGAAGAGCGGCGCTCTCTGAACACAACGGAGTCCATCGCTCTGTTTTATTTGTGGATAATTTTGTGTCGTTTGGTACACGGTGGTCCACAGCCCTCTCACAGCATGTTGTTAAACAGATTTGTCGCCTTAGTGGCGCGAAAATTTTCACGTAATCGTGCTGCTCGTATGAGGAGGTTTGCAAGGTACCAGCTGAAGTGCAGCAAGGACTTTGCAGCTTTGATTACGGACTACAGTTCCGTACATCGACATGGTAAGAATTAATATAATGAAATGTCATTGAATACAATTGAAAAGTGTATTGTGAAATTTGAAATACAATATGTGTATAATGTTATTTTTTGTAATTACGACAGTAGCGTTCTAAAGGTAATAATCATGTAACTTAATATAATTTGCTGGTTAATATTAGCTACATTCTTGTATTAAGACACCCGTATTCAACGGGACACATAACTGTTATATATGCACTGGAGTAGTAGTTTGTTGTTTATTTAATTTCACTTCAAAGTGCTGTAAGGTAATTGTGTATGCATAAACTATATACAGTTAACAATATTTTTCCATTCTGCTGCAGGACCATATGGATTCGGCAGAGATCTGCTGTGTGGTGGCAGCATGTTCTCAGCAGCTGGACAGACTGTGAGTGGAAGGCTAATTTCAGAATGAGAAGGACATCATTCTTGCAGTTGTGCAACAGCCTGCAGCCGCACTTCAAAGACAGACCACTTCATTCAGAAAACCAGTGCCCTTGGACCAACGTGTTGCAATATGCATATGGAGACTGGCCACAAATGTAGAGTTCAGAACCATCTCCCATTTATTTGGGATTGGTCAGTCAACTGCTGTTAGCATTACCAACCATGTAGCCTCTGCAATTGTGAAAAATTTGCTTTCCTTTTCACATAACACAACCATGTGCAGTGGTGAAACAAAATAGGCTACCTTGTGTGTGTGGTGTATAATTTATGGAAGTGTGTGGTATATATTGTAGAGGTTCGAGGTCGAATTATAAAGTTTAGAGGTTTGAGGTAGTGTTAGGTTAAAGTGCATAGTAAATATATGCTACGGTATATTAAACAACTTCTGAAAGCAAATAAGAGTATTAACAACAACAACAGCCTCATCCTGGCTTCAAATACCCGCACAGAAGACGTTAGATTCATGAGTTTGTTTGGACAAGACCTCAGTCCCATATGCCTGAGAGAAACCTGCCCTGGTGCATAGACACTGCAAGACTGGGTGTTACATGATGAAATGTTATGATTAAAATACATTTTTCATTTACATTTTCACTTCACTTTTTCTCCAACACATAATAGCAAAGAATAATCATGAACTGAATTGTCAACTTTGTCAATTCTTTTAACATGCCAAGGGAATGAATGTATTGTAATGACTTTACTATAGCCCAATGATAAAGATGTAATATGTTGTCATTAAAGTACACTTTTAAACCAAGGAGAACAGGCACAGATGATTTACACTTTGGAAGCAAAGTTAAATTTACAACTTAGGTAAAGCCTAAATCAAGTCTAAGTGCATTACCACATTGCAACATGCATAAAATGAACGGTCTGCAGACTAGCATTTAGAGAAAATAACAGGTATGTACATTAAGAATCCAAAGAGTGACATTTCCCTGTCGTGAAAAACACTAGTATTGCCAGAATCAAAAGAGAGTGTAGACTTGAGTTTTCCACACCAGACTAGTGTAAATGTCAGCACAGCTATAAATAATCCACTCAAGTACAGATTCAAGTTGTTTTGGAGCGTCGCATGGAGCGTCGCAAAACCGTGACGTCACGCGTCTTGTTCCATGCTCCAGCACGGTTGGCGCTCACACTACATGCGAACCGCGCCCGAGCCCAACTAACCGTGCTCTGGCCCACCTCTTCCAAGCGGGCCAGGGGCGGCTAATCGAGCCGCCGGCACGGTTCGGAGCACTCACACTAGTCAAACGAACCGCGCTTTGGTGGTCAAACGCGCTCGGGCACGGTTCAAACTGGCTAGTGTGAGTAGGCCCTAAAAGACTGGCAGACCAGGAGGCTCTAGTGTAGCTGTGTGCACTTGGGCTTGTTCTAATTGGAGTCAATTTCTGCTTTGTGTAATTTGTTAAGACATTTTAACAGTTTAAATTAGTAGAGAAGGTCTACCATGTTTTTTGAAGAGGAATGCGTTTTGAAATTAACCTTCTGGAGTCTACCTCTCACTTTGATACTTTGACCAGCTCCTCAGCTTTTTGTGCTCCACTTTAAATGTCTCTTTTTACCACTTACCTTTTATAATTCAGACAGATTTAGTGCTGTTTTGACATATTCTTGTGTATATATACACATTTATCACTTCAGTTATTCAAAAACATCCTTTGTACTTAAGTATTAAAAAATATGTAATTCTAATATCAATAAATTGCTTGATATGAGGTCTTATTCTTTGTTTTCACAGTTTTTATAATGCTTCCAAATGCTGCTTCTTTTCCTACTCATTTTGGCATTGGTGCACTCCTCTCTCCTTCTGTCCTGTTCAAAACACCCCCTGCCCCTCTCTGCTGGGTGGTATGATCCATGTCTAACCTCACATGATTGGTTACACAGCAGCACGTGACATTCAGTCAACTCACTACATGAAACACCTGTAGCTCCAAGAGCATTGTATCATTCGGCCTTGTATTACTTTACAAAAATAAAGACATCAAATAAAACGGCTCGCGTTGTTCACTTTAACTGATCCATCACTCTTTGGAGAGCTACCAGTAGCTATTGAGCGACATGTTGGAGATCCCTGGTATAGACTTTCAACTGCTAAAGATGTTTTGATCATCTTATTGACATTCACAAAACAGTACTACAAAAGAAGTTCTTCTGAAGGGAGATTTTAATATTAATTTAATTAAAGAATAAACTAAATAATCTTCTCCTTTGTCGTGTTCCCTGCTCAGCTACATTCCATTAAAGCTGACTGCCAGACTCAGAGGGCACGGTGGCTCAATGGTAGAGTGGTTCTTCTTCAAACCGGAAGGTTGGTGGTTCAATTCCCGCTCTCCCCATAGTTCATACTGTCGTAGTGTCCTTGGGCTAGACACTTAACCCACCTTGCCTACAGTGTTGTTCCAGCTGTAACACTGGTGAATGGATCCTTAATGTAAGTAGCTTTGGTTAAAAGCATCAGCTAAATGACTAAATGACTCTCCCTGAGGAAAACACATGCCACTATCAACATAATGTAATATTTCCCAGAGCAAGTCCACAGTGATCCTAGCTGTGACCAGAAGCCAGAGAGATTTTATAATCTGGCTTGCTAATAGGGCCGGGATTTTCCCCTGGAAGAAACAATATTGGCCCAGGTTGCTTTTATGAAAAAGTAACATTTATGAAATTGAAGAAAAAAAAAAAAAATCACAGCTAAATCTCAGGGCCATTTCTCAAGTCATGCATTTCAATTGGGTTTTTAAGATAGATTGCATGAGGTTCCGGCATGCTCTAAACATATCTCATAGCCCAGATTGTGTGTGTCCCAGTGCTTGCAGAGTCTCGGCATCAGGGAGATGAAAACTAACGTGTGTGTGCAGTAGCCAACAGAGCTGCCACATATGACCTCTTTTGATAAACGCTTTTTGTCCCACGCTGAGAGGGACTGGGCAAAGGAATCCCCACAACAGTGCTCAGATGGAGATATCTTCTTGTCCTCGCTCTCAGCAACAAGGACAGGTTCTGTAGGTGCACTATGTCTTTTTCAACTGTCCTGGACACATTCCTGCACGGCCTGTCCGTCCTGGGAGTGGATCCCTCCTTCTGTGGTTCTCCCTGAGGGTTTTTTGGGAGTTTTTCCTTACTCTGATGGAGGGTCTAAGGACAGGGGATCTTGTCTAGTGCAGTCTGTGAAGCCCTTTGAGGCGACTGTTGTTGTGATATTGGGCTATACAAAAATAAATGTCTTGTCTTGTCTGTGGTGTGTGTTCACACAGGAGCAGTCTCTGTGGGGTCAGAGGCCTCAGTGCTCACAGTTGATACTGTCACAGCCATCCTCGAGAAGAAAAGAGCAGAATTTTTTTATTTAGCCTTTATTAAATAACCAAGTTCATACAATTGACAGCAGCACTGAGTTACAAAAGGAAATAAAGAAGTCACATGAAATCACGTAAAACTCATCCACAAAGACAATTTGGAATCAAATCACTCAAAGGTTTTCTATCAAAGACCAAAGTCTGGTTCCATAATCTGATCTGAAGCTGGACTATTTCAGGATACAGAGGGCAGAGTGAAGCAGTGGATGGGACCTAATGTGGTTCTGTCGGCTCTATTCAGAGACTGACCGCAACTCTCCATCTCTCTCCACAGAGGCCTGCCATTGTCTTGATTTTGGGTGTTTTATGATGGACTTCTGGTGCATGTCTTCTGCTGAACTCTCCAGTAAAACTCCTGGACTCACCATTGACCATGTGACCACTCCTTTGTTATCAGCTCCACATCTTAATGCAAATTATGAAATTTTTTTTATTTTATTTAACCTTTATTTAACCAGATAAAAGACTCATTGAGATTAAAAATCTTTTTCCAGAGTGACCTGGCCAAACATGACAACAAAACAAATGATATTTACAGTCAATGTGTACAAGTTTAAAAACAGTTACATTTTCCAAGTTCATTGAGTACACGCTAGATTTAAATTCCCCCAAAGTCACAAGTTCAGATAGATTTAGATCCTTTTGCAGTTCATTCCATGCACAGGGGGCAGCTACTGAAATGCTGCTTTACCCAACTCCGTTCTGACTCTGGGAACCACCATCAGTGTGTTCTTCTGAGAACGCAGAGCATATTGCTGTTGGTTTTTACACATGTATGTGTGTCGCCGCCCCTCAGCGTCTGGTTCTTTTAGATCACCAAAGATGTACCACAAAGAAATACAAGTGGGACTGAGTTTACAATTAAAAAGTCAAATTTATTAAAAACAAACGCAAGATAAAAACAGGATTCTATATAAAGAATCTAACAAAACAAAGGCTCTCAAAGCTAATAGAGCAGTATGTGAGTAGAGTCCAGGGGTTTGTGAAAGGGAACAGTCTTTGAGAGGAATATTGTTAGTTGTGGTCCCCGCCCTCCAGTCCGTGCCGCGGGGCCGGCCAGCCCGAGTGTTGCTGCCTTCTCAGCGGTCCCAGTGGACTTCGAAGCCCCAGTATGTCGGCGCAGAAGCTAATTATAAAACACAATAATGTCGGATCAAACGACCACACTACAAAACACAATAAAGCCACACAGCATGCAGGTTAATCGGGACACGTCCCTTCACTTAGCGTTTTTATGGCGATGTACAGGTTCCTTTTCTTAGTCCCCTCTTGGTCCGCGGAGATATGCTCCTCGGTTCCTGGCTCGGTCTCTCCCCTGAAGTGGGAGACGGTGCTGTGAACAGGGGAAAGGCAGTCTCAGGCACACAACTAAACAATTCGGGTAGGTATATCCTCCACACAGTTATGGACACTTCCCTCTACTTAGCTGGGTTAGAAGCGTTGTACTTGATGGTCTTCGAGGTATCTGTGGCTTCCCTTTGCCGTTCACTTGCCCGTCACTCCGTGCTGATCAAACCCATTCGTTCCTTTTCCTTTACTTTCTCCGTCTCTTGCTCTTCCCAGACTGTCTTTCTATTGGCCCTTTTAAACTAAACCCGGGCGCGTCCTATTGGTCTCAGTGATTTTGCAGGTGTGATGGGCGTTCCCCAACATGAGTCTGTCCGTGTGTCACAAAACTTAAAGGGGCAGCACACTCACACAGAACACAAGAGAAACAACACAAAGGAGAAACAAGGGACACCGTGACATGTGTAAGATGGGAGGAGCCTAAGAATACATTTATAGATGAAAGTCAACAAATGAGACCACCTGCGAACATACAGGGACGAAAACTCAGCTGCAGCCTACAATGTACAATGGTGAACACGATTTCCACAACCAGTTATAAAACGTAAAGCACAATGATAAACAGTGTCCAGCTTGTTTAAAAAACTGAAAAGAAATTATTTCTGAAAAGAAAACTGAGCTTTAGCTTCAGTTTACATACAAGATGCTCAATATGCTGTTTAAAGGACAAATTTTCATCAATAACAAAGCCTAAATACTTATAAGAAGAGACCATTTGGATTTCTTTTCCATCAGCTGTTTTATTTTAGGAAGCTGAGAGGGTAGCTGTTTTCTGTTTGAGAAAACCATAACTTTAGATTTGTCCGCATTTAACACTAGCCTCAGCTGATTTAGATGAGACTGAACAGCATCAAACGCTGACTGTAAGAAATCAAAGGCTTGTTCAATTGAAGGAGAGGAACAATAGATATCTGTGTCATCAGCATAAAAGTGAAAAAAAGCATTTGACACCTTTTTACAAAGATCATTCACATAAATAGAAAACAGCAATGGCCCCAGAACAGAACCCTGGGGTACTCCTTTAGTTACTGAAAGAAAGGAGGAAGACCAGCCAACAGCAGTGTCAGACAGATCAGTTTTATGAAGCCGATTTAACAGGGTGACATGATCGACAGTGTCAAAGGCCTTTGACAAGTCAATAAACAACATTGTACAGAACCTTTTACAATCAAGAGCCTCAATGATATCATTAACTACTTTAACTGCAGCAGTTATTGTACTGTGTAGTTTTCGAAAACCAGATTGATTGTTTGATAAAATTTCATGAACCTCAATAAATTTTCTAAGCTGTTCAGCAACAATTTTTTCAAAGACCTTTGCCAGGATACATAACTTTGATATTGGCCTGTAGTTATTAAGATTTCAGCAAGGGAAGAACAAAAGCAGACTTCCGGACCACAGGGATGACATTATTTAAAAGGCTAAAGTTAAAAAGATACGTCAAAGGTTCAGTTATAAAATCTTTTGACATAAAAGGATCAAGATTGTCTGGACCTGCAGATTTGTCTGTTTCCAGCTGCTTGAGGGCTTTGTAGACCTCTGCCTCAGTCACTGGTCTGAAAACAAACGAGCCAATGGAGGAAGGTAATAGAGAGGGCGATAAATGCCCTTTTTGTTCAATTAAAGTTTTGGTAGTTGGATTCAATGTCTCATATAGACAACCTGATGAAACGAAATGTTTGTTAAAGCAATTTAGTATTTCAGATTTATCTGTGAGAATGAGTGAATTTTCCACAATGCATGTTGGGAGTTCATTGGTCTGTATGTTTCCGTAAGATGATTTAATAACTTTCCAAAATTTTTTGGGATCATTGAGATTACTTGTGGTTTTAGACAAGTAATATTCAGATTTACTCTTTTTAATAAAAGGGAAGTACGTGCAGCGATTTCTGAGTTGTCTAAAACTCAGCCAGTCAACCTGAGACTTTGTTTTTCTGGCCTTAGCCCAAGCATGATCTCTTTCCTTCAAAAGTTCAGACAGCACACAGGAAAACCAAGGATTGTTGCGACCCTTCACTCTAAATTTGCGAAACGGTGCATGTTAGTTAATAATTTCAGACAAAGCATCATAAAAACATTTCCAAGCTAGTTCCACATCATTAATAAGAAAAATCTTTTTCCAGTCACAGATCCAAGTCATGATAAAAAGCTTGTTCACAGAAATGTTTAAAATCCCGTTTAAACATAATTTGAGGTCTTCTTTTAATAATTTTTGTTTGTCTGACATTTTTGTTTGTCTGACAGTGGTGATAACAGCAGTATATTTATTTGGAACATTTGTAAAAATTAGATCAAGGATGGAGGATTTTATTGGCTGTTTAAGATTTGGCCATGTTGGATTACTGATCAGCTGTGTGAGATTAAAAGAATCACAAATTACTTTAAAATGATCAGAAACAGATGTCAGACAATCCAGATTAAAATCCCCGACAAGAAGAATCTCATTAAAGTTTAACATTGCTAGCTGTTCAGTCAATAAGGACAGGGCATCATTTGTTGCTGAAGGAGGTCTGTAACAGCCTACAACTGTGAAAGAATGGACCTCATAAAGTTCTAATGTCAAAGCAAAACATTCAAACTTTTTACTAATAGACAACGATGACAGAACAGTTACCAAAAATCTGTTCCTTACGTAAAGAGCGACACCACCGCCTTTTCTGTGACGGTCACAGAAAAAAACATTGTAACCTCTGATAGCAATGTCATTATCTGTGATTGATTTTGTCATGTTTCAGACAAAACAAGAATATCAGTGTTCAATCTGTCAACCCAGATTTTTATCAAATCTAATTTAGGGAGAAGACTTCTGACATTTAGATGAGCAATTCCAAGACCACACTTAGCTTTAAAATCATCAGGAGTAATCAAACATGAAGGTTCTGGACCAGGGTTGGATTCAACATTCCCTGACAGTAAAAGCAGCAATAAAATAACACACTTTTTCTTTACAGAGTTGTGTACCAGCATAAAATTAATTTTCTTGTGCCTCGTCCAGATGGAGGACCTACTGTAAAAAGTCAACAACCAGTTGTATGGTTCATACAAGACACAAGGACTCCTATTAAAACTCAATTCATTAAAAAAGGTGTGATCCCAGTCAGTGACTTTAGAAGCAGAAAAAACATAAGGACAACTTTGAAATCCACGTTTGACTTCTTCCTCACATGGACATAGTACAGCCAAAAAGTTGAAAAGAGGAAAAATAGACGGATACATGCTGACCTTTGTGGCAGTTTCCAAACCGTACAGACCTCAGTTAATACAAGGCCCAGAATAGCGCTGCAGACTCAAGCGGCAGCACAGGCTCGGTGCGATGTAGCAGGCTCAAGCGGCAGCACAGGCTCGGTGCGATGTAGCAGGCTCAAGCGGCAGCACAGGTTCGGTGCGATGTAGCAGGCTCAAGCGGCAGCACAGGCTCGGTGCGATGCAGCAGGCTCAAGCGGCAGCACAGGCTCGGTGCGATGCAGCAGGCTCAAGCGGCAGCACAGGCTCGGTGCGATGCAGCATGCCCAAGCGGCAGCACAGGCTCGGTGCGATGCAGCAGGCTCAAGCGGCAGCACAGGCTCGGTGCGATGTATCGGGCCCAAGCGGCAGCACGGGCTCGGTGCGATGTATCGGGCCCAAGCGGCAGCACGGGCTCGGTGCGATGTATCGGGCCCAAGCGGCAGCACGGGCTCGGTGCGATGTATCGGGCCCAAGCGGCAGCACGGGCTCGGTGCGATGTAGCAGGCCCAAGTGGCAGCACGGGGTCGGTGCGATGCAACGGGCCCAAGCGGCAGCACGGGCTCGGTGCGATGTATCGGGCCCAAGCGGCAGCACAGGCTCGGTGCGATGCAACAGGCCCAAGCGGCAGCACAGGCTCGGTGCGATGTAGCAGGCCCAAGTGGCAGCACGGGGTCGGTGCGATGCAACGGGCCCAAGCGGCAGCACGGGCTCGGTGCGATGTATCGGGCCCAAGCGGCAGCACGGGCTCGGTGCGATGTATCGGGCCCAAGCGGCAGCACAGGCTCGGTGCGATGCAGCAGTCCCAAGCGGCAGCACAGGCTCGGTGCGATGCAGCAGTCCCAAGCGGCAGCACAGGCTCGGTGCGATGCAACAGGCCCAAGCGGCAGCACAGGCTCGGTGCGATGTAGCAGGCCCAAGCGGCAGCACAGGCTCGGTGCGATGTAGCAGTCCCAAGCGGCAGCACAGGCTCGGTGCGATGTATCGACCCCACTGGCCATCCTTCTCTAGAACCACAGACAGATGAGATGACAGCAGTGACATTGACATTTCATAATAAGTGCATTTACTTTTTTGACACTTATTATTCAGCAGTGAGCTCACTGCACTGCACCACCAACTCACACTCATGTGTCGAATGGTACGAGGCACACACATGCCCTTCTCATGGTTGTTTTTAGCTATCTCTATTAGGGATGAGCATGAACATATTCAAATATTTAAATATGTGATCTTCAATATATATTCAGAAAATAAAAACACTTCAATTCATTAATTAAATTACATTTTTATTATATTTTTTTTTGCTGGCCATAAATTAAATAAATCCATAATGAGCAAACATATCGAATGAGCTTTTTTAAACATATCCCAACTGGCAGTTTCTTAGTTAACTGCAGTAAAATAAGTCTACACGGCGCTCGCTCATCTTGTTCCTGCTCTGTTCACTTCTACCGCTGATTGTTCAGGACAGTGCCAGCAGTAGAAGTGATCAATGTGCAAACTAAATGAACCACATGATAATGATAAGTTAGTGGCAGTATCCCCAGGTTTGCAAACACCAGATGGCAATAAAATAATAATGTGTTTAAAAGTTAATAATAACTTCAGTCAGCCCAGTTGAGGTACAGTAGGTGTCCATTAGCTACCTGCTTAAAAAGTCTGATGCCGAGCGGGAAGAAAAAGTTCCTAGGCCTGGATGTTCTACAGTACATCTCACACCTCTGTACTTCTGTCCTAAGGGCAGGACTGTAAACAGTCTGTGTTGGGGGTGGCTGGGGTCCTTAAGGACAGAGGCAGCTCTACTGTGGACTCAGTGGTGGTAGATGGTCTGCAGAGAGGGAAGTAGAACTCCGGTGTTCTTCTCATTAGTCTTTAGCACTCTGTGCAGATGTGTGTGGCAGCTGTACCAGACAGTGGTGCAGCTGGTGAAGATACACTGAGGCGGCATGCCAAGCTCCCTCAGCCTCCTCTTGAGTGAGCCCAGGTGAGGTCCTTGCTGATGTGGACTCCCGGGTATTTGAGGCCGCTCACCGTCTAAAAATGAAGACAGCTTGTAATAGCATATGAAACTGTTGTTTAAGTTACTTAAATGAATATCTATAGTTTCAACACATACAGTAAACCATTTATTATTGGCACTACCATAACAGTTTGGGTGACAAGAGCTACTTGTATACAGAATATGATTTAGGCTTGATACAACTTGCTAACATTCACAACCTGATGGATAGTTATATAGTCAGCGCTAAGAAGTAGGACATAAAAAAACTTTGTCAACCTTGCAGCATTAAGTAGAACATTATCTTTCAATGTGATGCAGCTTTGTGTTTTACACAGAACACAGGTGTCCAGAGACTATAGCAATCTAACGCTAACTACAGTACTACAAGCTTTTTAACAGATTGTAGCTAGCGCTAACAACAACATATGAAAGCTTTTCAAAGACTTGGGAAAAGTCACAAATCTTTTTCAGTGACAGTCTGACCAAATAGGCCACTTGGGACAGTAGTAAACAGTGTAACTTACACTACTGGGAGGCTCCTGGGTTAACCCTGACTGGAGCACAAATGTATAGTAATCTAGTGACACTGTAAAGTTGTCATAGGTCATATTGTAACTTAGTCTTAGAAGTTAAACACCTGAACGACATTGTGGTCACAATAGGTTTTATCGTCAGTTATTTTGAGATTAACAGATTAATAGACAACATGATATTTATTTTAATGCAGCATTTAAAACGTAGGACTCCATACGTCTGTTGGATGTTTGTCTACTTCTTTATGTAGTTCATCTGCTGTTCATTCAGTCTCTGGTGCTGTTTGTTTTGCAGCACCTACTTTCGTTTTTACTCATGCTAACTTTCTCCAACATGGCACTGGGATGGGTAGTTTAGTGCTGACTCACGTTTAGTGCTTTCACATGAACACGCTCTCACTCCACACTTAGGAAACTTAGGGTTAACAGAACAAGCTGATAACCCGCTTCGTAATACCACTTATCCCAAACGGGGATTGTTAGGTTTTATTCAGCTGAGTAGAAAAGAAGGTTCAACTGGGCTCATAGTCCAGGTCTCCTGTGAGCAAAGCAGCTAGCAGCCCAGAAGATCATTGTTCAATGTCTGTCCTCCTCTTCACTGATTAGCTGAGATGGGCTCAAGATTAGTGGCTGAGAATTAAAGGGGTGGAGATCATTAGAATCTCGATATAATATCTACAGAACAGCGTTCAGAGCGGCGTTCAGGACCCTGGAATTGTTGGTTTAGCAGCCATTCTTATCAAAAATAATACAGGGCCAACAAAACAGCCGCTGAAGTTTAGCACTGGCAGTCAGTGCGGGCAGAGTTCTCAGTATTAAAAAAATGTTTTTCTCTCCGAAACGCAGCTCAAGTTCCTGATTTTATTTTAAGCTGCTGTTAAATGGGTAACTTCGTAAAATGATTCTCTACTAAGTATTGTAAATCGCTGCCCTCCATACCAATACAAAGCTAGCTTAATATCAATATTTTAGCTAACACATTAAATGTCACGCTCTCTAGGTGCTTTTAATCATTTGGCATCAATACTGTAATCTGTGTAATCTGAT
Organism: Perccottus glenii; assembly: GCA_024416835.2. Lineage (NCBI taxonomy): Eukaryota > Metazoa > Chordata > Actinopteri > Gobiiformes > Odontobutidae > Perccottus > Perccottus glenii. Next base: position 62,919,852 of record CM044546.2, read on the forward strand.
TTGTGTTCAGAGCAAGAGAAACCAGGGGCAAAGTGGCCTCTGCTGGTTCAATGCTGACCAATCACAGAGGAGCAGTGCCATAATGAAAGGTTAGTTTCTGGTCAAACTCCTCCCTCTAAAGATAACACTCAGCTCTCTTATCAGTTGATCTGATGCCAGATGCTTTTTTTTAACCTTTTCTTGAAGATGATCTGGATAACTGAGAATCTTCACAACAGGCTCTACATAATTGGACAATAACGGTTATCAATAACGGTTGTCACCATAATTGGACAATAACGGTTGACAATAACGCAGTGTCATAACGGTTGAAGAACCTGTTAAACACATTGCCCTGGTGGAGGCATCGAGGGCAGTGTGGACAAGGCCAATGACACTGCGGTCTCTGATCACACTCCTGTCTCCACAGCAGAGTGTTAGCCAGCACCCACTCATATCTCCTTCCCTCCCCCTCCTCTCCCCACTCATCTGCAAGATGGCCCCGGTTCACACCTTGTCCCCAAACCCGTCTGACCCCTTCACACTGATCACCAGCACCCCTCCCCCTCCTGACACCTCCACACTGATCACCGGCACCCCTCCCCCTCCTGACACCTCCACACTGACTTTCACTGCTGAACAGGTGAGGAATCAACTGCAGAGACTCAGAGCAGGAAAAGCTGCAGGCCCTGATGGCGTGAGCCTCAGAGTCCTAAAAGCTTGTGCCCCCCAGCTCAGCGGAGTTCTGCATCAGGTCTTCAACCTGAGTCTCCAGAGAGTCCCCCTGGTGTGGAAGACTTCGTGCATCGTTCCTGTCCTGAAGACGCAGTGTCCCAGCGACCCCAAGGACAACAGGCTCGTGGCACTGACCTCTCATGCCAGGAAGACTCTGGAGCAACTCGTCCTGGAGCAGCTGCGACCCATGGTGCAGCATCTACAGGACCACTCCAGTTCGCCTATCAGCACCACCTTGGTGTGGACGACGCCATCATCTACCTGCTCCACAGAGTCTATGCCCACCTGGACAAACCGACTACCACTGTGAGTCATGTTCTTTGACTTCTCCAGTGCGTTCGACAATATCAGGCCAGGGCCGCTGGCTGAGAAGTTGGCAGTGATGCAGGTAGATTCCTCCTGGTGTCCTGGATTGTGGATTACCTCACTGGCAGACTACAGTATGTGTGGCTGCAGAGCTGTGTGTCTGACACTGTCATCAGCAACACCGGGGTGCCACAGGGGACAGTCCTCTCTCCTTTCCTCTTTACTCTCTACACCACAGACTTCAACTACTGCACAGAGTCCTGCCACCTCCAGAAGTTCTGTGACGTGCCGTCTCTACTTTCTGAGGTGGCTGAGGTCCTTTGACATCTGCAGGACTATGCTCAGGATGTTCTACGAGTCTATGGTGGCCGGTGCCATCATGGTCTGCTGGGGCAGCAGTCTGTGCGTAAGGGACACTAATAGACTCAATGAGATCATCAAGACATGCCGGACATGTTGTATGAGAGGAGCTGGACTCTCTTACTGTCGTGTCGGCGAGGAGGATGTTGTCCAAAATCAGGACTATTCTGGACTTTCCCTCCCACCCGCTCCACAAAGTACTGGTTAGCTGCAAGAACTCTTTCAGCATCAGACTGTTACTGCCACGCTGCTCCACCGAGACACACAGGAAATCATTCCTGCCAGTCTCCATCAAACTTCTGAACTCTGTAGTTTAAATCCTCTGTAGAGTCACTGTGCAATATTCTACCTGCTGTACAATATTAAGTCCACTTGTAAACTTGTAAACTGTGCATCATGTGAATATGTAAATAGGGATATCATAGTTTATAGTTTATAGTTAAGTTATATCTACTTTAAAAAGAAACTTCTATTTTCTTGCACTGGTCGGTTGCATGTTTGTAACAAAAAGAATTTCCCCTTGGGGATGAATAAAAGTAATTCTGATTCTGATTCTGAAAAACGTTGCCTGGTCGGATGGGTCTCAATTTCTGCTGCGACATTCAGATGGTAGGGTCAGAATTTGGCGTAAAGAACATGAAAGCATGGATCCATCCTGTCTTGCCTCAACGGTTCAGGCTGGTGGTATAATAGTGTTGGGAATATTTTCTTGATACACTTTGGGTCCCTTAGTACCAAGTATTATGGATGGATATGGTCAGCAACCTACCTGAGTAGGTTGCTGACCATATCCATCCCTTTATGAATACAGTGTCACTTCTGATGGCTACTTCCAGCATGATAACGCACCATGTCACAAAGCTCAAATTCTCTCAGACTGGTTTCTTGAACATGACAGTGAGTTTACTTTACTGAAATAGCCTCCACAGTCACCAGATCTTGATCCAATATGGACCAAAATCTCTGAGGAATGTTTCTAACACCTTGTTGAATCTATGGCATGAAGAATGATGGCTAACGGGGGTTCAACCCATTACCAGCAAGGTGTACATAATAAAGTGGCTGGTGAGCGTATATCATTACACAAAATATTGACCCTAGGGTTAAATTTATTTGATTTATTGCCAAGGCCTTTATTTTCAGCAGAATCTCAAGATACCTTATGAGTTAATCATTAAACACTCCGTCCCCCACACCATGGAAAATCTGACTATTCTATCAAAAAAGTATTGAACAGGACCAATTAATGGTTAAGAACTTGCACTGTCTGACAATGTAATAGGCTCTAATAAAAGAAAAGCAAGTAAAACATCTTTCATACATTTCCAAACTCACACCCATGTACAACCTTTTGCATGTATGTTTCTCTTCAGAGATAAGACGTCATCGATCAACCATGTAGTAAGATCCATCAGTTCATGTGCCCGAACAAGCTATAGCTCTTTAGTCATTTGACCAACTGATAAGCATGATGATGTTGGTAATGAGTGTTGTAATGAGTTCCCTTCTCGAGGGAACTCAACACTGCGTCGTGAAACGACACTTTGGGGAACGCCCTCAGCGTGACGGCCCTGAAGCATGAATGAAACTTAGACCAATCTTGATTGGTACTACGTCACAACGTAGTGAGTGCCGGCCTACCCGGAAGTATAAAGGGACGCCGTATCACGCACACGCCAGCTTTTTGCTCTTCAGCAAATGCCCTGGGTGTGAACGAGAGACTTGTTGAGAAACTTTTGAATGAAAAGTATGGCAGAACAGTTTAAGAAGTGTCTGTACCCCTGCCCTCGTTGCATTACGGGTAGGGACACGCACTCGTGGTGTCTGATCTGCTTGGGAGCGCAGCACGCTTGGTCAGCTCTCGAGGGAGCTGGCTGCGTGCACTGAGAGGCAGGGTGCTGCGCTCCCGCCTGGCCGTGTTTGACCAGGCCGGCCAGGCTCGCGTTCCCCGTGGTTCAGGTCCCGGCTGAGATCGTGGGGATCGCAGCTGGAGCTGTTTGATGCGATTGGCACAGCTGAGGCTGTTTTCCGTCCTTCATCAGACGGCTCGGATGCCATTCCTCCCTGTGCAGGAGCCCGCGAGGCGGCTTCTCCGGCACGGGGAGAGGGTCTGATGCTTGAGCTGTCCACATCTGAGGATGTGGACGTGCTCAGCATTGAAAGAAGAGTGCGTGCCCCTGCCCTCGTATCACGGGTAGGGACACGCGCTCGTTGTGTGTGATCTGCCTGGGAGCGCGGCAATAAACAGTCCTCTGCGGAGGGCTGTGCTACCCGCCTGGCCGTGTTGAGGCAGGCCGGGCTCGCGTTCTCCGCGGATCAGGTCCCACGCGGCTTCGATCGCGGGGATCGCAGCTGGAGCTGTCTGATGTGATTGGGCCAGCTGAGGCATTTTCTCAATCATCATGGGTGAGCTCTGTGGCCCTTCCTTCCCGGGCGGGAGCCCACTAGGCGGCTGCTCCTGCACAGAGAGAGGGTCCGAGGCTTGAGCTGTCTGCATCTGAGGATGAGGACGTGCTCAGCACTGAGTCGGGTGACGTAGAGGCTCACTGGTCACCTCAGGTGACCGCATATGAGGAGCTCATTGGGGTTGTGACTCGTGCGGTGGACAGGTTCAATATTGGCTGGCCGCCAGAACAGCAGGAAGCGACGGTAACTAAAAATAGACTTTATGAGCGCTTCCTGCAGCACAGAGCACGACCCAAACAGCGGGGTTTGCCATTTTTTCCGGACTTGCACAACGAGTTGTGTAAGTCCTGGAATAAGCCACACTCTTCCCGCATTTCTCCCCATGCAGGAGCCCGCGGCCGCTTCTCTCCTCTTGCGAAGAGAGGGGGCAATGCTTGAGCTGTTTACGTCTGAGGATATGGACGTGCTCAGCATTGAAAGAAGTGTGTGTACCCCGGCCCTCGTTATATCAGCCGCCGAGGCGGCATTCGTCACCTCACGTGCCCGCTTATGAGGAGCCCATTGCCGTTGTGACTCGTGCGAGTAAAAGGGGGCCAGGTTAAACATTATCTGGCTGTCAAAAGGGCAGGGAGCTACAGTAACTAAAAATAGCATTTCCTGCAAAAAAGAGCGCAGAGCACGACCTGAGCATCAGAGCTTACACCACGGGTTGTGTGGCCTGTTCCATGACCTACGCAACGAGTTGTGTGGATCATGGAGCAGGCCACATTTCTCGCCAATGAGATTGGGACTGCTGAGGCATTTTCTCAATCATCATGGGTGAGCTCTGTGGCCCTTCCTTCCCGGGCGGGAGCCCACTAGGCGGCTGCTCCTGCACAGAGAGAGGGTCCGAGGCTTGAGCTGTCTGCATCTGAGGATGTGGACGTCCTCAGCAATGTGGCGCCTTCATTAAAACCTCGGCGCTGCCCACCAAGCCGTGTAGAGTTACATCGACTATGGTGGGCGGGACAGCAGGTTGGGCTGGGGCAGGGCTGCATACTACGGCAGTATATTGCAGGCACGCCAGGCCGACCTGTTAAAGGACTTGGAGGAGACACATCTGTGGATGTGGCTGAGAGAGTCCCCTCCGGGGAGAGGCGGCTGACGCCGTCTTTCTCTGCGGAGCCCCTTGGACACCGATGTAGTAATTCCGCTGTCTATGACGCTTCGGGCCACAACGGTTTTCCAGCATACGAGAGCTGCCTCACAGCCCACCCCGAGGGGTTTTGGGCGGGCAGCACGGTGTATCTTGCGCGTCGAGACTTCTCTCTGCCGTGCAGCGGTTTCAGGGGGGCGACAACGGTCTTCGAAGCAGACCCGAGATCGGCCTCGAGAGGCTGAGTCCGTGGCGCTGACCGCAGTGGTTCCGGAACGGGCTCGGGTTATGGAACAGGAAGTACACTCCCTGGGGGAAAAGGAGGCCATAGATCGGGTTCCTCCGCCAGAAATGGAGTCGGGTTTCTACAGCTGGTACTTTATAGTTCCAAAAAGGGACGGAGGTCCGCGTCCAATTTTAGATCTAAGGTATTTGAACCGGTCTCTGAGGAGGTTCAGGTTCGAGATGCTAATAATACCTATTACCGTGAATCAAATTCGGTCCGAGGACTGGTTTGTCACGATGGATCTGAAGGACGCATGCTTTCATAAGTCCTTCTCACAGGAAGTTCCTGAGGTTCGCTTTTTGGGGGCGAAGCGTTCCAATATCGGGTGCTTCCATTCGGCCTAGCACTCTCCCCTAGCACATTCACCAAGTGCATGGATGCGGTTCTGGCTCCACTGAGACTCCAGGGCATCCGGGTATTGAATTATATCGACGACTGGCTCATTTTGGCCCAGTCTCGAGAGAGGGCAGTTCGGCATCGAGATGTCGGCCTTAGCCTCATTCAGAGCTTGGGGTTGAGACTCAACGTGAATGGGACTCGACGACGATGCGGGCACATATGTCCCCGCATGCGCGAGTCCATACAGGCGATGGTCTCCAGCATAAGACTAGGCCGCAACGTCACTGGGGTCTAATGGCAGCTGCGGCCAACGTAATACCTTCTGGCCGGCTGTACAGGAGACCCCTGCAGTGGTGGCTGAAAACCAGGGGGTTTTTCCCTGAGAGGGAATCCATTCCGGAGTATCAGGGTTACGCGCAGGGGCTGTCGTTCCCTGTCAATATGGAGGAAACCCTGGTTTCTCTCCCAAGGACCAGTACTGGGAGCAACATGTCGCCGGAAATCCGTTTTGACAGATGTCGCCCTCACTGGCTGGGGCGCGGTCATGGACGGCCGCTTTTGCCCAGGGTCTGTGGCAGGACCATCATCGCTCCAGACATATAAATTGCCTGGAGATGTTGGCTGTGTTCAGGGCTCTGAGGAGCTTCCTGGCGGATCTCAGGGGTTATCACGTTCTGGTGCGCTCCGACAATATGTCGGTGGTAGCGTACCTGAACCGTCAGGGGGGTCTGAGGTCTCGCCCTCTGTGCAGATTGGCGCATCAGATCCTCCTGTGGTCCCAGGGGAAGTTATCGTCTATCAGAGCGATGTAAATCCCCGGGGACCAGAATCAGGGAGCAGACACCCTGTCGAGGCAGGGGCTGAGGCCCGGGGAATGAAGACTTCACACAGAAGGGTACAGACATGGCCGAGGCTGCGTCTGTATGCTTTTTCCCCGGTGGCGCTGCTCCCGGGGAGCTCTGGAGAGGGTCCGGCAGGAAGGGATCAGTCTACTTCTAGTAGCCCCGTACTGGCCGGCCCGAGTATGGTTCTCAGACATTATAGCACTGCTGGCAGGTCTTCCATGGCAGATCCCTTTGAGGAGGGACCTGCTGTCCCAGGCAGGGGGCACAAGACTGCATCCCCAGCCCGGGCTGTGGAAACTCTGGGTCTGGCCTCTGAGGGGGATCAGTACCTAAAGGCGGGCCTAGCGGCAGGGGTAGTAGAAACCGTACGCAGTTCCAGGGCTCTGTCCACAAGGAGGTTGTACGGCTTAAAGTGGAATGTCTTTTCCACTTGGTGCAGGGGGCGTGAGGTGGACCCAGTTAACTGCCCAGTGGCTTCGGTCCTGGAGTTCCTCCAAGAGCGCTTCACTGCGGGGCTTACCCCGTCCACTCTTACGGTGTACGTGGCTGTCATTGTGGCGTTCCACGCTCCTGTAAGTGAGGGGCCTCTGGGGAGGCACCCATTGGTCGTGCGATTCCTCCGTGGCACCAGGATGGCTGACGCCTGCAACGCGCCCTGGGGTTCCTACTTGGGATCTGGTGGTGGGGCTTGAAGGATTGGCTGAGGCTTCCTTCGAACCACTCGAGTTGGCGACAGATCGAGTTCTGTCGTTCAAGGTGGCGCTGCTCATGGCTATCACCTCACTTAAAAGGGTGGGGGACCTCCAGGCACTGGCTATGACACCAACTTGCCTGGAGTTTGCCCCCGGTGGGGTTAAGGCCATTTTACATCCGAGGCCAGGCTATGTGCCTAAGGTGCCATCTAAAGTGGCACGGCCTACGGTACTGCAGGCATTTAATCCTCCACATCATAAGTTTGTCGGCCGAGCTATATCTCCCTGCGATGCCTGGAGCTAGGGTGCTCTCGTCCTAAGTGTGCCTGAATATCCGGGTTCACACTGGGGCGGGCACGGGTCGTCGTGGCATAGTGGGTATTCGTTCCCCAAAGTGTCGTTTCACGACGCAGTGTTGAGTTCCCTCGAGAAGGGAACGTCTCGGGTTATGTATATAACCCTTGTTCCCTGAGAGGGAACGAGACACTGCGTCGCTCCGCCACGCCTACCCTGCCTGAGGGCGATTTGCTTCATCGCGAAGGGCTGGCGTGTGCGTGATACGGCGTCCCTTTATACTTCCGGGTAGGCCGGCACTCACTACGTTGTGACGTAGTACCAATCAAGATTGGTCTAAGTTTCATTCATGCTTCAGGGCCGTCACGCTGAGGGCGTTCCCCAAAGTGTCGTTTCACGACGCAGTGTCTCGTTCCCTCTCAGGGAACAAGGGTTATATACATAACCAGAGACATTTTTCTTGCCAAACAATCATATGGCTTATTTCACAAAATTCTGGAAGTCCAGCAAGTGACCCATGGGCTCCCAAAATTCCAGTCCTATAGTTGAATCCATTGTAGGATATATTTTTTCAAGGTTCACAATGGCCACCCCTGGGTGTTATTGCTTCACTGCCAGTGAAATATCCTCATTAGGAACATCAACGGGAAGTGTTGAAACATCAGTATTTGGGTTATTAAAAATAGTAAATTTTTGTAACAGTTTGTATGACGGATTACTCTTTTAAAGACGCTATTTTTCACTTCAAATCTCATTGTCCAGAGCGCAAAAAGGGGGCCATGCTCTCATATCAACTGTAGCTAATGCTCCAAGTAATGACGTTTTTGCTAAATTCCTTCCTGGGGAAGATTTTCAGGAATGTAAATAGTTCTGCAATATCCTTTAAGTCACAGAAGACTTGCCATACAGGTTTGTTTGTAGGGCCTTGGGTTTTAATCAAGATCAACAGGTGTCAATTCTCATTTCGTCCAGATGTTTTCTTGATAGTGTAGTTATGGGGCACAAGATGTGGACAGTTTGTCTTATCAGTCAACTTAAATGAAAATGTTGCTAGTGCTTTCTTCAAAACATTTATTGTTACATATTACTTGCTGGGGATAACAAGGGGATTTTCAGATTTACAAAATAAGTGAGTGTAATAATAAGTGTCCAGGAAGTGGAAAGCAGGCCACACACTAAAAGAAGCTGTAATTGGATTTTAATTTACGATGAGTAGATTCTAGGTCTTAAACAGTTAACTTGACAGTTAACATTCTGTAAATGCTGAGCTATAGTTTGATGGATAAGAGGAACAGAAGCAGTGCTCAGGAAATAATCAAACTCTTGCAAAGGTTTATCAACAGCTACACTAGAAACAAGATGAATATGTTAAATCCTCAGCAGGAGAGAAGCAACTTTGAGCTCAATATTTCGAGGCTAGTCATTTACAGCACAGTAATGACCCTACTGTTTTAGAAAGACATGTTTTTGTCTTCCAAAGTTGACGGTTTTCAATAGTTTCCTCTAGAAAACAAATACTGTCTGTAGAGGTATCTACTCCCCTTAGTGGGTAAAACACAGTGTCGCTTTACCCAGATATGTTTTTAATGGCTAAAAGGCTGCAGGATATTGCTTATCTTCCTCTCCTCGCTCCTTCACCAAAGTAGGGATGTATTTACTGCAATCACTGTCTATGAAGAACCTCATACCACCCCATTTACACAAAAATCCAAACTATTAATATTAATAAACTACAAAAGACATCGCATTTACATTTAATCTACAGAGTTAGGTTTGTTTGTAGTTCAATACCATTAGATTGTCATACTGTACACATTATAAATTCAACTGATATGATTATAATTACATTTATAAATATAGCTGCAAGCAGCCATGACGGGGCCAAGCACTTAGGAGGCCATTAAATGTCACGACAACATGGCCGGCAACAAGACCAGACATCAGCAGACCAAAGGCAGTAAGCATTTAAAGACATTTCAATAAGACTTCAGTCTTGACCACAAGGTGGCGCTGCCCCAAAACCTTTTGAGTACCTTCAGGGCTTGGTGCTGAAGACGCATACCAAGTTTCGTAACGATGCGGCAATGCATTAAAAAAAAATTTGACAAAATTCAAAATGGCCGACTCCCAAAATAGTTGATACGGGAAAATTGAATATGCTACGGCTCAATCAACTAAAAGCTTGTTTAAATAAAAGTGTCTTCAGCTGATTTTTAAAAGAATCAACAGAAGCGTCCACTCGCAGTGACAGGGGCAGGGCGTTCCAGAGTCTGGGGGCGACTGCTTGGAAAGACCGGTCACCCCGAGTTTTAAAACGGGTTTTGGGGACCGTTAGAAGGTTCTGACCAGAAGACCGAAGAGCGCGGGAGGAGGAGTAAGGGGTCAGCAGGTCAGTGATGTACTGGGGGGCCTGTCCATGCAGAGCTCTAAAAGTCAAGACTACAATTTTAAAATCGATTCTGAATTTGACTGGAAGCCAATGTAATGAGAATAAAACCGGGGAAATGTGAGCCCTTCTGTTGGTTCCAGTTAAAAGCCTGGCTGCAGCATTTTGCACCATTTGTAGGCGACTCAGAGACAATTTGTTAAAACAAGTAAAAAGAGAATTACAATAATCAAGACGAGAAGAAATAAAAGCATGAATAATCATCTCCAAGTCAGCTTTAGAGTATAACACTCTCAATTTAGAAATATTTCTCAAATGATAAAAAACAGTTTTTGACCAACTGTCTAGAATGACTGTCCAGAGACATAGATTGGTCAAACAGAACACCAAGGTTTCAGAGGCTCGACTGGACGGAAGAACCCAGGGAACCAAGGTGTTTTTTGATTTGAGGTATTTTTTGGTCTGGTGCAAAGATTAAAGTTTCAGTCTTTTTTGTATTCAGCTGTAGGTAGTTATTGTATAACCAGTTCTTTATGCAAGACAAGCAGTCCAACAAATCAGTAAGTTTATGAAACTCAGAGTCTTTAAAAGAACAGTACAACTGAATGTCATCAGCATAAAAGTGATAAGACACATTTTTAAAACCGTGAATTATTTCACCAAGAGGGCAAATGTACAATAAAAACAAAAGAGGACCTAGCACTGAGCCTTGAGGAACTCCATATGACAGAGGGGTCACTTCAGACAGAATATTGTTAATAGAGACACAAAATGATCTGTCACTCAGGTAGGAAGAAAACCACTTTAGAACTGATCCAGAGAAACCCGTTTCATTTTGCAGATGCTTTAACAATACATTATGGTCCAGAGTATGAAAAGCAGACGATAAATCCAGTAGGATCAAGACAGAGTACTGCCCAGAGTCAGCCGCCATCATAATGTCACTTGAAATCTTCAGCAGGGCAGTCTCAGTTGAATGACATTTTCGGAAGCCTGACTGAAATTTATCTATAAAATTATTTTCATTAAGAAACGCAGTCAGCTCTCACCACTCTCTCCAGGATTTTTGATAAAAAAGGCAATTTAGAGATTGGCCTGTAGTTGTTTGGTTCAAAAGAATCCAAATTGGGCTTTTTCAGAATGGGGCTGACGACCGCTTGTTTAAAAGAGCTGGGCACAGAACCAGTTAAAAGAGAAAGGTTGATCAGTTTAACAACATATGGACCAACTAAATCAAATACATTTAAAAGCAGTGAAGTTGGCATTACATCTAGAGGGCTTGATGATGGTTTCACCTTTTTTAGTAGACCCTTAATGTCCTCTTCAGTGACAGGTGAGAAGGTAGACCAAGAGCACTGAGGAGATAAACCCCAAGATGTGTTTACAGATGATGGGTTTATAGAGGCTCTTATATCATGCACCTTGTTCACAAAGGAATGTAAAAACCTGTTGCAGTCAGACTTTGAGTGGACTGGTACATGAGGAGCTGAAGGAGAGACAATTCTTGATATTGTGTCAAACAGGACTTTAGGATTTTTCTTGTTCAGAACAACAAGATTAGAGAAATAGGCAGATCTGGCCTGTTTTATTTTATCATTTAGTGACACGATGAGGTCCTTCAGGTGCATTCTGTGGACTTCCAAACTTGTGCATTTCCACAAACGTTCTATTTTACGACAGTTTCTCCTGCAAGATAAGATTTCCTCATTTATCCAAGGGCAGGGATTTTTAGGGAAGGTGTGTTTACTTTTTAGCGGAGCAACCATGTTTAAAACAGACAAACAGTGGTTATTAAAATACTGCATAAAAGATTCAGGCTCACTACAGCCATCAAAAACACTGGGTTCAAATAACTCTGAAAATTTCTCCGCTGTGGATCCATTTATGATGCGTCTTTGTGACATCGGTTTGGAAGTAAGATAGTCCACATTGGAAGACAAGTTAAAAAATATACAGTGGTCTGTCACATTAATGTCTGTAACACTCAACTGGTCAATGTTCAGGCCTAAAGGCAAAACAAGGTCCAAAGTGTGGCCTTTTGTATGTGTAGGACCAGAGACATGCTGTTTAAAACGAAATGCTTCAGTGAGTGTTAAAAACTCAGATGCCAGATTACACGAAGCATCATCGATATGGAGGTTAAAATCCCCGAGTATCAGAACATTTTCAAGTTTGATAATTGAAGATAAAAATTCAGAGTAAACATCTAAAGACATTTCAATAAGACTTCAGTCTAAATGGTTGAAAAATCATCATCGAGTTTTGTAACGATACAGCAATGCGTTAATAAAATATAGCACTTTTTGACAAATTTCAAAATGGTCGATATGGCAAAATTGCCTATGCTACGGCTCATGCCACGAATCTAAAGAGACCAGGTTTGTGATTTTTGGCCAAAGCATTCTGAAGTAATAATCAAAAAAGGTCACATTTTTGTATCTCCGGACCACTAGGTGGCGGTGCGCCAAAACTCTGCAGGCATCCTCAAGTCATGGTTGCCATAACACGTATTAAGTTTGGTTAGAATATGTTAAAGCATCGCAGAGATATAGCCTGACTTTTATTTTTGTGCGCGCTAAGTCGATTTCATTAGCGCGGTATTCGACAACGGTTTGACGAATCAACTTTCTTTTCATAAATTTTTGTCAACATAGTCTGGAGATGATCTGGTTCAATTTTCATGAGAATTGGGGCTACGGCCTAGGACGAGTTCGCAAAAGTAGGTTTTTCGTAAAATTCAAAATGGCGGAAAATTTATCGGCGGAAAATGACGTCATAGGGTGCAATCGAATCGCCTTGACCCAAGGAATCAGTGGAAAAAAGAATTTTCATTCTAGGCCTTAGGGTTCAAAAGTTATTAGCATAAACATAAGTCCAACTTTGGACAGTTGGTGGCGCTAGAGATATTGACTTAGACACTTCAAATTTGCTAAGATCAATGACTGGACTGTCCTTAATGAGTGTACCAAATTTCACAACTTTTTATCAAACGGTTCTATGGCCTGCCATAGACTTCCATGGCGGAAGAAGAAGAATAATTAAAGCATAGCGGCGATAAAAGGCCCTCGCCTCCCTTGAGACATGAGGACACATATATTCGGAGGATTGCATGTCGTGCTTTAAAGCAAATTTGGAGCTGTTTAGATGAAAACCCTTTAGCACAAAGTGTACGATTTAGGTGGTCATGTATTCCACCCAACATTTTCTGTTGAGAAGGATCCTGGCAATTGGGAAATGGCATTTATTTCCCAATAGTTGCCTCTTCACAGACTCATTATGACCACAGCCACAAATCTATCAAAAAACAAATTGATAACTTTTTTTTGCACACGTGTCTAGATGATACTCACCAAATTTGGAGCTGTTTAGATGAAAAGCCTTTAGACACAAGGGGTGCAATTTAGGTGGTCACGCATACACCCAACATAGTAGATTTCCTGTTGAGTTTACGATATGGCTGTAATACATTTTTCTGTTCGCCCTGAGGTGTCCTATGGATGTACCAAGTTTCATTTTTCTACGTTGGAAAAAAGTTACTTTCACTTTCCATAGGCCCAATGTATTTTGACTTTTGTAGAGGTCGCCACTGAGTCATTTTTCATATTTTTTTTTCGGCGACTTCAAATACATAAATTTTTCGCCGAGCTTGAAGTCTGGGACCAATAAAAATGACTTTTAGTTGCACGTTTACTGGGTCAAATTGAGGATCATTTTGCAGAAAAATTATAATAAAAAAAAATATACCAAATTATAATAAAATAAAATATAACTCGAGCAAAAAAGTCTAGAAAAACGCTTGTCTATTTTACATACATGTGTTTAGCTCATTTTGCCCAAGTTTGGTGTCTGTGGAATGAAGCAGCTATTTTCTGAGTTCTTTTAAAAAAGAGGTGTATTTTAAGTCGGTTCACATTTTCAATTCAAAATGGCCGCCTTCCCGTGTGTGATAGGGCAGTGGTTTTCAAAGTGGGGCATGGCCTGCCGCCAGAAACGCCAGGGGCCTTAGCAAGTTGGAAGAAAAAAGCAAAAAAAAAAAAAAAAATTATAAGTAAATATTTATATTATTATGAGTATTTTTATGAAATTGCATTAGAGATATCAACAAATTATTATAATGCTATTTCATAAAATACTCATAATATAAATATTTACTTATAATTTATTATTTTTTTTTTTTCTTCCAACTGCGCCCACCTGGCGCCCCCTGGCGGCCCCCACTTTGAAAACCACTGACCTAGGTGTTTTATTTATTTATTTACATTTGGTGTAGTTTTGTCGATGGGTTCAATAACACCGTGCAAAAGGGGGGCCTTGGCCAGAACCTGGTGGAATTTGGGGGGCCTTGTCATGGAAAAGTTTGGGAACCCCTGTGATAGGGTGTGGTCCCCATTGGCTTTTTTGTTCATAAGCCCATGCTGGATGTGTGTACCAAGTTTCATTTGCCTACGACAAACTAAAATTTTCACTTCCCATTGACTTTTTCCAAATATTTGGGACGTTGCTATGGCAACACATTTATAGATAGGGGGTGGTTGTCATTGGCTTTTATGCTCGTCATGACATAAGAGATGTGTGTACCAAATTTTATGTCTCTATGACAAACTAAATTCTTGGGTCCCATTATAAGTTTGTAGGGGGCGCTGGAGAGCCATTTCTAAAGATGACCCTTTTATTTACATATTTTTGTGTTCAGGTCATGAATGTGCACAAACGCCTTTTTGGGTCCAACTCGATCCGAGAAGCCGCTTGAGAGTTAAGAGACGTTTATTTTCACAAAAATGGCCACCTGCTACAGGCTTGCCACACCCATACCCGATAAGATATCAACAACAAAGTCACAACTTTGGTTGGCACATGTGTCTAGATGATACTCACCAAATTTGGGGCCATTTAGATTAAAACACAATGATTTGCATCTTTCTGCGCAAGGGTGCGAATTTAGTGGCCGCGCTTTTCACCCCACATGGCGGACTTCCTGTTAAGTTTAGGGTGTGACTGTCATTGACTTTTCTGTTTGCCCTGAGGTGTCCTATGGATATACCAAGTTTCATTTTTCTACGTTGGAAAAAGTTACTTTCTACTTTCCTTAGGCCCAATGTATTTTGACTTTTCTAGGGGCCGCCACTGAGTCATTTTTCGATTTTTTTCGGGACTTCAAATACATACATTTTTTGTCGGCTTGAAGTCTGGGACCAATAAAATGACTTTTAGTTGTTCCTTTACTGGGTTAAATTGAGGATCATTTTGCAGAAAAATTATAATAAATTAAAGCCGCAAGCACATAAAGGCCCTCGCCCCTTTGAGACTGCTGGGACACATATATTCGGAGGATTGTATGTCGTGCTTTAAAGCAAATTTGGAGCTGTTTAGATGAAAACCCTTTAGCACAAAGTGTCTGATTTAGGTGGTCATGTATTCCACCCAACATAGATTTTCTGTTGAGTTTCTGGTATGGCTGTAATAAACTTTTCTGTTTGCCTAAGGTGTCCTATGGATGTACCAAGTTTTGTATTTCTACATTGGAAAAATTTACTTTCATTTTCCATAGAACCAATTATTTTGACTTTTCTAGGGGTCGCCACTGAGTCATTTTTCCTATTTTTTTTTCAGGGACTTCAAATACATACATTTTTGCCGGGCTTGAAGTCTGGGACCAATAAAAATGACTTTTAGTTGCACGTTTACTGGGTCAAATTGAAAATCATTTTTCAGAAAAATTATAATAAAAAAATATATACCAAATTATAATAAAATAAAATATACCTCGAGCAAAAACGACAAGATAAACGCCTGTCTATTTTACACACATGTGTTTAGCTCATTTTGCCCAAGTTTGGTGTCTGTGGAATGAAGCAGCTATTTTCTGTTGTTTTTTAAAAGAGAGGTTGTATTCTAAGTCGGTTCACATCTTCAATTTAAAATGTCCGCCTTCCCGTGTGTGATAAGGTGTGGTCCCCTTTGGCTTTTTTGTTCATAAGCCCATGGTGGATATGTGTACCAAGTTTCATTTGCCTACAACAAACTAAAAATTTCACTTCCCATTGACTTTTTCACATATTTGGAACGTTGCTATGGCAACACATTTATAGATAGGGGTGGTTGTCATTGGCTTTTATGCTCGTCATGACATAAGAGATGTGTGAACCAAATTTCATGTTTCTATGACAAACTAAATTCTTGGGTCCCATTATAAGTTTGTAGGGGGCGATAAGATATCAACAACAAAGTCACAAATTTGGTTGGCACACGTGTCTAGATGATACTCACCAAATTTGGGGCCATTTAAATTAAAACACAATGATTTGCATCTTCTTGCGCAAGGGGTGCGATTTTAGTGGCCATGCGTTTCACCCCACATGGCGGACTTCCTGTTTAGTTTAGGGTGTGGCTGTCATAGACTTTTCTGTTTGCCCTGAGGTGTCCTATTGATGTACTAAGTTTCATTTTTCTACGTTGGAAAAAAGTTACTTTCACTTTCCATAGGCCCAATGTATTTTGACTTTTCTAGGGGCCGCCACTGAGTCATTTTTCGTATTTTTTTCGGGACTTCAAATACATATATTTTTCGCCGGGCTTGAAGTCTGGGACCAATAAAAATGACTTTTAGTTGTTGGTTTACTGGGTCAAATTGAGAATCATTTTGCAGAAAAATTATAATAAAAAATATATACCGAATTATAATAAAAAAATATAACTCGAGCAAAAAGTCTAGAAAAACACTTGTCTCTTTTACATACATGTGTTTAGCTCATTTTGCCCAAGTTTGGTGTCTGTGGAATGAAGCAGCTTTTTCTGTGTACTTTTAAAAAGAGGTGTATTTTAAGTCGGTTCACATTTTCAATTCAAAATGGCCGCCTTCCTGTGTGTGATAGGGTGTGGTCCCCATTGGCTTTTTGTTCATAAGCCCATGGTGGATGTGTGTACCAAGTTTTATTTGCCTACAACAAACTAAAAATTTCACTTCCCATTGACTTTTTCACATTTTTGGGACGTTGCTATGGCAACACATTTATAGATAGGGGTGGTTGTCATTGGCTTTTATGCTCGTCATGACATAAGAGATGTGTGTACAAAATTTTATGTCTCTATGACAAACTAAATTCTTGGGTCCATTATAAGTTTGTAGGGGCGCTGGAGAGCCATTTCTAAAGATAACCCTTTTATTTACATATTTTTTGTTCAGGTCATGAATGTGCACAAACGCCTTTTGGGTCCAACTCGATCCGAGAAGGCGTTTGAGAGTTAAGAGACGTTTATTTTCAAAAATGGCCACCTCGTTACAGGCTTGCCACACCCATACCCGATAAGATATCAACAACAAAGTCACAACTTTGGTTGGCACACGTGTCTAGATGATACTCACCAAATTTGGGGCCATTTAGATTAAAACACAATGATTTGCATCTTTCTGCGCAAGGTGCGATTTTAGTGGCGCGTTTCACCCCACATGGCGGACTTCCTGTTAAGTTTAGGGTGTGACTGTCATTGACTTTTCTGTTTGCCCTGAGGTGTCCTATGGATATACCAAGTTTCATTTTTCTACGTTGGAAAAAAGTTACTTTCACTTTCCATAGGCCCAATGTATTTTGATTTTGTAGGGGTCGCCACTGAGTCATTTTTCGTATTTTTTTTTCGGCGACTTCAAATACATAAATTTTTCGCCGAGCTTGAAGTCTGGGACCAATATAATGACTTTTCGTGCATGTTCACTGGGTCAAATTTAGGATCATAGGTCGACAAGAAAGATAAAAAAAAAAAAAAAAAAATCCGAGCAAAAACAATAGGCCCTCCCGGCCATCAAAAAAAAAAAAAAAATCCGAGCAAAAACAATAGGCCCTCCCGGCCATCACCGGCTCGGGCCTAATAAGAACGCTAACAGAAACAATAGGTGCCTACGCACCTTCGGTGCGCTTGGCCCCTAATAAATTAGCAGGCTAGTCTATTGTGAATAATTTGTATTTGATTTGTAAATTATTGCATTCCTTTTTTATTCACAATTTGTTTAGTGTCTCAACTTGTTTAGAATCAGATTTTGTATTCCATGTAACAATAGTTTAGTATTTTATCTACTTTTAGGGCGAGCTTTAACAGTCTATAACATAGGAATCTTTTTATTTTGTCTCAGGAAATGCTAAGCTAAAGCTAAGTAATTTCTCCTGAGTAAACTGCCTGTTGTGGTTAATTTAAGCAAAACACACGTGTTGTTATTAGACAACTCGGAGAAAGATAAGTTTAACTTTTAATTGATGCGCAGCACCGTGTCACTGAGAGCGGTGGTCTACACCTCCTAGTCCTGGTATTCAACAGGATGATGCCTTGGAAAACTGTAAACTGGCATTCTCAATAGCAGGTGTAAGTTCAAAAGTCCAAAGATCCATACTCTTCAGCATGGAGCGCCCCCCTCTGAAATAACGCCAAAAAACACCTCAGACTGTGGCTGAAGAGGGACTTGCTGTTGTTTATAGACTTTAACCCCATTCTCCCTCACAGAGGACCTAATAGAGGACCTTGGACTCTCCAACTCCATCTTCCTCTGGATTCTGGACTTCCTTTCAGACCGCTCCCAGAGGGTTAGAGTAGGCCTACCATATCTTATATCAACAGCCCTAGCCTCAATACCGGCTCCCCACTGCTCCCCTGCTCTACACCCTCTACACCCAACACTTGCCAACACTCAAATTTGCTGATGACACCACTGTGGGGCTCATCTCCGCGGGGGGTTTATCAGCTCAAGGGTATACCACTAAGACCAAGGAACTGATATTGTGGACTGCTGGTGTCCTTCTACCACTCCATTGTGAGCATTTTAACATACTGTGTGTGTGTAGTTTTCCAGTTGCACAACTGCAAACAGAAAAGTGATCCAATCCCCCACTTTAATATTAGGCTCAGTCGAGCTACCTCTGTCATAAATTCTATAAACAGACTCTATATCATGCTGCTTGACAACTGTTTATTCCCCAAATAGATCAAAAAGCAAAGCACGGAGCTCTTTATGTGAGGATTAGCAAGCTGCCGAAAATGCTACACAAGTGATTTTGGCAGTGTTGATCTTGACAAAGAAACACTCCGGGAATTGCTTTTGGCATGCAGGAATGAGTTCCCCGACACCACAAATGATGCAAACAGACATGCATATGAACAGTTTCTGTGTATGTGCAGCACTATAATGTAAGTCACACACTGCACAGCCTCCATTACTGTTAGTGAGTTTTGGTCAGACTTTCAGCACATGGATGTACTCATAAAAGCGACACTATGTAGCTTTTAGCCACTAGGATAACAGATCCCTCTACAAACTGACTGTAGAGAACTATCCAAAACCAGCAGGTTTTTTAAAGAAAAAATGATTTATTCTGAAACGGTAGGGTCTTTTTAGTGCATTCCGTACAATTCAATTCAATTCAAACTTTATTAGGGACACATAACAACTGGTCCATAGAAATAGAAATAAATAAAAAAAAAAGAAAATATAGCACAAAAAAAAAAAAACAACAATAAGTACATTATAAATAAAGGCAGGATCGCCAGTGTCTCCACATTCTAGAAGTAAATCTCACAGCGCTAATATCTGGACAGACCAGAGCTTGTATTATAAAATTAGCCAATTTCATTAATCTGCAATTAAAAGAGTAAATACAGAAGCGTATAGTGGCTGCACAAGTTCTAACACCGCAATTTACAAACATTTCGCTTGCACTACTACACCTTGGCACCTTCAATAGCATCCTCATAGAATCATTGTAGGCAACCGACAGTTTTTGCATGGACTTCTTCTTGTAGCTACGCCACAAGTGCGCAGTATACAAGGGGCAACAGAAAGATCTAAAAGTGCAGTTTTAACATTGGCAGAGCACATGTAGAATTCGGACGAGCATGTTTGCCTGCCCATATAACTTGCATTGCTGCCTATACATGTCTCTGTCATCGGAGAGATCACAAGTGACATAATGTCCAAGATATTTAAACTCATTGGTGGCTTGTAGAACATTTCCACACAGATAGAATTCAGGAAATGAAAGTTTTAGATTCTCTTTTGTTTTTACAATCATGATGTGGCTTTTAACAGCATTATACTGTATGTCGTATTCTAAGCCATACTGCGAGCAGACATTTAAGAGCTGCTGAAGGCCTGCACTATATGGGCACAGCAATACCAAGTCGTCTGCATACATCAGATGGTTACACAGAAAGTCTCCAACAATACAACCAGTTTTACACTCATTCAGCAGAACAGACAAGTCATCAATATAAATATTAAACAACAGAGGAGACAATATTCCACCCTGGCGTACTCCGTTACAGACCCGGAAAGATACAGAGATAGAGTCACCCCATTTTACCTGCATGGTCTGGAAGGAATACCAGAAAATAAGTATTCTCAGTAGGTATCCAGGGATACCACGCTTTGACAATTTACTAAACAATTTTTCATGATTTACCCGATCAAACGCTTTAGATGCATCCAAGAAGCACATGAAAATAGTGGTATTCTGAGAGTTATATTTATCCAGTATTTCCTTTAGCGCAAAAATACACATGTCAGTGCCATGTCCTTTCTTAAAGCCAAACTGGTTATTCGTTGTGTATAGATAAGGTTCAAGTGTATTTAAAAGAATTCTTTCAAGTGTCTTCGACAATGAGCTGGCTAGTGCTATAGGCCGATAGTTATTACTATCGCTAACTTTCCCTGTTTTATCTTTGATCACAGGGACCAGGACAATTGACATGAGAGAATCCGGCAGGAGGCCGTGAACCAGAAACCCTGTAAAGCAGATGGCCAGAAGAGGATACAATTTAGTGCTCGAAAACTTCAAATGTTCCGATGTCACTTTGTCACAGCCACTTGCTGTGTTATTCTTGAGCTTTGAGACAGCATCACAGACCTCTTGAGGTGTAACTATTACACCTGCATTGCTCTCTATGGCACCCACCACCGTTATATTGCTCTTGACACAATTAAACAGGTCATAATAGATTTTCTCCCAGAGCTGACAGATATTTTTGGAACCACTTATACCATTCACACTAGATGGAAGAGTGGTTCTACAGTTGTTGAGCATTCTGACCTCTTTCCAGAAGTCATTATAGCTATTGTTTTGTAGCTTTGATGCAAGAGAGTCTGCCCTTAGGGTGTTCTCATTTCTCTTAATATATCTAAGAGCATATTTAAACTTAGCATTAGCGCTTTTCTTGTGGTCAAACACCGGACCATATCTTGGTCTTCCAGCTACAACCCAGGCCTTAAATGCCTGCTGAGCTTTGGCATGTGATTCTTTAACAATTTTATTCCATCCAGGCTTGTTATTATGAGTGTTGTTCCTTCTTTTACATAAAGGTCTGCCAGACATAATTAAAGCGTTCAGAAGATTGTCATATAGGTGACAGTATTGTGCAGCATGTTCTTGATTAGTACAGTTAATATCACGACACAATAGGGCATCTTTTGGGAGTTGGATACCCTTAAGAAGCTGGTCAGTTCTTTGTGTGTAAGTATTCACATCCTCATAAGTAAGTTTAGACCAGTCTGGGCTGTCGCTATTAATACTGTCCACAGAGGCAGAGAGTGGAGTCAGTTTAGGGATATTTTCCAAGTTAAGATAAATAACAAAGGGCATATGATCAGCTGTAGCCATATTGTAGTCAATCTGCATCCTGACAATGGAGGCATGTGCATCAGCTGTACAAATGCAGTGATCCAGCCAGGATGTAGTATGCCAAGCATCACTTACATAAGTAAAGCTTTCAACAGGCAGAAACACCTGACTGGACAGTACCAAACCACTGTCAACACAGAACTGTTTTAGATGATTGCCAAAAGAAGATCTTAAATCAGAAATGTCAGCATTCATATCCCCAACCACATATACACAGGAGCAGTCACTAGTCTGTATAAATGTCAAAATACATGCTAATCTGTTTACATACTCATCTTCATATTCAGCACATTCATACGGAGTATATACATTTAAGATGATAAACTTGCCATTATTACAACAGACTTCAAGCCCAATAGCCCAGTCTACGCCAAATCTTAGCACCTTAACCATACTGTCATAGTTCTTTCGCCAGAGAATGGCAACACCACCTGGAATTCTTCCTTTATTCAATTTAGAATTCAGATCAGTTGTAGACTCGCCAGCGCCATAAAAGTCCGTATGAAGCCCATTAAGCCTATCAAGGTCCTGTTTGGCCAGAAAGGTCTCTTGTATGCACAACACATCACAGGCTTCTAAGAGCTTGTCCACAATAAAACGCCGCGCTTTATCCCCTTCACTGTGCCCAACACGCAGACCGCGCGCATTATAAGACACAACGGAGAAAGTCATATTTGTAGGACATATTCTCAGCTACTGCTCTCGCTTACCAGGCCCTGGTCCACGCGGGTGATTTCGTGTACAGCCGGGAGCTGACCTACAGAGGTCTTACCGTGGTCGCAAGGCATATGCACACCTCCAGGTTGACGCATTTCATAGTAGCGACGTATATATGTCCCAGCAGGCCATAGGTTAGGGTCATACATAACGGCAATGTCATTGCACTCAGCTGTAACATGAAACGAACTGAAGCGGCTCTGAACCGTTGCAATCTTCTTACATGTGACTGACGTGTTGTTTAATTTCACCATAAGATATTCACGTAAAATGTCAGCTTCAAGTGTGGGGTCAAAACGTGTAGCAAACAGACTCACCAGTTTAGTTGTTACCACTTGGATGCTGCTAGCAGTGCAAGTGCCAGTTATGCCAGATACTTTCTTACGCTCCCTCCTCCCGGGGGCTCGTGTAGCAGGAGGATTCTTATCAGCTTTGAACTGTGGCCCATGCTTTACACGCCGGCCTTCTTTGACAACTGTGGTCCACTCCCTAGCAGAGGCATGACTTTCTGCTGGCACATTAAAATCCAGATTCACCGCTGACACATCAGACCAGGACGACATCCCTGCTGATCCTTCTTGTAAAGCACACTCCCCTGTGAGTACTTCAGGAGCAATACGATTTTGCTCAATCTCTGACACGCGTCTATTAATACTTTCTGTGGATATTTGCAGGTTTGCGCAGACATTAGTCTGCTCCTGTAGTGCCTTTCTCATATCCAGTACTTCTCGGCTAAGTTGCTCCACTCTGCTTAGAAGAGCGGATGCGTCCATGCTTCCAAAGCCTACGACCGGCAGGTCATTCAAATAATGTGACACAAAACGTGGAATGTTTTCACCACATTCATTGAGCACTTTTATACACGCTTTGATATTATTTATATCCTTCTGTGGCCCTTTGTGCGCGATATTACGCACTGTTGTCTTAGGGCAGACTTCAAAGAGAATCCTCTTTGATTCCTCAATCCATTCCGAGGAGAAATTGTTAGAGACCAGAATAATGATTTCATCTTGCGTCAAAGTATGCATCTTAACAACCAAGAAGTTCAATAGTTCATCTTCAACAATGACTCTACCACTTGACGTTTTATAGATCTCAGGTTTTTCACGCCGTCGTGCACCACTACCAGCAGGCAGGCTCCGCCATCTTTCACGAACATGCTCAAATACAACTCTTCTAGGATCCAGTATATTGGCTTATTTTTTCTCCCTATGTTTTGAGCTGCTAAGCATGCACCCTGTGGTAGGAATTATATATAATTTTTATCAGAGTTTTCTGTCCAGCTGATGATACTGTGTAGAGAACCATTAAATCAGTACAAGAATGTATATTTTGGGAATATAAAATTATGCAATGCTACTAGCTAAAAGTTAGTTTGTGTTACTTTAATGACAGTGTTACTTTAATGACATTTTTACTTTGTGATCATTCCACACTAAAGCTCAGCTGTGAGCTGACCTCTTCCATGCAGTTAATCAGGCTGAATATAGGAGAAGCAGAACAGCAGCAGAAGCCTACAGAACTGTGTGAGTGTATGTGATTCTTGTTTTGAGAGACCAGTGAGCAGGCCGTTACAGTAATCTAACCTGCTGGAGATAAAAGTATGGATAAGTTTCTCTAAGTCTGGTTGAGACATCATCCCTTTTACTCTGGAAATGTTTTTAAGGTGATAAAATGCAGATGATGTAATTGACTTAATGTGACTGTGGAAATTCAAGTCTGAGTCCATGATGACCCCTAGATTTCTAACCTGATTTTTACATTTTAGAGAAAGAGACGCGAGGTGGCTGCTAAAACTTTCCCTTTGTTTCTGTGGCCCAAAGATGATTAGTTCAGTCTTGTTTCTGTTCAGTTGGGAGAAAATTATTTTGCATCCACATGTCAATCTGTTTGATGCAGTGACACAGTGAATGGATTGGTCCATTTTCACCTGCTGTGAGTGAAATGTAAATCTGAGTGTCATCTGCATAATTATGGTAGGATACGCCACAGCTGCGTATTAACTGGACTAAAGGAAGCATGTAGAGATTGAATAATAGAGGTCCGAAGATAGACCCCTGTGGAACCCCACATGTCAGGGCCATTTGGTCTGACACACAGTTACCAACCGAAACAAAGTACTTCCTGTCTTCAAGATAGGACTGAAACCATTTAAGGGCAGTTCCAGTGATACCTATCCATTCCTCTAATCTTTGTGTCAGGATTTCATGGTCCACTGTATCAAACGCAGCACTCAAGTCCAACAGAACTAAGACAGAGACGTTGCCTGCATCAGTGTTCATTTGTGACTTTGATAAGTGCAGTCTCAGTGCTGTGATGGGGCCTGAATCCTGACTGAAAAGGATCAAAGCAGTTGTTAAGTAATAGAAAGTCATTAAGTTGCTGATATACAACTTTTTCGATGACTTTCCCTAAAAATGGCAGGTTTGATATGGGCCGATAGTTGTTGAGCACTGTAGCATCAAGACTGTTCTTCTTTAGGAGAGGCTTAATGACAGCAGTTTTTAAGGGCCTTGGAAATGTTCCAGACTGTAAGGAATTATTGACTATATCAGTTAGTTGTGGTAACAAACTGCTTAGTACTGATTTTAGAAATCAAGTGGGTAAAACATCGAGGCAGCAGGTGGATGAACTCAGGCTGGAGACAGTTTTTTCAATTGTTCTGTCATTAATGGGTGTAAAATGTGTTAAACCAACCAAGTGTCTCCTAGGTGGCTGCAGTGTTGTTTTATGCCCTTTGGATTGTATCGCATGTTTAATGCCTTGAACCTTGTCGTTGAAAAACAATGCAAACTCATTGCATTTAGTGGTGGAAACTAATTCTGGTGGAAATGGAGCTGGAGGGTTTGTTAATCTGTTCACTGTAGCAAACAGGACACGCAGGTTGTTACTGCTGTTGTTGATGATCTCTGAGAAGAATATTTCTCTTTCTTTTTGCAAAGTTTGATTTAAAACATGCAAATTTTCTTTGTATACCTCATAATGAATTAAGAGTTTCGATTTACGCCATTTTCTTTCGGCTTTTTGGCATTCCGTTTTCTGTGCCCTGACAGAGTGAGCATTGCTCCATGAAGCCTTCTGCCTCGTCCTGATCACTTTAACCTTAACAGGAGCAATGGTGTCCATAACATTTAAAACACCTTAAGTATAACAATTCAACAAATCATCAACTTGACCTGATGAGGCATTTTCAAACCTGATAATATACTAACCATAAACTTTGTCCTGGTGTTATCGTTAATGTGTCTCTTTTTTACAACAGTAGGCCCAACAGCAACTTTTGGAATTATGGACAGATGAAAAAAGACGCATTAATGATCAGATAGAGCAACACACAGTCAATCACAGTGACATCTGAAATATGAACACCTTCAGTAATGACCAGGTCCAGAGTGTGACCTCTGTTATGGGTCGGCTCATTAACATGCTGACAAAGACCAAAAGGATCAAGAATAGTAGAAAGTTCTTTGGCATTTCTGTCACAAACATTATCCACATGCACATTAAAATCACCTGATATGACTATTTGTTCAAATTCTGTGCAAATAACCTAAAACATTTCAGTAAACTCATTAATAAAATCATGACATTGTTGGGGTGGTTTGTAAAGAACTACATATAAAATAGATGGAGAAAACCTCAACTCCATTTTGAATGACACATACTCAAATGATGAAAACTCTCAAAGTGATAGCTTCTGGATAAGAATATTATCCCTAAGAAAGGCACATACACCACCATCCTTTTTGTTTTCCCGTATTTTGGATAAAAATGTGAAATTCGATGGGTTGGATTCAATAAGGACCACATTTCCAGTCCTGCTGTCTAACCATGTTTCTGTTAAAAACATAAAATCAAGCTTATTTGAAGTTATAAAATCGTTAATTAAAAAAGATTTGTTTCCCAAAGACCTGACATTGAACACTGCAAGTTTTAAGTCCGTTTGAGCAGGACCTGACTTTATCTGTTTGCAGGGGATTTGAATCAGATTTGTCTGATTAGACAATCTAACTGTTATTCTCTTCTTTAATCTGCGACTTCTGACTGTAGTTATGGAGCTGGGGGGGGAAGTGTGCTCTCCCAGGGCCTCAGGTTGATAAGTGGTTTATTATGACGAAAAGTCCTGGAACAGCAGAGGCCCTCAGTGTCCTAATCACTGATAGTAGCCTTGATGCTAGTCAAGGCTTTTGGAGCTGGTCTGGGAGGAGCTGGTTTGGGAGGGGGTGGAGGGGGTCTGACAGGGGTGCATTGGACTCTAGGTAGTGGCCGAGGTGAAGCAGTGGTACTCCTGGGTGGTATTGGGGGTGATGTTTTTAGCGATGATGATAGAACCCGGTGCACGTGGCAGAGTGGTTAGCACTCCTGCCTCACAGCAAGAAGGTCGTGAGTTCAAAACCCGGCCGATTCAGACATTCTCGGCCGCCTCCGGTCTTTCTGTGAGGAGTCTGCATGTCCTCCACGTGTTACCGTGGGATCTCTCCGGGTACTCCGGCTTCCTCCCACCGTCCAAAGACATGCATGTATAGGTTAACTCTAAAGAGTCCCTAGTGAATGAATGTGAGAGTGAATGGTTGTTTGTCACTGTCTATGTCTAAATGTCAGCCCTGCGACTAACTGGCCATTGTCCAGGGTGTACCCCGCCTCAGGCCCAAAGCTGCTGGAATAGGCTCCAGACACCCGCGACCCCTAACGGGACTAAGCGGTAGAAAATGAATGAATGAATGATAGAACCCGTGACCTGGCCAAGTTAGGTGTAAGGGGTATCATCTTAATTCCAGATTTAACTAAACTTCCCATGTGATCTGGAAATCCCATTGGTGAATCCGGAGATGGTACAGGGATGGTGAGGTCCGCAGAAGGTGTTGATGTTACTGGGGGGGTCCATGGTCCTATTGGGGGAGTCCATTTCAGTGGTGGAGGTGTTGATGGTGGTACAGTCAGATGAGGATCCTTGGCTGGTGAGGCAGGAGTGCTTTTTTTATTCAGTGGCTGAGGACCCTTTCTTTGTTCAAGAGGGCGCCCAAAACCATTTAGGTGTCTCAGGGAGTGCAGGCGATTATCCGTTAGCCTCCTGACCCCTCCCCTGTTTTGATGTGGGCCCTTTCCTTTGAACAGGTCGTCACGTTGCCAAAACAAGTTAAAGTTATCAATGAAGTGTACTCCTCTTGTCTCACAGGCCTTGGACAGCCATGTATTCAATGCAAGCAGCCGACTGAATTTATTGATCCTTCTGTCGATGTTTGGGAGTGGTCCACTGATAAAGGATTGCACTTCCAGGTTTTCAAATTTATCTAAAAGCCTGGAGAAATCCTTTTTTAAAACTTCTGATTCCCCCTTCCTGGTGTCAACTGCACCCACGTGTAACATCAGCTGTTTAATCCCTGTGTGTTTGGACATGACTTGGGGGAGGAGTGCTGTTATATCAGTGACTGTAGCACTTGGAAAGCTGCATGTAGCAAATCTACCGTTGTTTATGTCTCTGATAGCACCGTCTCCAAGCAGCAAGATATCTCTGTCCTTGACTTTTGGCATAGATTCTCTGTCACTGTTTGTCTGGTGCTTTTCCACAGATTGGTGGTTGGAATCTGTTTTTTAGCTGGATGTCTGGTGATGCTACATATGCTCTTGTGATGCCAGCATTCTTTTTTCTAATCCAGTGCTGCTTTGGCTGGGCACCAAGTTTATGCCAATGATATAATTTTGTTTAAATCCCTTTGCTTTGCTCAGTTTTGGGAATGACACTGTATCATCCAAGTTTAAATTCACAGTCTTACCACATTGTGTGATCGGTATTGTCTCCTGAAGTCCTCTTTCAGATTCCAAAGCAAACATCTTCTTTTGTAGCACACTGATTTCCTGTTGATATTTCCAGCAATTTTGGCAGAAAGAGTTTGTAGTTGTTTTTACCGCAGACATGTTGAAAAATAGATACCAAGGCTCCAGTCGCTCGGCGGGTCCAACGTGTTGTTTAAAAGGTAAAAAAAAACAAGTAAAAACATAAAAGCAAAATCCAGTTTAAACGAAAGTAAAAAGTACTGTAAAAAAGTTAATCATAAAATCATTGGCTAAATGTAGAGATAACTAAAAAAGAAAAGTAAAGCAGGCATGAGCAAGCAGAGGTGCGACTGCACTCTTCAGAAGCAGGAAGTATAGCAGGAAGTATAGAGAGTAAAGACCATCGACTCTACCTGCACACGACTCCACCTAACATGGACACACCCACAGAGGACCTGAGTATTGCACGTTTTTAAGTACTAAATGTTTGCACTTATAACTTATTATTTCTACTTTTAATTTCTTCTTACATATTTCCTTTTCGGCTCTTCAATGTGTTTTCAAATTCCTATTATCATTTCAACACGAAAATTATCATCTGTTTCTTTTTCCCCTTCTACTTTCCCAATAGGCTTGTGGAACTGCCAGTCTGCTGTGAACAAAGCTGATTTCATTACAGCTTTTGTTCAACATTCTGGTCTTTCAGTTGTAGCACTTACAGAAACATGGATCAAACCAGAGGACTCTGCCACTCCCGCTGCCCTCTCCCATAATCACACTTTCTCCCACAGTCCTCGCCTCACTGGAAGGGGCGGACGGACCGGACTACTTACCCCTACCGACTGGAAGTTTAAACAGCTATCACCCTTGTGTGACAACAGCTCCTTCGAGTTCCATGCTGTTACCATCACCCACCCTGTTAAAAGTCATTTTGTAGTTATCTATCGGCCCCCAGGTCCGCTTGGACATTTCTTGGAGGAGTTGGATGCGCTTCTTTCATCCTTCCCTGAGGATGGTACTCCTCTGGTGGTATTAGGAGACTTCAACATCCATCTTGAAAAGCCACAGGCTGCTAACTTCAATAACCAAACTGCATCATTTGACCTCAATTGGGTTTCCACATCGGCAACCCACAAGTCTGGTAACCAACTACATCTTATCTACAAGATACTGCTCCACTCAGCACACTCAGGTCACGCCACTGCACACTTCTGATCATTTCTTCATAACTCTCGACCTTGACCTAACTTCTCCAGACACTACAATTGTTTTACTGCTGGTCACTTTCCGACGCAACCTGCGTACACTCAGTCCCTCCCGTTTTTCCTCTGCTGTCTCTTCTGCACTCCCCTCTTCTGAGGAGCTCTCTCTTTTAAACACAAACAACACCACCGACACTCTGTGCTCCACGCTTACATCCTGCTTGGACAACTTATGCCCTCTTACATCTAGACCAGCCCGTACATCCTCGTCTGCCCCCTGGTTATCTGATGTTCTACGCGAGCACCGTGCCAGCCTCCGGTCAGCTGAGAGAAAATGGCGCAAGTCAAAAGATCCTACTAACCTCTGTATCTACCTGTCTCTCCTCTCTACTTTCACCGCTGATGTCGCCTCTGCAAAAACTGTCTACTACCATTCTAGGTTAATCAACTCATCCGACTCGCGCACTCGCTTTAAAACCTTCTCTGCCCTCCTTTGCCCGCCTGCTCCCCCACCTTCATCCGATTTCGCGTCTTTCTTTATAAAGAAAACGACCGCCATCAGCAGTCAGTTCTATGAGCCACTGTCAAGGAATCAATACACAAAATCAGATTTCTCTAGAGATCAACCTTCAACCAATTTGTGAATTAAATAATTGAAGTCAGACTCAACTTAAGTTTTTACATGCATGGGGAGAATCAGCATGTGGTGCATTGACTGCTTGTCCCACCAATGTAGTGCTCAGTCTACAGAATCTCCAACTGGCCACCTGAATGCTCCCTGGTTTTATTGAAACATAAACACAGTCTGCCTCCCCCCAACCACGCATGGCGGAGTTTGGCAGTTAGTTACAAAAACCAGTACATTTAAGAGTTATCTCTCTGCACCCAGCCTAAACACAGGAACTGTGAGTTAAGATAAACACTTGGGCTTGACATGTCTGGCTGAGTGCAGCTACATGACAGTTAATTACACACATACAATATTAATGACCCTTTCTTAGCAAAGGCATGTTGGCCTTTTTTGGTCATATAAAATTTGACAACTTTTACATACTGCAAAGTTCTAACATTTCCCTCCTATTTGTCAAATTTCACAATAAAACATCCATTATTCAACCCTCTGTTTGTGCAGTTTTAGGCAAATACTTCATAAAGCAGAGTTTTGGCAAACATAGAGAAATGAGATACTAAACTTTGTGAATCACAAAAAATAGTCAGAAAAATACTTATCCTTGGCCCAGATTGCCATCAGGCAGGTCATCGTCCTGGTCTAGAATCAGAAGTTGAATTTGCTCTGCATGAAGGACTGAAGTGACAGAGCCCTGTATCATTACATATATAAATTTAACAATTATTATTATTATTATTATTATTATTATTATCATCTTAGCCATCTGGACACGGAAACATGGGACCACACATGAGGTGAATAGGCAGAACAGAAACATAACTATAAGAACTGGGGTCAAGATTTTGAGAAGAATCTGGAACCATGTTCCGGAAGTAAACCAACTGGATAAGTCAAAATTAAACCAAGTGGAGTCGGGACTAGAAGTGAGGAAATCCTTAAGGTCAGCAACACGGTCATGGATAAGAGTCCAGTTAGCAGTAGAGTCAGGAATGTAAGTGCAACAGTGGTCAGGACCAAACTTGGCACAGAGGCCTCCCTCTGAAGCAAAGAGGTAGTCTAAGGCCATCTGATGAGAGACAAGCATGGCTCGCATGGCTCGGAGCTCGGGGTTATCTCTTAGCTGTGTTGTAATATCAGACAGAGCGTCAGTAAGGTCCTCAAGGGTCCACCAGACCTCATTGAGTCTGTGGCTCAGGTAAGCAATACCATACCAGGGGAGAAGAGTCATAGTAATACCTCTCCCATCACTAATAAGGGGGTCCCGTTTCTGTTTAAAAGCCCTGGACTTGGCTGGTGGAGTGAAGCTGCGCTTGTTTAGAGTGGAAGTACTTTTAACCTGGAAGTTGACAATCTTAATCGAGGGAGCTAACTTGGCAAGGTGACAAGTTCCACACCATTCCTTGGGGAGGTAGAGAAACACTCGTTTTCCACAAACCCAAACGTACTTCTGGGGGGCAGGGAAACTCTGGGTCCCAGGCATGAAGAGATTTATCATATTCTGATTAGTTTTGGGGGTAACAGTGTAGTTCAGTTCTGACAGGAAAGCGGACACATTAAGTGTGAATATATTTATCATGAACCCCGCTATCTCGTGTTTAACACCCCAACGGTGGCCTAAGTATTTACCTGTCACATTCCACGAGGGGATGGGAATTATCTCCTGGGCTTGGGAGTGGCCTAGAAAGTGGGCACCGGACTGGCACTTGCGGGAAAAAGCGAGGTGAGCTTTCTGAGGTTTTCGCCCTACGTGTATTCCTCCTACATTAGTCTGATTGGTTGTATTAGAGAAACAGATGGGTGCTCGCCAATTGAGGGGTTGGAGAAGGTATGAGACATTACACCAGGTACTAGGAGAACTGCTAAAAGTCAAATACTGCCAAGATAGTAGAGCACACATAGTTTTGTTAGCGGCAACCGGAATTGGCTCCATTAGAACGGTTTCATCATGAGTGTGTGATATTAATGAGCACACATAACAATCACCTGTAATGTTGAGGGTGTTTTTGGAGAAATTCATAAATTTCCACCAAACATTATCTGTAGGTTTGTGATTAGAATGATCATCTTGTGTGTGTCTAGTCAAATTAATGGATGTGGGTGTGGTGTGTATAGGCCAAATGATGAAAAACAGTGCTACCACAAGTAGAAGTGTAAACAAGAAGCACATAATAGAAGATACATTACAACATTGGCATCTTTTTCTCAGTCTCTGTCTTTCAGCCGGTGTCATCTTGCCTCGATGTCATCGATGGGTGCCCAGTAAAACTGTTAAAACACCTTTTTTCAGCGTAGTGGTGCCCAGTAGTTTATCTACTGTTAGAACACCATTGTTGTCACTGCTTTCAACAGAAGTCCTGCGTCTAGGAGGTCTTGAAGTCCTGCGTCTCAGTGTTGAGTTGATTTCTCAACTTACAGTGAGACAGATGAACCCACGAAGAGCGTCCTTCCACCTTCACAGCCGTTGGGGTGGAAAGTAGAACTCTGAAGGGTCCCTCCCAGCGGGGGCTGTTCCTCCCAGCGGGGGCTGTTCCAGCTCTTCCGCTTGATCACTTTGATGAAGACGTGGTCACCTGGTTTAAGGTTCTGTGGGGGAAAAGAAGGACCTTCTGGCAGTTCATTGATTCTTCTGCATTGTTTCAGTTCAAGTGTCTTTCTCATATAAGTTATTAAATCAGTCGAGGCGTCTGGATCATTTTTCACTTTAAGCTGTAAGTCTGGTAATGTAAATGATCTTCCAAACAACATTTCAAAAGGACTTTGTGTTTGTCCTTCAGCTGGTAAAATATGCATGTTCAATTTCACCAAGTCAATACATTCAGGCCATGGTCTTCCTGTGTCTTTGGTTGCTTTTATTAATTTGTTTTTAATTGTTCCATTCGTTCTTTCTACAAGGCCTGCTCCTTGTGGATGAAAGGCACAATGTCTTTTCAGGTTAATTTTGAAATGTTCTCCAATCCTGTCAATTACTTTATTTACAAAATGTGAACCATTGTCTGATCTGATCAGCTGTGGGATGCCAAAAGTAGGTATGATGTGTTTACAGAGTGCTTTAGCTACCGTTAAAGCATCAGGTTTTGCTGTGGGAAAGATTTCTACCCACTTTGTGAACACATCTATGATCACTAAACAATATTCTACACCTTGAGATTTGTTCAGTTGTATAAAGTCCATGTGTATAACCTGAAATGGATGCTCAGGTTCTGGAAAAACTCCTCTCTTTGGTCTCATACATCCTTGTGAATTGTTCTTGATGCACACAAAAATTTTTTGAATAAGTATTAAATCCACAAGCGTTGTATTGTCTCTGTACCTGGTCCACCATCCCTCCTGTTGACACATGGCAAGGCCCATGTGTCACTTCTGCTGCCCATTTGAACATGGATTTTGGGAGCCATGGCTTGTTGTCAGGTTCTTTGTACAGTCCATCTATTAGTCGTGCTCCTTTTTGTGTCCAGAGTTGTTTTTCTTGGTCAGACCACTTTTAACAGCTTCTGCAGCAGTTGTTTGTAGGTCACAGGCTTTCCTGTGCTTGTGGTAAATCCACGTTTTTCCCACTGACGACAAAATTGATGAACTGAACCAAAAGCATATTGGCTATCAGTGTAAACTGTCACATCCTGTCCTGTGAACATTTCACATGCTGTAGCTAGAGCATGCAGTTCCGCTGCCTGTGCAGAGAAGTTGGAGGGTAATTTACCACTCCGCAAGATGTCTGTTGTAGTAGTTATAGCATAACCTACGCAGTTTTGACCTAATTGGTTCTTTGCTGCAGAGCCATCTACAAACACTACATGTCCAGTAGGCAAAGGTGTGTCCTTTAAATCAGGTCTGGGCTTGTGAGTAGTCTCAGTCAGGCTAACACAGTCATGGGGGTCTCCGTCTTCAGCTATGGGTAATAAAGTAGCTGGGTTTAAGGTTGTACATCTCTCTACAGTCAGGTGTGGTTGTGAAAGTAGTAGAGTCATACATGACAGGTGTCTAGCAGGTGACATAAAGGACATGTTGGTCTGTAACAACGGTACATGAACAGCGGGGGGGACTAATAGCTTTAGTGGGTGATATAACACAACTTCTGCAGATGCCTTGACTGTCATTGCTGCGGCAATTACTGCTTGCACACAGCAGGGGGTGGCCCTTGCTACAGGGTCAAGCTGTGTTGAGTAGTAAGCTATAGGTCTGAGTTTAGTTCCATGTTGCTGTAATAGTACTGAGGTCATAAATCCTGCTTTTGAGTCACAAGTCTGTACAAATGGTTTAGCATAATCAGGTAATGCTAAGACATCAGTTGCTACTAAAGCAGTTTTGATTTTAACAAATGAGTCCTCTATTTCTGGTGTCCAGTTCAGGGTTTCAGACATTTTTAAGGGCTGTGAATGGATTAAATTTTGTAAAGGTTTAGTTATCACTGCATAGTCCAGAATCCAGAAACGACAGTAGTTAACTAAACCCAGAAAGGACATCATTTGTTTCTTTGTTGTTGGCTTGGAGCCTGTAACACTGCTGACTTCCTGTCCTCAGAGATTTTCCAGCCCTGTTCAGTGAGGATGTGGCCTAAATATCTCACTTCAGATTTCCAGCACTGCAATTTCTTTTTGCTGACTTTGTTTCCTGTCTCTCCTAGGAAACGTAGTAAATCAATGGTGTCTTTTCTGCACTGATCTTTGTCTTTATTAGTCACCAAAATGTCATCAACGTATATCAGAATTTGGCTACCATGTTTGGGGTTAAATTTAGACAAATTTGATGTTATGGCCTGGGAGAAAATCGTTGGACTGCACACGAATCCCTGTGGGACACGTGTGAACCTGAGTTTAATGCCCTTGTAAGTAAACCCAAACCACCCTTGTGACTCTGGATCCACTGGGATGCTAAAGAAGGCGTTGCTAAGGTCAATCACTGAGAAAAACTGCCTCTGGGTCCATTGAATTTAGCAACGTGTGTGGATTTGGGACATTTGGTGCTCTTTGTCTCACTGCTTCATTCACTGCTCTGAGGTCTTGGACCATCCTCCAATCCATAGAGGGTGGTGCTTTTTTAACTGGAAAAATGGGGGTGTTACATTCAGAACCTGGGCCTTCCTCAATTATGCCTGCTTGCAATAAACCTTTAATTACTGGATCAATTCCTTTTTCAGCATCTTTTTTCAATGGGTATTGACGTACTGCAGGTCTATATTCTGACTTTCCTGTTATTTTGACTGGTAAAATGTCTTTCATTAATCCTACATCAGTCGGGCCTTTGCTCCACACAGAGTCAGGGAGGATACGAAGGGCTTCCTCTTCCTCTGTGGTGAGCAAACATGTTTCAGATTGTCATTTTTCATCTCTTAGATGGACACTTGGGGTTGTAGTGACTCTTATGTTAAGTTTTGTCCTGTACCAGCCTGTGGACTCTGAATGCTCTGTTTTGGGGTCCTGTGTTTGGGACCAGTCCTTAGCTTGCTTTGCTAGAGCTAGGTAATGTTTAAAATTTTCCCATCGATCAGTGTAATCTTTAGCTAGGGAAACATGCGCATTCTCTGGATTGCTCATCAACATTCTGGCTTTTTCTGACATTTGAACATCTGTAAAGGCTGTTTGGTCTTTAAAATATAGATGGGTTAGGGTCAAAAGGGTTGGACCTAAACTGTGGACCGCATTATCATAGAGGGGGTCTGGTCCTGGTGTATGGTAACATGTAAATTTAGATTGTTCATAAAAACAGCTCCTCTTCTGACACAGTTATCTGCTAATGAGAGAAATGTCTTAGCTGTCTGTCCTGGATCAGAGGGTGGTATGTCCAGGCTCCACCAATAGTAAGGACTGCCCCTGGACTCAAGAACGTGCAGTGCAGTCTGTGTAGTCACTCCGTACCACCCCCATCGACCCATTGGTCAGGGGTACTATGGCCAGTCCTAAACCAGCTAAACGTCTGGTGGTACCGTCCCAAAAAGGTAAAAAATCGCTCTCACGTACCTTCTCTGGATCTGTTCCACATTGGTGGAATGATCTACCTGCTGCTACAAGATCAGCAGATTCTGTAGCCATCTTTAAAAAACACCTGAAAACACATCTCTTCCGTCAACACCTGACTGACAAACACTGAGTTCTACTTCCTTTCTATCGATTCCTTTCTTCAAAAAAACAAAACAAAAAAAAAAAAACAATCTCTTATCCTTAGCTGTGTATACTGTGTTGGGTTTAAACTGACTATTTTTTGTGCACTTATGCTTTTTGTACCTTGTGTTGTTAAAATTGCTTCCATTGTTTTCCTCATTTGTAAGTCGCTTTGGATAAAAGCGTCTGCTAAATGACTAAATGTAAATGTAAATGTAAATATGCCATATTCAAATTAAACAAGCTGACTACTTAACTTAAGAATGACAAAAGCAGATGGATTTTTGAAGTATTCTTGTACTTGAGACTGGTTTGCATCTTGAGACTGAGCTTTTAAAGATTGGGGACTCATCTCAATCAAGCACATTTGTTCTGGTCTATACTTACACGGGCCAAAAAGGGGCAGAGTGGTTAGCTCTCCTGCCTCACAGCTAGAAAGTCAAAACCCCGCCTGACTCAAACATCCTCGGCCAACTCTGGTCTTTCTAGAAGGAGTCTGCATGTCCTTCCTCTGTTACTGTGGGTTCTCTCCGGGTACTACAGCTTCCTCCCACTGGCCAAAGAGGAATAAGTCAATAGGTATAGCTCAATTGGCAACTCTAGTGTGTTGAGAGTAAATGTGAGCGAAAATGGTTGTTTGTCACTGTCTATGTCTAAATGTCAGCCCTGGCCAGTGTCCAGGGTGTCCCTGCCTAAGGCCCAAAGCTGCTGGGATAGGCTCCAGTCACCCGCAAACCCTAATGGGAATAAGTGTTGGAAAATTAATGACTGACCAAAACCACAATTTTTTTTTCTCCTCATTTTTATAGTGACTGTATAAACTAGTCTCTTCAAATGTAACCAAGAAGAGTTGAGCTCCTGTCTCTTGGATCAATATTATAGTGGCCTCAGTGGTTTTCATTACTATTGTCAGATTTTAAACTGTGTGTTCTTGTCCTCCAGATGCAGATCTACATGTACAACTCTGATGACTTTGACAGCCTCAGTGGTGCGCTCAGGGAGAAGAGAATCATCGCAGCCATGGCTGTGTTTTTACAGGTACAAGCTTTTCGTCATGAGTCACACACTCACATTGGTTTGTCACTCACTGATAGGTTTGTGTGGTTGTTAAGCTCAAGCTGTCATTTATAGCTAATGTAAGGTCAGTACTAAATATTAGTGTGGGTATACTCTAAAGCTAAACAGACAACCAACATTCTCATCTGCCCAGAGAGTATTCAATAAATGAACAGTGAATAAACCTCCTCTTTGTCATATATATACCTAAGCAGTGGTGGAAATAGTACCAACTATTTTTACTCAAGTAAAGGTTCTGTTACATGGACAAAAGTAACACAATGTAATTTCTAAGGCTGTAAGCACAATAAAAGACTAAAATTGAAAATGCAGCAGCAAAATTCACATGGGCTGTTTACTTTTCATATAACTCCAATAAATATCCTGCTGTAAAGTATATTTGGGTTGATGTAACTGGATAAATGGGGTGCACGTGGCAGAGTGCTTAGCACTCCTGCCTCACAGCAAGACATTTGTGAGTTCAAAAACCCGGCCTCAAACATTCACGGCCGACTCAGGTCTTTCTGTGAGTCTGCATGTCCTCCATGTGTTACTGTGGGTTCTCTCCGGGTACTCCGGCTTCCTCCCACCGTCCAAAGACATGCATGTATAGGTCAATTGGTAAATCTAAAGTGTCCCTAGTGAATGAATGTGAGAGTGAATGGTTGTATGTCACTGTCTGTCTCTAAATGTCAGCCCTGCGACTAACTGGCCACTGTCCAGGGTGTACCCCGCCTCAGGTACACTCATTTACATTTCTTATCCAAGGTTTTGAAAAAAAAACAGTTCTCTCAGTTACATTTTCTTGAATCCATCATCAGATGTTCAGATGACATCTCAAAATATTCTCTGTTTGAATGAGGAAAAAAATGAAACTCATTGTGTTTGGCACGTCCAAACTGACCGGTGTTTCAGCTCTGGGTCCTGTTGCTTTGGTCCAAAAATTTGGTTTTGGGTGAAACTAGACAGCAGTCTAAAATTTGACAAACAAATAGATTCTGTGGTTAGGGCAAGCTTTTTTCAGCTTCGCCTCCTTTCAAAGATTAAACCCCTCTTGGGGCGGCAGTAGCTCAGTGGTAGAGCGGCCGTCCTTCACCCAGAAGGTAGTAGATTCGATTCCCGCTCTCTCCACAGTTCATACTGTCGTTGTGTCCTTGGGCAAGACACTTTATTTATTTTATTTTATTTTATTTAAAGTTTATTTAACAGGGACCATACAAGCAAACATAGTTACAATACAAAGCCTGTAACTGATGTGCAGCATATAGAGATTATAGCTAGTGCTAATTTTCAACTCCTGTCCCTGGTTGGGCATTTCTAAGAACATTATAACCCACCTTGTCTCGTATGAATGTGTTAGAATGTTGATGGTGTTGGTCGGAGAGGCCGTAGGCGTGGAAGGGCTGCCACGCCTCTGTCAGTCTGCCCCAGGGCAGCTGTGGTTACAGATGTAGCTTACTACCACCAGTGTGTGACTGTGTAGTCAATGAATAATTGATATGTAAAGCGTCCTTGAGCTCTGGAAAGGCGCTATATAAATAAAACTATATATATATATATCTTGAGTCACGCTGACCTGGAGAAAGCTAACCATGCTTTTGTTAGCTCTCACATAGATTGCTGCAATGCGCTCTATGTGGGACTGGTCTTCACTGTTTGCAGCTTGTGCAAAACGCTGCTTCCTGTCTGCTGACTAACAGTCGTAAAACATGAGCACATAACACCTGTCCCGTTCTGCAATGGCTCCCTGTCCAGTTCAGGATATATTTTTAAATGTTTATGTTGGTTTTTAATGCACCTTCTTATTTGTGTGAGATTTTAACCCCGCAGAGCTGCTGTTCTGCTGGGCATCATCTGCTGAAGGTGCCCGGTCCCGGTTCAAACAGTGGGTCGATTGTTCTTTTGCAGTTGTCGGTCCTAAACTCCGAAACTCTTTGCCCACTCTTTGTTCCATCACTGACCGGCGTCTGTTTAAAGCCAAATTTAAAACCCACTTATTCAGAATGGCTTTTTGCACTTAGTGGCTCTGTGACACCGCTCTGTTTTTATTGTGGTAAAGTGTTTAAGTATGTTTATCTATTGTTAATTTTGTACAGCACTTTGACCACTCTGTGGTAAATAATTTATTATATATAGCACCTTTGCAATATATAAAAAATAAATGATTGATTAATTGATTATTGTTTTTTGGATGATGCTCTAATACTATCTTGTTATTTATAACAATAACAGTTGTGTTGAATTATGCTTTTAAACAATCAATAAAAAGTAGACATAAGAGGGTTCAGCTAATTTACTTTTACATTTTCTGCATCCTCAGGTCAGGGGAAAGGACAACCTTGCTGTGGAGCCCATCATCCAAGGACTCAAGGGCGTGGTGCATCATGGTGAGTGCTTATTCTTTTAAAAAAGGATTTCTCCAGGCTTTTAGATAAACTTGAAAACCTGGAAGTGCAATCCTTTATCAGTGGACCACTCCCAAACAGTGGTAGGTGGTTCGATTCCCACTCTCCCCACAGTTCATACTGTCGTTGTGTCCTTGGGCAAGACACTTAACCCTTGCCTC
Source organism: Perccottus glenii (assembly GCA_024416835.2). Classification (NCBI taxonomy): domain Eukaryota; kingdom Metazoa; phylum Chordata; class Actinopteri; order Gobiiformes; family Odontobutidae; genus Perccottus; species Perccottus glenii. The sequence continues at coordinate 62,959,314 of CM044546.2, forward strand.
CAGTGGTGTTCCAGCTGTAACACGGGTGAATAGACCCTTAATGTAAGTCGCTTTGAATGAAAGCGTCAGCTAAATTAATAAATGTAATGTAAATGTAACGTGACGACCTGTTCAAAGGAAAGGGCCCACATCTAAACAGGGGAGGGGTCAGGAGGCTAACGGATAATCTCCTGCACTCCCTGAGACACCTTCTGGGCGTCTCTTGAACAAAGAAAAGGTCCTCTGAGAAGCCATCAGCCACTAAATGAAAATAGCACTCCTGCCTCACCAGCCAAGAATCCTCTACTGACTGTACCACCATCAACACCTCCACCACTGCTATTGACCCCCCCAAATAGGACCCTGGACCCCCCCGTAACATCAACACCTTCTGCGGACCTCACCATCTCTGTCCCATCCCCGGATTCACCAATGGGATTTCTAGATCACCTGGAAATTTTGGTAAAATCTGAAATTAAGATGATACCCCTTACACCTAACTTGGCCAGACCACGGGTTCTATCATCATCCCTAAAAACATCATCCCCAATTCTCCAGCAGGTTAGATTACTGTAACGGCCTGCTCACTGGTCTCTCAAAACGAGGGTTAAGACAGCTGCAGCTTATTCAGAACGCGGCTGCTCGGGTTCTCACCAAAACCAGGAAGTACAACCACATTACGCCAGTTTTAAAATCTCTGCACTGGCTTCCTGTTGCTCAGAGAATAGACTTTAAAACAGCACTGCTGGTTTACAAGTCTCTTAATGGTTTAGCACCAGAATATATTTCTGACTTCCTCTTTAGCTCCGCCTACATTACAACATAAATTTTTTTTATCTGCACTCTTCTTTTAAAATGTTTTTAATTTTTCTAATGTTTCTTAATCTAAATGTTGTAAATTGTCTTTTATTCCTGTAAAGCACTTTGAGTTACCCAGTGTATGAATTGTGCTATATAAATAAAATTGCCTTGCCTTTACTTGCCGCTTTTACCGAGCCTTCAAACCTTCTGGTCTTTCAGTTGTAGCACTTACAGAAACATGGATCGATCCAGAGGACTCTGCCACTCCCGCCGCCCTCTCCCATAATCACACTTTCTCCCACAGTCCTCGCCTCACTGGAAGGGCCGGAGGGACCGGACTACTTATTCCTACTGACTGGAAGTTCAAACAGCTATCACCCTTGTGTGACAACAGCTCCTTCGAGTTCCATGCTGTTACCATCACCCACCCTGTTAAAAGTCATTTTGTAGTTATCTATCGGCCCCCAGGTCAGCTTGGACATTTCTTGGAGGAGTTGGATGCGCTTCTTTCATCCTTCCCTGACGATGGTACCCCTCTGGTGGTATTAGGAGACTTCAACATCCACCTTGAAAAGCCACAGGCTGCTAACTTCATTAACCTAACTGCATCATTTGACCTCAAGCAGGTTTCCACATCGGCAACCCACAAGTCTGGTAACCAACTAGATCTTATCTACATAAGATACTGCTCGACTCGCCACACTCAGGTCACGCCACTGCACACTTCCGATCACTTCTTCATTACTCTCGACCTTGACCTAACTTCTCCAGACACTGCAATTGTTTTACCGCTGGTCACTTTCCGGCGCAACCTGCGTACACTCAGTCCCTCCCGTTTTTCCTCTGCTGTCTCTTCTGCGCTCCCCTCTTCTGAGGAGCTCTCTCTTTTAAACACTAACACCGCCACCGACACTCTGTGCTCCACGCTTACATCCTGCTTGGACAACTTATGCCCCCTTACATCTAGACCAGCCCGTACATCCTCGTCTGCCCCCTGGTTATCCGATGTTCTACGTGAGCACCGCGCCAGCCTCCGGTCAGCTGAGAGAAAATGGCGCAAGTCAAAAGATCCTACTAACCTCTCTATCTACCAGTCTCTCCTCTCTACTTTCTCCGCTGATGTCACCTCTGCAAAAACTGTCTACTACCATTCTAGGTTAATCAACTCACCTGACTCGCGCACTCTCTTTAGAACCTTTTCCGCCCTCCTTTGTCCGCCTGCTCCCCCACCTTCATCGGATTTAACAGCTGATGATTTCGCGTCTTTCTTTGTAAAGAAAACGACCGCCATCAGCAGTCAGTTCTCTGCGCCACCACCTGTCGAGCTCATTCAGACCCCTGATATGTGTTTGCTCACTTCCTTCTCTCCTCTAACTGAAGCAGATGTTTCCAAGGTCATTAGTTCTAACCACCCTACTACCTGCCCGCTGGATCCCATCCCCACACATCTCCTTCAGGCCATTTCTCCATCTGTCGTGCCTGCTCTCACCCACATCATCAACTCATCTCTTTCCACTGGGTCCTTCCCCACAGCTTTCAAAGAGGCCCGCATCACACCACTACTGAAGAAACCCACTCTTAACCCTACTCTGCTTGAAAATTACAGACTGGTTTCCCTCCTTCCCTTCGTTGCCAAAGCTCTGGAGCGAGTTGTGTTTACTCAGCTCTCATCCTTTCTCACACGGAACAACCTCCTGGACCAGAACCAGTCTGGGTTCAAGAGCGGTCATTCCACCGAAACTGCCCTGCTCTCAGTCATCGAAGCTCTGAGACTGGCAAAGGCAACATCCAAGTCATCTGTACTCATCTTACTGGATCTGTCTGCTGCTTTTGACACTGTTAATCATCACATCCTCCTGTCTTCTCTCAGTGCGATGGGTGTCTCTGGAATGGCGTTGCAATGGTTCAAGTCTTACCTTTCGGATAGGTCATTCAGAGTATCCTGGAGAAATGAGGTCTCTGAGTCCCAACATCTCAATACAGGGGTGCCACAGGGCTCAGTGCTCGGACCGCTACTCTTTTCCATATACATGACATCCCTTGGCTCTGTCATCCAGAAGCATGGCTTTTCCTATCACTGCTGCAGATGACACTCAACTCCACCTGTCATTTCATCCTGACGATCCGACGGTCTCTGCTCGCGTCTCGGCATGTCTGAGCGACATCTCACTTTGGATGAAGGACCATCACCTGCAGCTGAACCTTGCAAAAACAGAACTGCTTGTGATTCCGGCCAATCCAAAGACCCACCACAACCTCTCCATTCAACTAGGCCCATCAACCATTACACCGTCCAGCACTGCCAGAAATCTGGGAGTGGTAATTGATGATCAGCTAAACTTCACAAGTCATGTCGCCAGCACCACCCGGTCCTGTAGATTCATCCTCTACAACATTAGAAAAATTAGACCTTTCCTATCAGAGCACTCTACGCAAATTCTAGTCCAGGCTCTTGTCTTGTCCAAACTGGACTATTGCAATGCTCTACTGGCTGGACTCCCCGCCTGCACAACCAAACCTCTGCAGCTGATCCAGAATGCAGCGGCAAGAGTGGTCTTTAATGAACCGAAGAGAGCGCACATATCTCCTCTATTCATTAGGCTACACTGGCTCCCGGTTGACGCCCGCATCAAGTTCAAAGCTATGCTCTTGGCCTACAAGACCAACACTGGTTCTGCACCCTCATATCTTCACTCACTAATACAGACCTACGTTCCTACCAGATCCCTGCGCTCTGCAAATGAACAACGTCTGGTGGTACCGTCCCAAAAGGTACAAAATCACTCTCACGTACCTTCTCTGGCTCTGTTCCACATTGGTGGAATGATCTACCTGCTGCTACAAGATCAGCAGATTCTGTAGCCATCTTTAAAAAACACCTGAAAACACATCTCTTCCGTCAACACCTGACTGACAAACACTGAGTCCTACTTCCTTTCTATCGATTCCTTTCTATAAAAAAAAAAAAAAAAAAAAAAATTCTCTTATCCTTAGCATTGTATACTGCGCTGGGTTTAAACTGACTAGTTTTTTGTGCACTTATGCTTTTTGTACCTTGTGTTGTTAAAATTGCTTCCATTGTTATCCTCACTTGTAAGTCGCTTTGGATAAAAGCGTCTGCTATATGACTAAATGTAAATGTAAATGTTCAAATAGACCAGGGCAAAGCTACCTACCAGGGCCAGAGTGGGACTTATTTTCATCCCGGAAAGGCATGTCGGGCTTAGACCATTAATTTATTCATGCATAAAAACTTTAACTAATAGAGCGAGAGATGCCATCCAAGTGAGACTAAGTTTGTAGCCGGAAGTCTGACGAACGGGCCAGCGACAACTACAAACAGAATGTCTTCGTCCATTCCTTAAAACGGACTTTCCGCTTCGCCTCTACTAAAGCCGGCCAGCGATCTTCCTGGAGCGGAGTGCACGGTGCAGCCCTTTTTGGTTCGGAACCACCGCAGGACAACGCCAGAGCCAAAAGCACACCTTTAGACCCTGACTCTGAAGCCTGACGCCGTTCCACGACCACCAGAGTGAGTTGCACGTGACACCAAAAGCGTTTGGCGTGATAATTCTGTTAAAGCTCTTGCATATCAGACCCGGTCACTTATACCCTTTCCGCCCCCTTTGATAATCCTTTAATTAAGCTCACTAGCCGAGTTTTAATTAATCAAAAACCTCCTTCACTCCACAAAGTTCTGATAAAAAAATTTTGTTATTCTTCTGTGTTCCCCTCTTGTATTCTCATTGATTCCCATAACTGCGTTATTTTCATACCCCATTATTCATTATTATTATTAATGTGCATAACTTTGTTTTAATAAAACACCATAACATTTTATATCTCTGTAATAGTTTTTACTTGTTTATATTAAGATTTATACAAAAACAATAGAATTCTTCCCTTCAAAGTACGAGACTGAATAGTTTTATCAGAGACATAACTGTTTGTTCTCGAGATGGTTATGAAATAATTATTATTAGATCGAGAATGGTGCCCCGCAATTAAATCTTAATAAGATAATATCAATATGAAATATCATCACTACCTACTGCCAACATATTTGTTACAATACTGTCTTAGGGTTGATCTTCCCTTAAATGTTTTTATCATCTTAAAGCCCTCCTATAGCCCTTATAGTATCTTATAGCCCTCTCAAAGCTTCTTGAGAGGCTGTAAACCGCTGAAAAGCAAGGGATTATTGTTCTAATTATTTCATGCACTTTAAAAAGTCAATCAAGCCCTGGCTGATCTTTTCACTCATACTCGTCATTATTGGCAACATGCTAGAAAGACAGAATGCTTTCAAATCCGTTTCTAGACATTACCTTGGCAAAACCAGGAGTATACAGTATGTTGGCCAAAATGATGCTCAATAATCTTCAATCTCGGGCTTCTCAACATCCCACATAGACAGTTGCAAAGATAGGAAAGCTTTTATTTCAGACACATACATCATACTACTCATGAAACCTGGACTGTGGCTTCAGCTGTTTTGAGGATAAAGCCTGATGAGTATAAAGGTTAGTTTTATTTGTAACAACGTTCCAAAAATCGTCAGTCAAAAAGAGGGACAGAAAATTGATGGGATGCGCAAAAACCCCTCAGCTCCAATGACACCTTTACACTGGCTGCTATCCTCTATCTCCCTTAGTTCATCATCGCCATCATCATCATCATCATCATCATCATCATCATCATCATCATAATAATAATAATGATCAAACAATTACTCAGTACTTGAGTATTTTTTTTAACCAAATACTTTTTACTTCTACTTTAGTAAAAATATTTTGAAGTAATGCTACTCTTACTTGAGTTACAACTTTAGGCTACTCTACACACCTCTGCTGGTGAATTTCTGAGGTGGATGTGTCAATAACAGGAGGCAAGTCATACTCTGAAACGGGCAAGTTGTTTCCTGAGGCAGATTGAGGCAGATTCAAGATCTGAGTTCAGCCTCAATTGCGGTTTCAGTTTTAAGTATTTCTGTCAGTGGCTCAGAAGTAATATCTGGCTGAGGCTCTGGAATGGCAGTAAGAGGTTTTGGAATGTCCACAATTGTGATGAATCGCAGTGGCTTAGCAAATTTTGTGCCCTAGACAAACCTTTGAGAAGGGGCCCTTCTTTTTTTGTATAGCCCAATATCACAACAACTCAAAGGGCTTAACAGACTGCACTAGACAACATCCCCTGTCCTTAACCCTTCAATCAGGGTCAGAGGAAAAACTCCCAAATAAAACAAGAAAAAAAAGAGTAACCTCAAGGAGAACCACAGAAGGAGGGATCCTCTCCCAGGAAGGACAAGCTGTGCAGTGGATGTGTCCGGGACAGTTATAGAAATACACAAATGCACAAAAAAATATACAGTATTTACAAAAAACATTTATATTGGCAGTGTCCAGTGTCCACCCTGTGTGTGTAGATGACATATGGTGGTCCTCATACAGGAACAGAGTCCTGGGGGGGCAAACCTCTTACCCAGCAAGAGGTTGCAAAAAGAGGTTTGCATCTACTCTAGGAGGAGATAGAAAAAAAAAAAGAAGTACTAAATACTACTGCAACAATAGGCGGGTGTAATAATAATAATAATATGACCTACAACTACAACCAGTGTGTGAGTCTCCATACGTTTGTTGAAATAAGTATGTTTTGAGTTTGCTTTTGAAAACTTCAACAGAGTCAGCTCGCCGCACTTCCGGCTGGGAGCCCATTCCATAAAAATGGGGCTCTATAAGAAAAGGCTCTGTAGCCAGCAGACTTCTTCTTTACTCGAGGAAGTTGAAGGAGGCCAGCGTCCTGAGAGCGAAGGGTACGAGCTGGAGTATACCGGGTGATGAGGTCAGATAGGTAAGAGGGCGCGCGTCCACAAAGGATTTTATATGTTAACAGGAGAACTTTGAAATCTGCTCTAACATGAATAGGAAGCCAATGGGCGGCACAGTGGCAAAGTGGTTAGCACGCCTGCCTCACAGCAAGAAGGTCCTGGGTTCGATTCCCATCCAGGGCAGGGCCCTTCTGTGTGTAGTTTGCATGTTCTCCCTGTGTCTGCGTAGGTTTCCTCCGGGTACTCCGGTTTCCCGTACCACTAAAAACATGTACAATATAGGACTACAGATGGAAATTAGCTGTTAAGCTATAATCTGGTACAAGCATCTCTGCTCCGGCTTAATGTAGACTGTACGCTGTCCTAAAGAAATAAACAAATCTAATAAAATAATGTAATGAAGCCAGGACCGGAGTAATGTGATCAAACTTCCTGGTCTTCCTGGTCTGGCGGCTGTATTTTGGACCATTTGTAGTCTGTGAGTACTTTTCCTCGGCAGTCCAGAGAATAACACATTGCAGTAGTCCAGCCTGGATGTGACAAATGCATGAATCAGAATTTCAGCATCAGCTAAAGAGAGGCAGGAGCAAATTGAGATATTCCTCAAGTGAAAAAAGCCCAGTTTAGTGACCTCACTAATGTGCTGCTGCAGAGATAGTGTGGAGTCAAAAATGACACCAAGGTTCCTCACAGTGTTGCCGTGCTCCAACACACAGTTGTTGATCGAGACAGTAAGATTGTTGAACTTGTGCCGATGACTGGCAGGACCAATTAACAAGAGCTCTGTTTTATCCAAGTTCAAATGGAGCAAGTTTTGAGACATCCATGTTTTAATTGAAACGAGGCAGGCCTCTAGACGCTTGTTGTCAGTAATATTATTCGTTTTTATTGGTAGATAAAGCTGTGTATCATCGGCATAACAGTGGAGGTTTACTCCATGACTTCTGATGATTTTTTCCAATGTTGTAACATACAGAGAAAATAGTATGGGACCAAGCACAGAATCTTGTGGCACACCGAATTTCACTGGTGCCGTGGACGAGAAGGATTTATTAAAAGAGACAAAATGAGACCTATCACACAGATAGGATTCTAACCAAGCCAGAGCAGAGCCAGAGATGCATTGCATGATCTATTGTATCAAATGAGGATCTAAGACTTAGATCTTGCAATACCAGTAGAGCCGATGAGTCCTCGTCAATCTGAAGGAGGAGATCGTTAGTCACTTTAACTAAAGCTGTTTCAGTGGAATAAGAGGCCCTAAATGCAGACTGAAACGGCTCGAGGAGGTCATTTTCCGATAGATATAGAGTAAGTTGTTTTAACACAACTTTTTCAAGGACTTTGGATAGGAAAGGTAAACTGGAGACAGTTTTTATTAAGGATTCCAGGATTTAGAGTAGGTTTTTTGAGCAGGGGTTTGACCACAGCCTGTTTGAAGAGGGAAGGAACGATGCCAGTAGACAGGGACAAGTTTATAATGTTTAACATAATTTGCCCTACATAGGGCCACAGTTCTTTAAGCTGTTTTGCTGGCAGGATATCCAGAAGGCACGTAGTTGCTTTACATGAAGAAACCACCTTTGTCAGCTCATCGAGGGATACAGGATCTAAGACTGAGAGACGAGAGGTCAGTGGATCCAAGTGAATGGGACCCGGAGCTGAGGAAGACAAAACCAAATTATTCCTGATATCTACAATATTATAATTAAAGGAACCTGGGGTTATGCCTGTTTTATTCAGATTAGAGATTAAAAAAAATAGACCGTCTTTGAAGCGCTGAGGCGCTTAGGCTTATAGGTATTAAGACAAACACCACTTTTTGTAATTTAGATTTGTTTTTGACTTTGTGTTCAAAACTCCTGTTTCAAAGCCCGTTTCTCCTCGGCGAAGGTCGCCTGGTTGGTCTGGGCTTTGTCCTGTGTCGGTAATGGCCGAGAGGGTGGCATGGACCTGTGTAGGCCTTTACTGAGTTTCCAGGTGTAATTAAATTATGAACTCCCGGAGGCCTAACTATTTTAAATCAGTGAAATTTAAGCTTTTTGCGACACCCAAAGATTGTTTTTGGTTATTCTATGTTTTCCGAAGCCATTTATTCAGTATCTCTTTGTTTTTTGTTAATTAGTTTGTTAGTTGCTGCTGTTCATCAATGGAGATCGCTTGTTGTTAGCTAAAAGCTATTGCTAGCTGTGTTTGGTTTAATTCAGCTGGGTTTTTGCCTTCTGGCTTGGAGTAGGTGTAGCCACAGTATATTTGGTAAAATAATCTGAAATGACCAGGATGTGTTTTGTTTTGTTTTCGTCAGGCTCCAGATTTAAAAAGTCAATTCAGACAAGCTCCAGTGGTTGAGAAGTCCTAATATTCACCAAAGGTGCAGCTCTTTTAGGAAATGCTTTGCATTTTATTTGCACGACATTCCTGTGGTAGCACTAGTTGGTGTTGGAGCTGGGTACCAAGCTGTCGTCTCCGTACAAGGATGTTGACCTGGAGCTCCAAACAATTCAGATCTTGTAAGAGAGTGAGAGGCTCAATTGAGGATCCACAGAGGATGCAAACTGCTCGTGTAGCTATCCGGGCGGCTTTCAGCGGCCATAGACCGCTGACGTTGGGGCCTTCAAGATGTTGCTCTGTGAATCTGATAATCTTTTTCTTTTTATGACATCGGGTCAGTTGAGAGTTTGTCATGAATTTTGCATCTGCATTTTGTTTGTGTATGGCTTCCGGTCCACGTCTCTTGACTTTCTTGCTTATTATTGTATTTATATAGGCATTCCAACGTCCATGTGAGGTAAAAGTCAAATATGGATGTCAAAGTTGTCCTCATGTTTTTTTCTGTTTCTAAAGTCACCGATTGGGATCACACCTTTTTTACTGCGTTGAGTTTTAATAGGAGTCCTGCAAACTGGCTTTAACTGGTTACAGAAAATATTTTGACTGTGCACTCTTGTGTCTTTTGTAGTGACATCAATGACCTCAGTGAGTTACCCTCACGAAACGTCATGGATTAACGATTTATGCTTTCAACTCCCTTCATAGACTCTCCAAAAGTGTTTGTTCAACCAAAGAAGCGTGAAGAAGATCTGATTAACACACATCTGCTAATCCTTAACAGATGTCCAGTTGTTTTACTAAGGACAGGAAACCAGTAGTAAAGTTAATTAACAGCCTTGTGTTGCCCCACTTCAAGGACAGATAGAGACAAACCAGACTTTTTTGGCTCCAGCCAGGACAGATATAACCATTTGAAATACGGTTTGTGTATTGAAAAACTCAGACTTAAGGAAGGAATGCGTTTCATCTGTCAGCCTTGAGACTTCCGTGATGGTCACATACTGCCACCTTGTGACCAAATGGTTAAATAGACTAAGGACTCTAATGGAAAGGGACAATGTTGTGTTTATGCCATTATAAGTGTGTATTAAAGTATATTGGGTTAAATGTGGTAACCTTCATACTGTTCCTTAGAGGATCCAGAGTTATAACGAGATGTTATGTTTCCATGATATGCTTAAAAATGTATTTTCTATGTATGAATCCTACGATACAAAGCAATTTGGATTTATATGTGTTTAAAATTTTATGTTACTTTGTAGAGACAAAAAGGAACATTTTGACAAACTTAGATTAAACCAAAGCCACACACCCTTTTGGTAATAAGGCCGTGTTGAAACACACCTCTTTTCGGCCAGCACAAAACGTTGTGCGCCGGGAAAGCGGTCTCTTCTTTTGTTCTCTTATGATCTTCGTTTCCCTGCAGGACAATATACTTCGTCCTATCCTGTAACTTAGCATTAGCTTGCTTTTCATTTTTCTAGCCACGTGGCGTACACCGTGCAAAGGTGAATTTTTTCTCTTTCAAGCCTACGCGTGTTGATTATTATGAAAACTTTAATTTTGTTCAGCTGTTCCAAGGACTACGCAACTTCCGCACGAGGAAGACATTTTTGTAGTTTCTTGTGAAAATTAAGAGCTTTGCTTGAACCAGCGAGCGCTCACAGAAGCCAGGAAGTTGATCCAAAGAAACCACTTCTCAGACTTTTTCAGTTGTCGAGCAACAGTTTTTCAAAGACTCTAATCTGTTTCTGCCTGATGCCAACGACAGAGATAGAGAGCTTTATACAGTAACATCTTCACCTCATCTTCGCTCAAGCCGCACAGCTAACCAGCTGGTCGCCTCGTCACGTGACGGACATCTTGTAGAAGGTTCGGTACCCCGAACCCAGAAGAACCGCGCTAGAGCTTTGAAGTGACCCTTTGGATCTCTGACGAAAATCGAACTGGGCCATTACCAGCCAGCACAAGTAAGCCGCACGGTTGACACTGCAATGAGTTTGGCGTTCTAAAACTGTATCTTATAAGCTCAAGTCATTGGACCGTCATCTCCACCCCTTTTAATCTCCGTAACTGTCCCTTAGTTAAATAACATAATTTAATTGGTCAAACATCCTTGTACTCCACAAAGTTCTAATAAGTAAATGTCATTGTTTATTGTTCTGTGTTAATCATTATCCTCATTATTCGTCAATAACTTTCCCTTTTGTGTCATTTCCCCAATCATTATCATTCATTGTTAACTTTGTGTAACCTTCAATAAAACCCCATAAAACGTTAAGGATTTTCATTTGGTGTTTTCCTGTTTATATAAGACATATTCAAAAACAGAGAATTCTATTACTTCAGATTAATGAGACTAGAATAAATATAACAGTTTCCCAGGAACTTTAAAATCCTGGGTGGTGCCCTCAACGAGACAAAAATTTTGATAACAAAATATTAATTTACATAAATAAATATCCCTATTACTACTACAGTATTTTGGTACGGCCCGCGTGAGGCCTGAGAAGAATATGTTCTGAAAGAAACATGAAAAACTCTTTAAATCATTATAAAAATCAGTAAATCATACTTCAAACTCAAATCGCTGTTGAAAAAGCTGTGTTTTATCTTGGCTGATTGTCTGAGCAATGTGTTAATGTGTGCGTTGTGCTGTTATATGGTAAATATTAAGTGCTTGTGAAATTGTTTTGTCTCAGGATTTGTGAAAAATCAGCTGGCCCGATAAATTTTCCAATCCCGGGAAATATGTTAAAAATTCTTTAATATTGTACATACATTTCTGCAGAGCATCCCAAGCAGAAATTAATGCCTGCGAATTTGCCAGCTTGCTAAGTTGTTTTAGTGAAAGACTAAAGACGCTTGGTCAAAAGTTTCAGCCGTGCCAGAGAGCCAGATATGAATTATTGAAATAAATGCATGCTTACACGCTACAGGAGTGTGTTTTTAATAAGGTCTAAGACAATTATTGAATTGCCGAGTTGAACCGGGATTCAAAACATAGATTGTCTATATCATGTGTATTCTTAGACAGTTATCGGATTGTCGCGTTTGCACCGAAACCAGAGATAAAATTGTCTTTCTAGAGGAAGTTGAATCATTAGCCTGTTGTTGTCAGACGGATTAAACTTCTAGACTACTGGAGACTTTTAGAGGCCTTGCTAACAGAATAAACTCCATGCTTAGAAGCTGTGTGCCTTTGTGCAAAACGTTGCTTGTATACAGCACTGCTGTGTGTAACCGCTGAGTGCTTTGTTTGAAACGTTGTTTGTCCACGGCGCTGCTGTGTTGAAATTGGCTGTGTAAGAGGTCTCACCCCTCTCAAGTTAACAGCCAAACTAAAGCTAAAAGATAACTTCACTCCACGTCTTTGAAGGGGCGTGCCGGAGACGTCACCCCTGAAACCACAGACTCACGAGAGTCTCTACTGCCCCCTTGCGGAAAAGTAGTGGCAAAACACAGACTCACCAAGAGTCTCTATCGCCCCCTAACGGAAGGGAAAGGCGAAACACCTATAATTCCTTAGAGAAGCTCTGCGCCTCCCCTGTGTGGTCACTCTAAGTAATTACACCCCTTTTCTGAAATTAATGACGCTGATTCCCAAACTTAAAGCGTTTTACAACTTAATGAATAGTTTTAAAGCTTTCATTGACACTGAAATGCCTCAGTGATTAAACCTTATGAGTAATTACCCTCTATTAACCCCTACTCAATTTAAGGACTCTGTTAGCTGCACTGCTGCTGGTTAATGCCTGTTTTTCTGCATATATGCAAACCTCTGCAATGTTAATGCTGCTTTTACATGTTGAATGAATGTTTCTAATAACGATTAAATGCACAATATGTTTTGAGACTGAACTTAACTCATATTGTTGCCCATCACGCCTGCTTTTAAGAAGCTTTGTTATTTAACCCATGCATTTAAGTCAAGACTGCTTATGACTTTTCTCCCTGTACAGGATTTGTTAAATTCAATGACCCATTAAAAAGCTTGTTAACCCAGCTGCATGAGACACCCACTGCTGTCATAGTTAATAAATTAACTTAACCTCGCATGTGCCCTGTCCTAAGCTGTAATTTAAGCTGATTACATGCATGAATTTTGAATTTAATAGACACTGCTAATACCCGCTTGAAGTTACTTGATTCACCAACTGACTTCCTCTAGAACTGGATTTCAAGAATTCCTTCCTTAATTGATTTAAATATTATTTAGTCAATTTAGTCCTCTTAATAAATAAAATTTTGAATTTAATTGAATGCATTTTTTTAAAATAAATTATTTAATATTTTTTTTATTTTGATAAAAAAAAATTGGGATATTTTTTTATTTTTAATAACTGTTCATTTTATTCTTTTGCTTATTATTTTAGAAACACGGTTCCAACTCTAGTAGGAATTCTTTAATACAGTCTGACTGACCTTTACCTTCCTTGCATGCATACTATTCGTATTCACTCTCCCTTTACAGTTAAAACTCAATTAACTGTAACTAACATACTAGCCCAATAGAGTCACATCCCTCAACATGTCTGACCAGTCCTCAGACTTGCCCAATCCCATCAGGCCTCTAGAACACCTATACACAGTCCTAAGGGAATTGACAGAGAAATTAAGTCCCCAATACGTAGACAAGATTCGGGACACCGCGCCCGGAGAACTTAATGCTACGCTTGATGAATATGAACCTATGCGGGAGGAACTCAGGAAATCAGGTAAAAGTACACTGTTGTCCCCAGGCATGCTATCACAAGCAACTCAACGAGTAGAGTTCCTGAAAACACAACAGGAGGCTCTCACTCACCAAAGAGACCTAGACCGACTGCTCATGGACCAACTTAAAGCACGCATAACCGAAACCACCAAGCCTCGCTTGGATGCAAAGGAAAGAGGACCAACCGGAGCCAAGAGCCCGGCCTTCTTTCCGCAAGCTTCCACAGGTAAGCAATTGGACGTTGTCCCACAACCAGCTCCGACACAGAGACATTTTGACTACGGTCCCACTGACAGAGACTTCTCACGCGTCATATCACTCGCTTTGAGCCCCATCAAGGAGCGGCTCACGACACAAGTGCTTATCTTAGAGACATTGAATTCTACCTCCAAAGAATACACAATGTTACCGTCGCGGACAAAATCTTTCTAATTAAACTAACATCAAGCCAAGATGTTAGTAGTTTCATCGAACGTCAACCTCCTGATGTCCAAACTGACTTTGATCTCCGTAGTCAACCCCTTATGGAGGAATTCTCAGACGTTACGGTAAATGTGGGTCTGACGGCCGCCCTAACGATCAAACAGGCACGACCAGAGTCCCCCCAGCTATACTATCATCGGCTACGTGAAGCGTATTTCGGTCCACTCAATGAATCAAACATGGAGGAGGATAAAAACTTCAAAGCCCTCTTTGTGCAAAACGTCCATCCAACTACCCGCTATCATCTTGGCGTTTCTGTATGACCACTAACTAAGACCAGCGGCCAACTTTGCGAGCTAGCAATGCGGGCATTTACCAAACAGAGGCTGACTCAGGCTAAACGTCAAGAGCAAGCCGCTCTGTATACAGTAGATTGGAGTCTAGCACTCGAAGTAGTGCCTACCTCCAATCTAAGTGGCCCAGGGACCTCCCGCTTTCCGAATGTGAAGAAGGGACCTCAGCCACCCAGAGGTGAACCGGGTCAACACCCGACCTAGTCTGAACGTAGGTCAAACGATCAGGGCCCCTTAATGGAAACCCCGGTTCGAAAATAAATTTCGAACCAATCCAAACCGTAACCAAAGGGGGTCCTATCAAAACCGCGACGACAAGAGAAACCATTATCGTCGGTCACAAGACCAACGATTGTCCGGCAATCCACCTGCCGAAAGACGAAACAATGCGAGAGACGGAGCCCCTGAAGCTCAGACGGATCGCGCGAGAATCCCCGCTGGCGAAAGTAGTCTTCCTGATTGAATCTCAGTGCTATGCGATCGACAGGTCCTCGCCAGTAGACAGGGTCGCCACCGACACCGCTAAAACTGCAACCATGCAACCTCGGTGTGAACCAAACCCCTTTGAATCGCGTGATAGCTTCCTATGCGCGCTGGAAAACCCATTATGGACGACACCCCAAATTGTCTTCATATTGGAAGCAACTCCAGTCGATGATGTTGTCATGGCCTTTTGGGCCGACAAATCTGCAATCAGCCTAGAGCTGTATGACACTCTAACGCGGGTAAACTCGAGCCTGACCTTCGTAAAGAAGCACATTCGGTTCCCTGCTAACCCCACACCGACTCATGTGTTAACCACCGTAGGTCTCTGCTCTGTCACCGCACAATGGAACAAAAGAGAACTGACCCACACTTTTGCTGTCATCTCTGATCTTCCACATTCAGTGTACATTGGGGCTGACATGCTGGTCTGACTCGACGTCCAAGTCGATACCATTAACAACGTTCTTTGGTCCCTAACGGGTGTACAACAAGATTCACCCAAACTGACCGAAGAAAACTTGAGATCGGGACAAACAATTCCCGACGTGTGCCAGGTAAGTAATGACTACCACCTCACGGTACCGCCGCGGAACATCTTGTCCATATGTCTAAAAGTCTTCCCGGACAACAAGTTAACTCCTCACAAGCTCCAACCGTCGCCTCTGTTCTTTGAGTTAGGCTTGTCTGTTCAGGCAACACCCTTGGTCGAGCTCCACTCTCGATCAACACAGGTGCTAGTGCAGAACCCCACTGCAGACAGCATCCATGTCCCAAAATCCACCCCTTTGGATTGGCTGGTCAACGCCAGATTTCATGACTTTGAGCTCAGACTCCCGGTCATAGGACGTATGCCACCCTCACTCCTGACTGAACAGCAGGAGACCGAGGTCGTCTATACTAAGCCCTCCGGGGTAATTGCCATATACCCCTCACTTACGGTCGACACCGACACTATCTGTAGGGTCGATCTGGCTGATGATATGGAAATGGTCTTACAGACAGTCTCCCTGCTCTCCATCGATGCAGATATAAACTCGACCGCGACGATACCGAGGAATGTCACCACAGACGGTCTGGTAACAACAAAGCCTGACTCTGAAACCGAACCGGATTTCGAGTCCCAGTTAGAACAAACACTTGATAAAAATATGGGTTGATAGAATGAACACTGATATTCTTGATTTGTCTGAAACATGGCATGAAACATGACATTGCTATCAGAGGTTACAATGTTTTTCGTTGTGTCCGTCCCAGAAAAGGCGGTGGTGTCGCTCTTTACGTAAGGAACAGATGTTTCGTAACTGCTCTGTCATCGTTGTCTATAAGTAAAAAGTTTGAAGGTCTTGCTTTGAAATTAGAACTTTATGAGGGCCATTCTATCACAGTTGTAGGCTGTTACAGACCTCCTTCAGCAACAAATGATGCCCTGTCCTTGTTAACTGAACTATTAATGCAAAACTTTAATGAGATTCTTCTTGTCGGGTATTTTAATCTGGATTGGCTTCTTTCTGATAATTTTAAAGTAATTTGTGATCTTCTTTTTTTTTATCTTTTAATCTCACACAGCTGATCAGTAATCCAAAACGGCCAAATCTTAAACAGACAATAAAATCTTCCATCCTTCATCTAATTTTTACGAAAGTTCTGCATAAATATACTGCTGTTGGAATATTTACTAATGAATTACGCGACCATTGTGTTATCACCACTGTTAGACAAACAAAAATTATTAAAAGAAGACCTCAAACTGTGTTTAAACGGGATTTTAAACATTTTTATCATGACCAGTGGATCTATGACTGGAAAAGAAAATTTCTCATTAATGATGTGTAACTAGTTTGGAAATACTTTTATGATGCTCTGTCTGATATTATTAACAAACATGCACCGTTTTGCAAATTTAGAGTAAAAGGTCGCAACTGTAGGATTAGTACTGTGTAGTACGCTACTGTACTGTAGATGATTATAGAAATATTAATTTATTAATTTGGGTAAATTATCAACTAATATATTTATTATCAAAATTGTCTCGTTGAGGGGCACCACCCAGATAAGTTCTGGGAAACTGATTATATTTGCTATGTCTCAATTAATCTGAAGGAATAGAATTCTACCTGTGTTCGGAATACGTCTGATATAACATAAAAACACCAAATCAAGATCTTTAACGTTTTATGGGGTTTTATTAAAGATTATACAAAGTTAACATTTTAATGAGAAATGACACAAAGGGTAAATTATTGACATATAATGGGAGTAATGATTAACACAGAACAATAAACAATAACCTTTACTGACTAGAACTTTGTGGAGGATAATGAGTGTTTTGACTGATTAAAACTCTGCTGGGGAGTTTAATTACCGGATTATTAAGAAGGGTTTTAGGGAAGGAGATAGGTGAATTGACTTGAGCTTATGAAATACAGTTTAGAACGCCAAACTCCTGTTGTGTCACGTGCGGCTTACTTGGTTCGCTGGTACGGCCCAGTTCGATTTCCGTCACAGGTCCAAAGGTTTGCTTCGGAGCTCTGAAGCGGCACGTCTGGGTTTAGAAGAGACCGCTTTCACAAGGTGTCCGTCACGTGACAAGATGCCGCGGGCTGGTTCAGCTGGGCTGCCGGGAGCGGAGTTGATGAAAGGCGTCAACCGTATACAGCTCGATATCTCTGCCATTGGCATGGGCAGGAACAGATTATAGTCTTTGAAAACTGTCGCTAGACCACTGGAAAAAGGGTCTCTCGGGAGACGTTCCTCTGGCTTAAAGAGTCTGTTAGCTCAAGCGGAGTTCTTGGTCTTTCTCAAGAACTACCAAAATGTCTTCCTTCTCGTGCGAGTGACGTCACGAGAATTTCTTACAAAATAAGCGATGTGTAGCTTTTAAAAGAAAAATCACGTTGTCTGGCTGGTACAACGGGTCTAGAAAAATGTAAAAGTAAGTTAAGTTAAAGAGGAGAGGGTCCGAGGTGGACCAGGGCGAAAGCTTAAGACAAATCTAAGAAGAGCCTGAGGGCGTAAAAGAAGAGTAGCTTAACCGAAGACTAAGAGGGCAGGATTTTAAGAGAGCGTTTCCGGCGCGCACAAGGTTTTTGTTCGCGCTTGCGGAGGACGTGTTTGGAGGTGGCCCGGGGCATGTTTGGGGGTTATGGCCTGGTTTGGGTGGAGCTTATCCCACCTAAATTTTTAATTCAAACAATCCCTTTATCTTCCACAAAATAACATTGAATATTTAGTTTTGCACAATCATAAGCATACACATACATTGGTGCTGCAGATTTGTACCGATAGAATGCATCTTTACGCATGCTGTAACACACATAAATTCATTCAACAATTTTATTAACTGTAAGCTTGTAAGACTGATGTAAAGAGTCGATTCTTCTGTTGTGACTCTAAATCCTGTGGGGAAAACATTACCATATACTTAGAGACACACTTTTAATGGCATAAACACAATATCAATGTCCTTTGAAAGTCTTTTCTCCTAAAAAGGGAAAAGTTTAAGTTCTTAGCGTCGTTCATCCATACTGTCGCTAGAGGGCAGTATGGTATCATCCAGAAAGCTCAGATTCCTTGACCTCAAAGGTCGTTAGTGTCTTTGTTTTGAGACCAATACACAAAAATCGTATTTCAAAGAGCCGTAACTGTCACGTCCTGGGCCCAGCCAGTCTAAAGGCTCAGAGATAACACCTTTGATCTGCTTTGAGATGGAGAAGGGTAAAAGTCGTTAATTAGGTTTACCCCTGAATTCCTCTGGCTTAGAGAAACAACGGCCATCTGTTCTTCATTAGCACTGAGTCGTTAAAAATCCTTTTCTGTTGGTAAAGCAGACACTTCTGAGTCTGAAAAAGGGGTTTTACAGCATAAATCGTCAGGGCGTGACATTTATGTGCAGTCACCCTGAGTGTGATACTGTCGATGACCTGAATCTGGTGTCCTGGTCGCTACACAACAGTCCCTGGTTTTCCTGTGAGCTGTCTGAGTTTTTGAAAGAACGACAAACAAGTTGACCACCAGTAGGACAAAATGCTTCTACGTTAAATTTAACCACAAAAATTCGGACAAGAGTAGAACAAAATGCTTCTTCAAATAAATTCTTTATTGAAAAGTGTTGGGTTAAGGGAATTGGATTTTATAAAGACATTTGGGGGTATCAGCAACACATTAGAGCTATAAGTTAAAACTAGTGATGAGTCGTTCATGAACGATTCGTTCTTTTTGAACGAGTCTTTAATATGACTCGGGAACAACTAGTCATCTCAGAGAGCGAGTCGTTCATTTTTGTGTAGACCCACGCATGCGCATTGCACCACATCTCATACAGGAAACAGAAAGGAGTCATTCATCTCCCGAGTCGTTCGTTCGTTCGTTCGTTCGTTCACCAAGTCCCAGCCCCATAGAGAAAGAGTATGCAGTTACCGGAAACAGAAAGGAACTGTTCATCTCCCGAGTCTCTGAGTCGTTCGTTCGTTCGTTCCTTTCTGTTTCCGGTAACTGCATACTCTTTCTCTATGGGGCTGGGACTTGGTGAATGAACGAACGAACGAACGAACGAACGAACGAACGAACGACTCGGGAGATGAATGAGTCCTTTCTGTTTCCGGACGGACGGATGTATTAGCTACAGCTACATGAGGCTGTCACGGCCCAGACCAGACATGTTGACGGAATTAATGCTAAGCTAAATATGAAGTGACAAAGGAAAAAACTATTTGGATTAAGAGGTGAGTTGAACTCTCTGCCTGAAGTAAGCTGCAATGAATTTATAATTTATTTTTCAAAGTTTGGCCATGAATGCATTAGCTTATAGTTATTATAGTTTTTATTCCAAAAGTATAAAATGTATTAAAAATTGTGATATGTAACATTTGAATTAGATTCTGCTGAAATGAACGAAATGACTTGAAAAAAGATTTGTTCATTTTGCTGAACGAGACTTAAAGAACTGAGTCAGTAAAATGATCCGAACTTCCCATCACTAGTTAAACACACGTGACCAAGGAATAAGCTCCGCCTCCCAGTGAGAGTATAAAAGCAGCTCCACTGTGCAAGTTCTCTCAGTCCTCCTCAGACAGTGTGCGTGACCTGATGAAGACACAAAGAAGGTCGAAATGTTGTCCCAGCGCACTGTCTATCTGCATGCAACCTAAAATAAGGAGAGAAAGAAAGAATATTAAAACAATTAAACTAAAAAAACATTAAAACAAAAAAACTTCAAAAATGACATTTTGAAAAGTTTTAAAATCTTCTTACGGAAACATACAGACCAATGAACTCCCAACATGCATTATAAAAAAATCACTTATTCTCACAGATAAATCTGAAATACTAAATTGCTTTAACAAACATTTCGTTTCATCAGGTTGTCTATATGAGACATTGAATCCAACTACCAAAACTTTAATTGAACAAAAAGGGCATTTATCGCCCTCTCTATTACCTTCCTCCATTGGCTCGTTTGTTTTCAGACCAGTGACTGAGGCAGAGGTCTACAGAGCTCTTAAAGAGCTGCAGATAGGCAAATCTGCAGGTCCAGACAATCTTAATCCTTTTTTTCTTAAAATGTCAAAAGATTTTATAGCTGAACCCTTGACATATCTTTTTAACCTTAGCCTTTTAAACAATGTTATCCCTGTTGTCTGGAAGTCGGCTTTTGTTCTTCCCTTGCTGAAAGGAGGGGACTCGGCCGATCTTAATAACTACAGGCCGATATCAAAGTTATGTATCCTGGCAAAGGTCTTTGAGTTGCTGGTTCATGAAATTTTATCAAACAATCAATCTGGTTTTCGAAAACTACACAGTACAATAACTGCTGCAGTTAAAGTAGTTAATGATATCAATGAGGCTCTTGATTGTAAAAAGTTCTGTACAGTGTTGTTTATTGACTTGTCAAAGGCCTTTGACACCGTCGATCATGTCTCTTGTTAAATCGGCTTCATAAAATTGGTCTGTCTGACACTGCTGTTGACTGGTTTTCTAACTCTCTGTCAGGTAGAACTCAGTGTGTACACCTAGTGGGCATGTCTTCCTCCTTTCTTTCAGTAACTAAAGGACTACCCCTGGGTTCTGTTCTGGGGCCATTGCTGTTTTCTATTTATGTGAATGATCTTTGTCAAAATGTGTCAAATGCCTTATGGTGAGGACACCTGGTTTACTTGGTTAAAGGATAAATAAATTGATCCTGTTTGTCACTAATAATGTATCAACGCTGTTGGTGTATGAACACCTGACTCTGCTAAAAATACAGGATACGGTGAACAACCTGCCTGATTTGGTTAAAAATGGACATTGGAAAACGCCGCCACCTCTGCTAGCCGCTGTGCCAGCCTATCTGTGGCGTCCTTTCTGCGCGTTGCCTCGCAACAAGAAGCGGAGACGCGGGAAAAAAGGAGGGGTGATCGTAAGACTCAAGGCTTACCTGACTTCATTATGTACGGATGTTTCTGGCTGTTCGCTGAATGGAAACCCCATGGAGTCCAAAAAATTTGACCTGCGCCACTCCTTAGAGTTCAGCTATTGGTGGCTCGGACCAGCTCTCCCTGACGCTTGGTGTTTGCTTCCGTGTTGCCGGCCGGTGAGGATTCAGGTGCGGGGCTGCGTACGAGGGAATCTCCGCCTGCTCAGTCATGCTGCTCTGCAGTCGGTGAACTGTAGGTTGGTGCACGCAGCTTTGATTAACACTCGATCGCTCACAAATAAGACCTTCATCCTGAACGACTTGATTTCCACTCACGACTTGGATTTTTAATTTTTATTAATTAAAGTTTATTAATTTGTGGTGATTTTAATATTCACGTTTGCTGCCCATCAGCAATAAGTGACATTAGCATTTCAGACCACCTACCTGTTATGTTTGAATTCAAAGGCCCTGTCCCTGCAGCAAAATCCCTTACTCCAGCCGGTCACCGCCGCATCATCACTTCCACCACAGCTGGAGAATCTGCTGCTGCCTTTATGAACACCACTCTTTACTCTCAGGACGAAGTGGACTTCCCACTCTGCACAGAAGTCTTCATCTCCTCCTTCAACTCCACATGCTCAGAGATTTTTAACATAATTGCTCCATTCAGGTGCCTATCTGTCAGGACTCAACTAGAGCCTTGTCTTAATGACACCATCCACGCCCTTAGGCGGAGGTGCAGGCCAAGCACAAATGAAAAAAGGACAAGTTACATGTTTCACTGGGTATATTGAGGGACAGCTGCTTTGACAGTATCAAAATGCTGTCAAAGCAGCTAAATGTCAGTATCTGTCTAATGTTATTTCCACCAGCTCTAATTATCCTAGAGCGCTATTTGACACAATTCAGTCTGTTATAAATCCATCTAATAATGCTCTACAGCAGGCGTCAACCTTTTAATGATTTCCTCCATTATTTTGTTGATAAAGTAGCCTCTGTTAAACAGAGCATTAAGAACATGTCTAACAGTTTTAACTTGTGCTCTTCTCCTGTCCTCTCTGTGTTTAATGTGTTTGAGCCAGTGTCGCTCTCTCTCCTCTCTGATGTGGTCCAGGGGCTAAGACCGACCAACTGTCCCCTGGACATTATCCCATCTAAAATGCTTAAACAGGATTTTAACACAGTGGGCCCATGCCTCCTCTCATTTAGGGGCCGTCCACACGGACACGTGAATCACTGTATATGTATACATTTTTTATCGTATTGGCGTTTCGTCCACACGGATCCGGCGTTTTGGGAGACTGAATCCGCTATTTTTTTGAAACCGGGTTCTAAAGTGGATAAATCTGAAAACGACACCCTTGCGGTTTCGTGTGTACAGCCAATCCGTATATTTTGTGAAACGATGATGTCATCGCATCACGTGTCGGCCTCGTCACATGTAACAGCAACAACAATAATGGCGGACTACATGATTGAGTTTGTGCTGCAGAAGCTACTAAGCCTACTAGCTTTATTACAGCAAAATCTATTGCTTCTATGCAATTGTGGTGAGCAACAAGCGATAATGGACAACACCATACGCCACATGCTCTTAGATCCACCGCGAAAGAGAACCAGGAGAGCATGTCCAAAGCATCTCTCGTCGCCCTGAGCGAGGAACTCAGTCCGTTTATTGAAGGGCAAACCACAAACATGAGGGCACCAATTACTACACTCTAAATAAATGACTGCAACAATTTGAGAACTTGTTTTTACTAGAAAATATATATTTAGGTGTTCGTCTTCTTCTGCAGCGCGCAAGGTTATGTGCATGCTCAAAGTCTTCTTCTCCGTGTATAGTGTATATCTGTGGCAGAATTACAGCGCCCCATACTGGTCTGGCATATATACTACATCGTTTTCAGTCGGTTTCAGTCGGTTTCAGTGGTTTCGTGTGTACGCAGATCTTTCTTGAAACAACGCCGTGTTTACGGAATTTTTTTTTAGAATGGGGAAAAAAAAAGATCGGATAGGGGATGCACTGGCTTCGTGTGGACGTAGCCTTATAAACAGCTGCCTGAGTTCAGGTTCTGTACCAACTGTATTCAAACACGCAGTGGTCAGGCCTCAGCTAAAAAAAACCAACCTTGATTTAACTGTTTTGTCAAATTTTAGACGTGTGTCCCATTTACCTTTTCTATCCAAGGTTTTGGAAAAGATAGTTCTCTCTCAGTTACAGTCTTTTCTGGAGAACACTCATATCTTTGAAAAGTTCCAGTCTGGCTTCAGGACACGACACAGCACTGAGTCTGCTCTCTCAAGGTACAGAAAAACATTCTCTTGTCCCTTGATGAGAAAAAGCCAGTGCTGCTTGTAATGCTGGATCTTACGGCAGCATTTGACACCGTGGATACTCAATCCTCCTGACACGTCTGGAACAACAGGTTGGGCTTCAGGGACCTGTGCTGCAGTGGTTTAGGTTGTATTGAACAGATAGCCTCTGGTGTGCCACAGGGTTCCATTTTGGGCCCCGTTTTATTTTCCTTGTATATGTTGCCGTTAGGTACATTTATTTCAAAGCATTTCAAATATGTCCTTTCATCTGTACGCAGACGACCTGCAGGTTTACCTACAGGTTGTCCCTGCTTGTCCTGATAGTCTTCAGTCCATCAACAGATGTTAGGAGGACATCAAATTGTGGCTGTCCCAGAATTTCCTCTTTTTGAATCATAGATTGCAAATAAACATGGCTGTAATCCGCCCATTGGTCCCCTATTCACCAATATTGTCACCAGAGTCACGTAGTAAAAACTTAGCTCTAGAGACCGGAGCCATCTTTTGTACCAGGCTGTAAACATGATTTTTACACTTGTAAAGTCGCCATTGGGTTTCTCCTTATATTTATATATATATGCTTTTGGAGCCTGCCCACTGGTGGACTGCAGTATATTGCTATAAAATCGCCGTATGGCGGCACCCTTACATGAGGACCATTTAAGAGGTTCCATGGGAGAGGCTTGGTTTGAATGAGGATAAAACTAAATGTATTATGTTTGGCACATCCAACCTGCCCATTGTTTCAGGTCCTGGTCCTGTTGCTTTGGCCTGCCATCTTTATCATGTTGTCAGAGATCTGGGGGTGAAACTAGGCAGCAGTCTAAAATTTAACAAACAAATAGATTCTGTGGTTAGGGCAAGCTTTTTTCAGGTCTGTCTCCTATCAAAGGTTAAACACTTCTTGAGTTGCACTGACCTGGAAAAAGCCATTCATGCTTTTATTAGCTCCCGCAAAGACTACTGCAATGCGCTCTATGTGGGAGTTACCCAAACTGGTCTTCACCATTGCAGCTTGCGCAAAACGCTGCTGCCCAACTGTAATTAACAGTCGTAAAAATTTACATTTACATTTAGTCATTTAGCAGACGCTTTTATCCAAAGCGACAAGTGAGGAAAAACAATGGAAGCAATTTTAAGGCAAGGCAAGGCAATTTTATTTATATAGCACAATTCATACACTGGGTAACTGAAAGTGCTTTACAGGAATAAAAGACAATTTTTAGATTAAGAAACATTAGAAAAATTAAAAACATTTTATAAGAAGAGTGCAGATAAAAATACTTTAAGTTATAGTGTAGGCGGAGCTAAAGGTAGCAACAAGTAAGTGCACAAAAAAATAGTCAGTTTAAACCCAGCACAGTATACAAAGCTAAGGATAAGAGATTTTATTTTATTTTATTTTTTTGAAGAAAGGAATCAATAGAAAGGAAGTAGAAGTCAGTGTTTGTCAGTCAGGTGTTGACGGAAGAGATGTGTTTTCAGGTGTTTTTAAAGAATCTGCTGATCTTGTAGCAGCAGGTAGATCATTCCACCAATGTGGAACAGATCCAGAGAAGGTACCTGAGAGGGATTTTTTTACTTTTTTTGGACGGTACCACCAGACGTTCATTTGCAGAGCGCAGGGATCTGGTAGGAACGTAGGTCTGTATTAGTGAGTGAAGATATGAGGGGGCAGAACCAGTGGTGGTCTTGTAGGCCAAGAGCATAGCTTTGAACTTGATGTGGGCGTCAACCGGGAGCCAGTGTAACCTAATGAATAGAGGAGTTACATGCGCTCTCTTCGGTTCATTAAAGACCACTCTTGCCGCTGCATTCTGGATCAGCTGCAGAGGTTTGGTTGTGCAGCAGGGAGTCCAGCCAGTAGAGCATTGCAATAATCCAGTTTGGACAAGACAAGAGCCTGGACTAGAATTTGCGTAGAGTGCTCTGATAGGAAAGGTCTAATTTTCCTAATGTTGTAGAGGATGAATCTACAGGACCGGGTGGTGCTGGCGACATGACTTGTGAATTTTAGCTGATCATCAATTACCACTCCCAGATTTCTGGCAGTGCTGGACGGTGTAATGGTTGATGGGCCTAGTTGAATGGAGAGGTTGTGGTGGGTCTTTGGATTGGCCGGAATCACAAGCAGTTCTGTTTTTGCAAGGTTCAGCTGCAGGTGATGGTCCTTCATCCAAAGTGAGATGTCACTCAGACATGCAGAGACGCGAGCAGAGACCGTCGGATCGTCAGGTTGAAATGACAGGTGGAGTTGAGTGTCATCTGCAGCAGTGATAGGAAAAGCCATGCTTCTGGATTACAGAGCCAAGGGATGTCATGTATATGGAAAAGAGTAGCGGTCCAAGCACTGAGCCCCGTGGCACCCCTATATTGAGATGACCAGAGACCAGAGACAAGTCAGAGACCTCGTTTCTCCAGGATACTCTGAATGACCTATCCGAGAAGTAAGACTTGAACCATTGCAACGCCATTCCAGAGACACCCATCGCACTGAGAGAAGACAGGAGGATGTGATGATTAACAGTGTCAAAAGCAGCGGACAGATCCAGTAAGATGAGTACAGATGACTTGGATGTTGCCTTTGCTAGTCACAGGGCTTCGATGACTGAGAGCAGTTTTGGTGGAATGACCGCTCTTGAACCCAGACTGGTTCTGGTCCAGGAGGTTGTTCCGTGTGAGAAAGGATGAGAGCTGAGTAAACACAACTCGCTCCAGACCTTTGGCAATGAAGGGAAGGAGGGAAACCGGTCTGTAGTTTTCTAGCAGAGTAGGGTTAAGAGTGGGTTTCTTCAGTAGTGGTGTGATGCGGGCCTCTTTGAAAGCTGTGGGGAATGACCCAGTGGAGAGAGATGAGTTGATGATGTGGGTGAAAGCAGGCACGACAGATGTAGAGATGGTCTGAAGGAGATGTGTGAGGATGGGATCCAGCGGGCAGGTAGTAGGGTGGTTAGAACTAATGACCTTGGAAACATCTGCTTCAGTTAGAGGAGAGAAAGAAGGGAGCAAACACATATCAGGGGTCTGAATGAGCTCGACAGGTGGTGGCGCAGAGAACTGACTGCTGATGGTGGTCGTTTTCTTTATAAAGAAAGATGCAAAATCATCAGCTCTTAAATCCGGGAGCAGGCGGACAAAGGAGGGCAGAGAAGGTTCTAAAGAGAGTGCGCGAGTCAGGTGAGTTGATCAACCTAGAATGGTAGTAGACAGTTTTTGCAGAGGTGTTTCTCAGACCTGAAACCGCCCATAGAAACGAACTGAGAACGGTCAGTAAAATAGGATTTAAACCGCTTCAAAGCTGTCCCCGACACACCAAAATCTTGTTCAAGACGGGCGAGTAATAGACTATGATCAACAGTATCAAAAGCTGCTCTTAAATCAAGAAGGATGAGAATGGAAATTACACCAGAGTCAGAAGCCATCAACAAATCATTGGTAACTCTGACCAGAGCCGTTTCAGTACTGTGGAATTTACGAAAACCTGACTGAAGAGGATCAAACAGGTTATTAACTACGAGATGGTTACGTAGATGAAAGGCAACAACACGCTCAAGTATTTTTGCCATGAACGGAAGGTTGGAGATGGGTCGAAAATTATTAAAATCCTCCAGAGTAGTATTTTTTATTTTTTTGGTACTGGGGTTACAGCAGCAATCTTTAATGCTGCAGGAACCTCTCCCGTTTGCAATAAATGATTTATAATACTAAGGACAGTAGGGCTCAAAACATCGAAGCAAGATTTAAATAAGCTTGAGGGAATAGGATCAAGCAAGCAAGTGGTAGATTTCATGCTTGATACCTCCCTTTTCAGACCCTCAGAATCAAGATGTGGAAAATTAGTAAAAGGAAAACCAGTAAACCCAGATGAACAAAGAAGTGAGACAGTGGGAGCAGATGCAGCAGAAATTTGTTTGCGAACACTATCAATTTTAGAGTTAAAAAATTTAAGAAAAGAATCACATAGCTGTTGAGAGACAGGCAAGGTGGTGTACGCAGGTTGCGTCGGAAAGTGACCAGAGGTAAAACAAAAGCTGTAATGAAATCAGCTTTGTTCACAGCAGACTGGCAGTTCCACAAGCCTATTGGGAAAGTGGAAGGGGCAGTTATTGACAGTGATACAACATGCAGATTATTATGGTTGCATCGCCTTTTGCGTGAAACAGATGATAATTTCCGTGTTGAAATGACAATAGGAATTTGAAAACACATTGAAGAGCCGAAAAGGAAATATGCAAGAAGAAATTAAAAGTAGAAATAATAAATTAGTGCAAACAATTAGTTTATTACTTTAAAAAAGTGCAATACTCAGGTCCTCTGTCGGTGTGTCCCTGTAAGGTGGAGTCGCGTGCAGGTAGAGTCGATGGTCTTTACTCTTTGGTCTTCACGCAATGACAGCTGAAGACCGTAAACACGAGCACATAACACCTGTCCTGTACTCCCTGCACTGGCTCCTGTCCAGTTTAGAACAAGCCTCTCCCATGGAACCTCTAAAATGGTCCTCGTGTAAGGGCGCCGCCATACGGTGATTTTACAGCGAAATACAGCAATATACCTCCGTCCACCAGAGGGCAGGCTCCAAAAGCGGAAATATAAGGAGAAACCCAATGGCGACTTTACAAGAGTAAAACTCATGTTTACAGCCTGGTACAAAAGATGGCTCCGGTCTCTAGAGCTAAGTTTTTACTACATGACAACTCTGGGGGGGGGTGAATTTTTGATTAATATGTTTGTTTATGCTATATAAAAACTATTGTTTTACTATGGAAAAAGCCCGGATGTAACGGCCATTTTATTGCCCATTCGTAATGACCATATTGGTGAATAGGGGACCAATGGGCGGATATCATCCATATTTATACAATCTATGGTTTAGAATTAATTTTGAAAATCTTAATGTTTGTTTTTAATGCACTCACGGGCCTTGCACCTTCTTATTTGTGTGAGATTCTGACCCCTCACAAACCCAGCAGAACGTAGAGCTCTGCTGGGTTTGTGAGGGGTCAGAATCTCAACATCTGCTGAAGGTGCCCCGGTCCCGGTTCAAACAGTGGGCGATTGTTCTTTTGCAGTGGCCGGTTCTAAACTCTGGAACTCGTTGCCCAGTGAGTTACGTTCCATCACTGACCAGCCTCTGTTTAAAGCCAAACTTAAAACCTATTTATTTAAAATGGCTCTGTGACACTGCTGTTTTTAAACCTATTTGTAATTATGTTTATTTATTATTAATGTTGTTAAGCACCTTGGTTCATACTTTGGTTGTTGAAAGGCACTATATAAATAAATA
Source organism: Perccottus glenii (assembly GCA_024416835.2). Taxonomy (NCBI): domain Eukaryota; kingdom Metazoa; phylum Chordata; class Actinopteri; order Gobiiformes; family Odontobutidae; genus Perccottus; species Perccottus glenii. The sequence goes on from CM044546.2 coordinate 62,988,228, forward strand.
CTGATTGATTGATTGATTGATTGATTGATTGATTGATTGATTGATTGATTGATTGTCAGACCAATAAATAATTTTGAAGTAATATGTGGACAAAGCAGATGACCAGTGGTAGCTTGTGGCATCAAGTTTGGCAGAAGAATGTAGGGTTGCATGCTGCTTGGAGGAGCTAATGTGGTTCTTTATTAAGCTATCCTTTGCAAGCGGTCTATCCTCCTCTGTTCTTAATATGAGGAGCAGTTCAGGAGGTTTTTTTTTTTCTGTTCAAGTTGCAATTTGCTGATAAGTCCATTGACATTGACTGATAAGTTTTAGAGACTTTATCAGAATTGATAAAGTCTCAATCAGAATTGATAAAGTCTCTTGGAATTAGAGACAAAACGTCTTCACCTTGAAAACTGAGTCCAGATGCTTTTACTTCAACCTTTTATTGAAGATGTCCTGGATGACTGAGAACCTTTACAGACACCTTTAATTATTGCTTTAGTTCGATTATAACCAGAGTTTTAAACTGTATGTAAAAACCTTACTCCAAGTGGGGGTGCAATGAATCATGTTATGAAGCTGCCACTTTCAGAGCGCAGAGACTGGAGGATCTTAGAAATGTTCTGTAGACTCTGCTGAAGACTGCAGTTGTACTACTTCTATCGCCAGGTCTTGGGGCGCAGTGGCTCTAGTGGTAGAGCGGTCATCCTTCAACCGGAAGGTAGGTGGTTCGATTCCCACTCTCCCCACAGTTCATACTGCTGTTGTGTCCTTGGGCAAGACACTTAACCCACCTTGCCTACAGTGGTGTTCCAGCTGTGACACTGGTAATTAGAAGCTTAATGTAAGTCGATTTGAATGAAAGCATCAGCTAAATGACTAAATGTAGGCAAGGCAATGTTATTGATATAGCACAATTCTTACACTGGGTAACTCAAGATTCCAATATTTGGATTCAGAAACACAAGAAAAAGATAAAAATTTTAAAAGAAGAGTGCAGATTAAAAAACACTTTAAGTTGTAGTGTAGGCACAGCTAAAGAGGAAGGTTTTTAATCTCCCCTTGAACTTTGTTAAAGTTGAGGCTGTTTTTGCTGCATGAAACTTGAACGCTCCTTCACCCTGTTTAGTTCTAGCCTAGTTCTAGTTCTTTAGTCGAGTTCTCTGGGTACGAGCAGAAGGCCTGTCCCAGATGTTCTCAGAGTCCGAGAAGGTTCATAAGCAACTAGCATGAAATATATTCTGGTGCTAAACCATTAAGAGACTTGTAAACCAGCAGTGCTGTTTTATAATGTACTTTTGGTGGTTTTGGTGATCAACCCAAGCAGCAGCATTCTGAATTAGCTGCAGCTGTCTTAACCCTCGTTTTGAGAGACCACATTGAACCCTGTCTCTAGTGACACCACTACTCACACAGCTGTTATTCTCAAAATCCCACGTCTGCTGGATAAACTATGCTCAACATTGTCTATGTGAAGACCAAAAGAACTCAGCTTTTAAAGTGCAGCTTTAAAAAAAAACTTTTTGTTTTTTAATTTTGTTTTTTAATTTTTGTTTAATTTATTGTTACCGATATGTACAGAACTTTGTACATATCAACATATCACCTCTGTACAAGTGAGTGGTCTAAAAAAGCTCACTTTGATGTGGCATGTTGCGAGACAGTTAATGTCCTCATAGTGTCTCCATGTGTACTGCCTGCTGATATCTGTCAGATAAGTCATAGGCTTCGATCAGCTGTTGTAGCTTGTTGGAGGAGGCAGGATGGGGCTCAGGATGGTTCCGGTCCAGCTGTTGCTGGACAGTGCAGTTCTGGTCCCCAGCCAACAGTGTCAACATTTGGCTGTTGGGACACAAGGTGCATGGCTGATTGTATTGTTTGTGCCACCCAACACCAGCAGATATAATTATGGGTGTCTACTGCAATTATGTGTGTCAATAGGAGACTGAACAAGGCAGGCACAATGAAAATACAATCAATAGCATAAACCTGGAAACTCTTGCTTCAATGAGCTCTAGCGTTTAGAGTCAGACCACAAGTATGTTTTAGACCCTGTGCTATTGATCACACCCTTTCTTTCTCCCTCCAGAAAAAGAGACATTCTTGGAGCCATTTGTACTGAAGGACTTGCTGCCGTCCTCGCTGGGGAGTTACTATCGCTACACAGGCTCGCTGACCACACCGCCCTGCAGCAAGGTGGTGGAGTGGATTGTCTTTAGCCGCCCCATCTACGTCTCCTACAAACAGGTGAACCATACTCAGTCAATATCAGCACACAGCATTGTTTAAAATTTAGATTTACTTTAGAGAATGTCATAGGGCTGGGAAATAAATTCGAGAAACCATCTCTTTACAGATGTTTATGAGTGGGGGTGGGACTAGAAATGAAACAGACTTGTACCAGGCGTGAAGTCTTTAGAAAGGCATTTAGTTATTAGTTATTTGTTCAGCTGATGTGTGTCTTTTTTTGTTACAATTTAGTTATAGTCATATATGTGAATAATACACTCATGCTTTATATAAGTGAAAATATATAGACAAAGATGAAGATGTAAAGAAAAGGGGCCTCAGCAATGCTCATTTACTTAGTGCAACAGAAAACAACCGGATAATAATAAATAAAACATTTAAAAAGCCTACATAATACAGACATTGCATGTTTGAGGACAAAATCCAACATACATTAGACCTAAAATCCCTGCAAACACTAAGGAAATGATGAACATGATGAAATATATAAGCGAGTTTAATGAATAAAAGAAAAAGCAGTTGGGCATGGCTCATCCTTCATGTGCTGGCAGCTGACGTAGACCCTGCACAAGCTTTCTACACATGTTTAAAGACCTCCTCGCCAGTTCTCAGGAGAAGACATGATGGAGATGAAAGCAGAGGCTGGACAGGGAATAAGGCCTGTATGCCTGTTGTTTTAGACAACTCTTGAAGTAGGTCACTGGGAGTGACAGCCGCTGCATTTAGAGCAGATCGAGGCTGGCTCTTACACAACAGTCACCTAACAGATTCCTCTCAGACTGATGTGTGGACATGCCACAGTACGTGGTGTGTGGGAGAGTCTTAACTCACTCTTATAAAACATATAGTTTTTTCCCTCTTGAGTTTGTAGAGTGTGCTAAACTTTGCTGAAAGTTTAGCACAAATGTCTTGTGTCCTTTTAATCATTATAATACATGGTTATATTCAGGCTATATCCATTTTTAGAGATAACTTCAGTTCTACCTCTTTAAGAACATCAAAAGTATTGTGGGAAACCCGATCATTTCTAAAACACCAAGGCAGGCATTGTGGTAATAACCAGCTTGGATGTTCAATCTGGAGTTTGTTGAGCCCGTTTGAATTTGGAGTGGGCAGGGGGCCCACAGTGTTGCAAGATTATTTACCACCTGAAATAGATAAATTGATAACCACAGATGAGTAATAAATATCAAATATTAAATTAACCTGCTACAGGTTATTACTTAAAAGTAAAATAAAATAAATGATTAATCATCCCTCGCCTTCGCAACCCGCTGCTGGTGCCGAGGTTAAACTGTGTTGCTTTCTCAGTTGGGGTTCTTATGACTATTCATATATTTAGGTGCTGGTGCCTAGTTTCAAGTGTATTGTCGTAAAGCTCAATTTAGGTGAACTACTATGACAAAACCATTTGAAATAGAGCATTATTATAACGTTTTCCTTGTTTGTCATGTCAAAGGCAACAAATTTGATATATTTCGTAAAATTCTGAATTTTTTGATGGACCAATAATAATAATAATAATTAAAGCCGCAAGCGGCGATAAAGGCCCTCGCCTCCCTTGAGACCGCGGGGACACATATATTCGGAGGATTGCATGTCGTGCTTTAAAGCAAATTTGGAGCTGTTTAGATGAAAACCCTTTGGCACAAAGTGTACGATTTAGGTGGTCATGTATTCCACCCAACATAGTAGATTTTCTGTTGAGTTTACGGTATGGCTGTAATAAACTTTTCTGTTTGCCCTAAGGTGTCCTATGGATGTACCAAGTTTTGTATTTCTACATTGGAAAAATTTACTTTCATTTTCCATAGAACCAATTATTTTGACTTTTCTAGGGGTCGCCACTGAGTCATTTTTCATATTTTTTTTCCGGGGACTTCAAATACATAAATTTTTGGCGGGCTTGAAGTCTGGGACCAATAAAAATGACTTTTAGTTGCACGTTTACTGGGTCAAATTGAAAATCATTTTTCAGAAAAATTATAATAAAAAAAATATATACCAAATTATAATAAAAAAAATATAACTCGAGCAAAAACGACAAGAAAAACGCCTGTCTATTTTACACACATGTGTTTAGCTCATTTTGCCCAAGTTTGGTGTCTGTGGAATGAAGCAGCTATTTTCTGTTGTTTTTTTTAAAAGGTTGTATTCTAAGTCGGTTCACATCTTCAATTTAAAATGGCCGCCTTCCCGTGTGTGATAAGGTGTGGTCCCCTTTGGCTTTTTTGTTCATAAGCCCATACTGGATGTGTGTACCACGTTTCATTTGCCTACGACAAACTAAAATTTTCACTTCCTATTGACTTTTTCCACATATTTGGGACGTTGCTATGGCAACACATTTATAGATAGGGGGTGGTTGTCATTGGCTTTTATGCTCCTCATGACATAGGAGATGTGTGTACCAAATTTCATGTCTCTATGACAAACTAAATTCTTGGGTCCCATTATAAATTTGTAGGGGGCGCTGGAGAGCCATTTCTAAAGATAACCCTTTTATTTACTTATCTTTGTGTTCAGGTTATGAATGTGCACAAACGCCTTTTTGGGTCCAACTCGATCCGAGAAGGTGTTTGAGAGTTAAGAGACATTTTATTTTCACAAAAATGGCCACCTCGTTACAGGCTTGCCACACCCATACCCGATAAGATATCAACAACAAAGTCACAACTTTGGTTGGCACACGTGTCTAGATGATACTCACCAAATTTGGGGCCATTTAGATTAAAACACAATGATTTGCATCTTTTTGTGCAAGGGGTGCGATTTTAGTGGCCATGCGTTTCACCCCACATGGCGGACTTCCTGTTGAGTTTAGGGTGTGGCTGTCATAGACTTTTATATTTGCCCTGAGGTGTCCTATGGATGTACCAAGTTTCATTTTTCTACGTTGGAAAAAAGTTACTTTCACTTTCAATAGGCCCAATGTATTTTGACTTTTCTAGGGGTCGCCACTGAGTCATTTTTTGTAATTTTTTTTCGGGGACTTCAAATACATAAATCTTTCGCCGAGCTTGAAGTCTGGGACCAATAAAAATGACTTTTCGTGCATGTTCACTGGGTAAAATTGAGGATCATTTTGCAGAAAAAAAATAAAAAATTATCCGAGCAAAAATAATAGGCCCTCCTGGTCATCACCGGCTCGGGTCTAATAAGAATCTTTATTTTTATATAGCTCTTTTCCACCTACTGTAGTAGGCACTCAAAGCGCTTTACATACATTAAGCTATTTACGAGTGTTACAGAACACTCACTGGAGGCAATGTAGGTTAAGTGTCTTGCCCAAGGACACAACGACAGTATATGGGGGAGAGCGGGATGTTATGATGTTTTGGGATGTTTGGAGCGGGGATCGAACCGCCCACCCGCCGGTCGAAGGATGGCAGCTCTACCCACTGAGCTACTGCCGTCCTAAAAGCAAAAAAGGCAATGTTTTTCAAAAGTCATTAACTGTTTTTTTTTCTCTTGAAAAATAGATATGAGTCCAACTTTTTTAAGTTAGATCTGTTCAGGCATGTGTAAATAATAAATTGTTAAACTTTTAGGCATAATTGAAATGGTTTGTGCAAGCTATAACAAATTTATGTAAATTTTTAGACCTGTAAACTTTTGGGCTGTTGTCACGGAAACACAAATGAAGTTAGAGCATAGGTACGATTTTTTTTTTTTTTTTTTTTTTTTTTTTTTTGTAGGTTCCTGGACAAAATGTACAAAATTTTATAAAATTATGCCCAAAAGATTCTAATTCTGTCCCATTCATTTGAACAAATTTTTTGGTGTTGCAATGAAAACACGGTCAAAGATGGGGCTCTAAATATTTTTTAGGGTGACAAAGAATTTTGGCCATTTCCGACAAAGTAAATTTAAGTGTTTAATATGGGAAGGTAATATTTGTAATTTGGTCATCACCAGGCCAACACTATTGCAAATATTGCATGGGTCCGAGAGTATTTTTTGAACAGTGTGACCGATCACATATATGTGCCAAATTTAGTTTCCAAAAAACAAAATTTTGGGATTTTTGCATCACCCTGTAGGTGGCACTGTTGCACCAATTTACTTTTTTTCAATTGGAATGCTAATACATAACTGATTAAAATTTGATGCAAATCTATGAACAATTTGTATATATTTTAAAGCCCCACTTGTATAGATTATGCTGAGCAATTTTTTAGCTTTGTTGGTTAAAATCACTAGGAGGTGTTAGATTTTTAAATACTGCTGCGTCAGCACAATTTTTTTTAAAATCCAGATGGTTGACTTCCTGTTTTTTTTAGTGCATGGTCATAATGTATTTATTTATTTATTTTTTTGCCTTGTCATGACAAACATATGTACTGAATTTCATAACATTCATTACATTACTAAAAAAGGTATTGTCAGGGTCCCATTGACGTAATTTATTTTAAATATTGTGCAGTGCGCAGACTCCCCTCTTGTATTTTTTAAAAAAAGTGAAATTATTACATCAAAATTTCACACATACTTGAATTTTGGGCAAAATTTGGTGAGTTTTTGAATATGTTAGGGTCAAATTGTTGGGTCAAATTTGTGATCTTTTCGGAGAAAAATAATAAAAAAAAATAAAATAAAAAAAAAGTCGTTTTTCTAACTACCACAAACTATACATTTTTGGAAAGCTCTCGCCATTCCCCAAGTGTCCATAGATAATGACATTGACCACTTCAATGGGTGTTCAGTCATTGCCTTCCATTCATTTTATTTTATATCTAAGCAGTTACAAGTCTGCTTCTTTGTATATTTATGCCCAGATAGACCATGTTGCCACAAACACATGCTGGTGCAAATGAATGAATGACTGTCAGACCCCAAGTGTCATTTGTCCTTTGTCGAACACTTGGAGACTCTTGGGGATTACTGGTGAGTCCTGAACAGCAATTACAATAGTTCTTTGACATGCATGGCATGCTTGGAACTAAACAAATACTAGTACAATAGAAGGTCAGACAAACATTTTATTATCCTTTCCTTGAGAAATATTTCCATAAAATTAAATTCAGGAAAATATACATTATTTATTGGTACTTACAGTATGTGGCATGATAGTATTTTTCCTTAAATTTTCTTGAAATTATTAATTTGATTCAAGGTTTGGATTTGTTGTATTGCAATTTGTTATATATTTACATTTACATTTATTCATTTAGCATTTTAGCTCTTTTGGCTCTGCTGCTTCTTTCTGCATGTGTGCCACAAAATGTTATTTTGGATTTCCTGTGTCATGTTTTTTTATTTTCCAATTGTAAATACTTCATAATGACAGAAGTCAGTTGCGACAACGCTATACACACACGGAAGGCTGAATTTTGTCGAGACAACAGCTGAGTGAGACTGCTCAGTACTCCCAGTGCTGCCTGTACACTGTTGGCGCTCCCAAACACATTGTACACAATCTGCCAGCTCAGACGGAGATGACACTCCAGTCACACTGAGTAAATCCATGTCTGCTTCTCCACTTGCCACACAGCATGTGTCTGACAAATGGCAACATGCAGAAAGAGGCCAAATCCAACATCCAACAAATGTTCACAGTTTGATTGTGTGGCAGCTAAGTCTGAGTAAATCTATGAGTTAAAAAATACAAAGGCGTCACTGTTTCTCACCTGAGTCTAAAGCTGGATAAAGAATAAATTAATCAATCTCTGAAATGCTGAGTGTTTAAGAGACAGATTCTCAAAGGTTTCCAGGTACTAAATGGATGCATAGTGCATAGTCTGCGCAAACTTTGCGCAGAATTTGAAGCTGGTGACAACACAGAGCCACACTTGACCAGCAACACTTCCTCCTTGCGTCTGGCTCATATCTCACTGGACTGTTGCAGGTGTCTCTCAGTCTTTTCACGACTGTCCCACGTCCTAATATCCTTAAAGTGGTGAACGAATGGCTGTTAAACATTGCTTTTACGCGGACCCCACTTTCAAAGGGTTCACTCTTCCAATACTACTCTACACCTGTGTGCACTGGCATGTTTCCAGACTAAGTTAACTATTTCAGTGATCGAGTTCTCCTGCCGAGAGCAGAAAACCTGCAGTTTACAGGGTTCTTCTCCAATGCAAAGGAAATGTCTCTCCTGCTACACCGAGCTGCATCTTGAGGTGAGTGGGCATTGCATTCATAGAGTATGTTCTACTTCTACCCCAGTAAGACCAAAGTTAAGTTAATCAATTTGATCATATTGCTACATTAGGTAAAGTTTGTTGAAAGCTTTCATTGTTGCTACTCCTGATACGTCGCAAAACCTTATGCATTATGTGTCTAGTTTGCTCATTTGACTGCATGTACCATCATATAATGAGGCAAGATAGCGGCACACAGAGATGCAGCAGCACAGTGCTACCTGAAAGATTGCACATGGTGGTTGTTTGTGTGGATTTGCTTGGAATTATGCGAGTTGAAACTCAAACTTTGCCAAATACCAAAAACAAATGCCTTTAATGACTTCCCCACTGGAATAACCCTGGACTCTCTGTGGATAACCCGATCAACACTGCTCACCAGATCTGGTGTTCCTATAAGAGACTGTGCCCTCAAACTTGCAGTTATTCACAGACATTTTTAATCTATCACTGTCCCAGGCCAACTACCCACCCACCAGAAGTCAGTCTCTATCATACCTGTGCCCAAAATTTTAACATTTTTTAATTTTTTTTTTATTGTAAGATAAGGATAAATGTCTCTGACTAAACAATTACTGTGTAGTTTGCAAATCTAGCAAATGTCATAATACTGTAATCATAATAATAAAAGCAAAAATTAGAAGTGGGCTTAAAGTACTCTTTTACAAAGATCTGGGTTGTGCCATTTTGGTAAAAACATTTGAAACATGCCTTTTTTATGAAAATAGATCTTGTTCTCTCTCCACAGATTTCCTAAAGGTGATGCTGTCAGGCTGAGGCTGATCAGAAGAAAGGCTCTTGGTTGTGCTGTGAGCACTTTGAAGAGGATATTCAGACAAAGGTGGGTGTTACATGACACTACACATTACATTAAACATTACACCTGCAATGCCCACTAACCTCTGAGACTTTTTACTCTAGAAAACACTTTCTTTACTCTGCAGTCATACATCCTTTAAACATTACTGTAGCTAAAGTGCATGTGTTAGTTATATATTTGTACATTTGTCATCTGTAAATCATGACAACAGTAAACAGGTAAATGTTTATGTCAGGTTTTCAACATGACAGACATTACCTCTAACCCAGTACAGTTTACATTTACTAAAGTATTATATTTAGGCAAATGTAAGTTCAAATCAAAGTCCACTATTTTCTAAAAACAGTCCTTACACACACAGTAACACACAGTGAGCTGGAGAATAAAAGACCAACATTAATGTTGTCATATGTTCTGTGATTAACAGTAAATCTCATGAACAGAGGTGACTGGTCCCAACAGGAAGACTTGTTTTAAACATAAGTTTTTACTTTGTTCTCTGTCTTTGCAGAGCCCCTCTACAGTTACCTGTCTGCTGCTGCTTCTGTCGCCCCCCCCCCCCCAAGTCCAGTCTAGTCTAGTCTAGTCTAGTACTGTCCAATCTAGTACTGTAATAATAATAATAATAATGGATTGGATTTATATTGCGCTTCTCTCCCGAGGGACCAAGGGACTCAAAGCTTACAGGTCGTCCATTATTCATTCACTCCACAGTCACACACTGGTGATGGTAAGGTACAACTGTAGCCACAGATGCCCTGGGGCAGACTGACAGAGACGGGGCAGCCATTCTGCGTCTACAGCCTCTCCGACCATCACCAAATACATTCACTAAACATTCTTACACACTGTCCAGTCCAGTCTAGTCCAGTCCAGTCTAGTCCAGTCCAGTACTGTCCAGTCCAGCACATTAAATCCACCCTACCCGCCATCTTGACCCTCAACGCCTACAGAACACACAGATCTACAGCATTGCCACTGCTCTCTACACAGCACTAACACACCTTGACCAGAAAATATATGTCAGAATGCTGTTCTTTAATTACAGCTCGGCATTTATAGTTTTTCACAAATGCTGAGACACATTTTCTGAAACTTAAAACACATTTCTCCACACCTCTAACACAATTTTGAAAATTGAAACTATTTAACAAAACCTCTGACTTTCCAGCCAAAAGCTAACATTGTTGTCATATTTAACATTCTGTTTTTAAAACTAACACACAGAGCAGACACAATACACAAAAACACAGTTTATCATCAGCAACAAAATAACAAAATGGAGTTACGCTCAATAGAAGAAACCAAATAAATAACACAACAAATAAAAGATGTGTAGCTTAATTTTTATGACATAAATCAACTTCCAAACCAGGAGCTCAGACGGTAGAGCAGTGTGTCCTCTAACCAGTTGGTTTGTACGTTCTAGTGTCCTTCTAGTGTCCTTGGGAAAAACAAAAACAGGGAAAAGAGCTCCGAGAAGGCCTAGAGAGCAGCCATCAGAGGTGGAGGGACAGTTCCTGGAAGCACTCCGGACCCGACCAGTAGCTCCAGCGCCGCCTCCACCCTCAGAGGATGAGCTCCTCCTCTTGAGTCTGGTCCCTTCCCTGCAGAGGTTGCCACATCAGATAAATTTGTCAAATTTTAAATACATTAATTTATGAAAGCAGCACAGTTCTGCTTAATTTGGAAAAATGTATTAGAGCCTACAGAATCATTTTAAAAAGAAGCAGCAATCTTTGCGGGAAATGAATCAGATTCTCTCCTTCACTTAGGACCTCACTCTTAAAACAGACTAGTTTTGATGTCCATTTGAAGATTTTATTAGTGTTTTCTTAATAAATGTTCTACACAATGACCATTGGTTTTGGTGTATTACTTTGTGCATACAAATCATGATTTATATTTGTAACTTAAAAATATTATTTCAATATTTCAGACTGTTTTAATTGTTTATAATGTCAATGTTAATTGTTGACTACAATACTCATACTCATTATTGTATCCTATTGCAAAGACACCCACAATAGTATAGTAAATAGTTATTTGGCACTGTTGTGGTATAGTGTAATGAGAATGCAGCAACGAGACAGGGGTTCCATTTAGAGGCATGCTTCATTTATTGCCATTAAACTGGTGTTAGTGACATCTTCAGGTCTTTCTCAAGTGTTTGATTAGTGTCTGGACATTTATTATTACTAGATATTATAATTATTCAATATTATAATATAGCAGTTACCTGCACAATTCCAGCCACATTTTGACTGTTGTAGATTAATGTTAATTTACATTTTATTGAAGTTGATAACTGTGTTTAGAAGACAATGTGTCTGTTGAGGTTCTCTATCATAAATCACTTATAGGCTAATCACATCACAAAAGCACACAAATATGTATCAAGAGTACAGAGTGAGGTTTGCTTGGTGAAGTAAACAAAACATGAGATTTTATATCATTGCAGTGAAAGCTGTAGGAGGCGTATCTTTCATACACCCTCCCCAAGGCACAAGCTCCAGCTGCAGAAGTCCTCCCGTGGCAAGTTATGACTACGTCTAGTTCCTGCTTGGATTAGCATGAAGGACAGGACATGATCAGATTTGACATGACCTGTAGAGAACTATGAGCACCCAGTAACTATAAACAATATAACAGACTGGCTCTTGTGGAAGTACCACTGAAAGCGGCCGTCATCCAGGCGCAGCTCCTGGAGGAGTTGGTGAAACTCACCGAGCTGTCTTGGCCTCTGAAGGATCTGATGGACCCAGATACAGGGACAAACGGGTCTAAGCTGTTTTCAAGCCTTCCACAGCAGATAGAGCACAGCTACTCTCTCAACAAAATCCATGTCAGCCATGTTTCAACGAGACTGGAAAACAGCCTGGCAGAAGCCCCTCCCATGATGAATTTCACACGCAAATTAAGCAAATTTCACATGCAAATGAAGCTAGTAAACTCAAAATGGTCAAGCATCCAACTAGCGCTTGGTGCAAATGCCCTATAAGAGGGCTACAAAAAAGCGCTATATAAATGCATGCAATTTAACATTAGTATTAAAGTACAAGTCTTAATTTTTGCCTAAGTTCAAACTGCCAACCTTGCAGTTACAGGACACCCTGTACCTCTGTACCTCTTGAGCCACTGCGCATTATAAGGAACCTATAACTGTGTGAATATGAAAACTGTAAAGACATGATGCTGAGGATTTACTGTAGAGAAAATAAGTGTTTAATTGCGATTAATCGCATTATACACAAAATTTAATAATGAATTCAAAATTAGTGTACTGCATACTTTTATTTTGAAAGAACTGCCATATGAACAAAAGTGCAATAACATTTGGTTTGCACTTTAAACAACACTTTAAACAAATAAGGTGTTTTTTACAGCAGTTAAAGGTTAGTAGCAGTTAAAAAAAAAAAAAAAAATGTTAAAATATTTCTTGTAAATCTCGACTTAAACATTAATGTAATCAAAAGAAATATTAAACCAAAAATATTTGCCATTAATTGGCATTAATATTTTGTTTAGTTTGTTATAGAAGTTATGTCCAGAGTTTCAATCATAACATTATAACAATATAAACAATATAAATGTCTCTCTTGTGTTTTCATTACAGTCAGAGCCTGTGAATGCAGTTCCCACGTGTTTCACACACCCTCTCCGCCCTACGTTGAGTTGAGTTGAGTTGAGCGCTTTTCACTTGTAAAACTCAAGGGTGTATGGGTAATGTAGTCTCTTCTCTCAGTGGGACCAATTAGGAAGTGTGCATTGTGAACGGCGCTCTGGAAAGCGGCAGCACAGACAAAGGATTAAAACCTCTATTAAAACAGATGTCCAGATGATCGTACCGGTAAAAGCCCGTTCTGGGCGCACGGAGAAGCATCAAAGCACTGGATGAGGGCGGCTCATACGTGCTGTCATCCGTTGCGATCCTAAGAATGTTCTTCAGACCGACATCTTTCACTATACTAATCGGCCGACGTTAATGCAAAATAATTGTCGGCGTTAATTCATTAATGCGTTAACGCAAAAATAACGCATTAACTTGCCCAGCACTAGTAAAAAATACAATTATTAAGCTACAGCGCTTGTCGTGATATTTATTTGGTTTGTTCAATTGAGCAACAAAAATGTGTAAACAGAAGCATACTATGTGTGACAATCGCTGGATCCATTGGTTTGAAATGACGGGTGGGGCAAAGCAAAGACGCAGCTGCTGAAGAAAACAATCATGGAGGTCTTGCGTACTGCACTTGTTGGGATATTTATTTTGTTGTTACAGCTACAAATCTGTAAAAAAGAATATTCAAATATTCATTTGGAATGTCAAGAGCAGCTAATTCGTTGTCAGTTTCACCGTGTGCTATTTGTGTTTTTGTGTATGGCGAAGGCATGCTGGAGGACGATTGCTAGTGAGAAGAAGTGCTCTGTGTGCATGCTAGCAGCAGCACTACTATGATACTATTAGATACTATGATGCTGATCTGAGTGATGAAAGTGAGTCTATAAAAAAAGGCCCACTCTCGTTGTAAGATGTTAAAAGGCACTTCTGATATTAAAAGCAATAAAGGGAAAGTGCTGGATAAACCGAGAGGAAGTCAGTCCCAGATTAGACAGATATGATTATGAGAGATTGAAACTGTCTGAGACGTTTTCAAAGTTTTCAAAACATGGACACAAGAGTGAAGTACAAAGTTCCTCTCAGGCAGGGTAAAGCACTAGCACTTCGCTCCCTGATTCTCGATACTCATAGAAAATAGTCCAAGTCAAAAGGACTATAGAAGAAAATCTAGAGATTTGGGAGAAGATGTGGGGAAAAAGAAATCAGAAGAAAGGGAACGAGAGAAAGGCTAGAGTTGAGCTTATTGGAAGAAGTCAACAGCTGTAGGTGCTAAATCGTAAAAAGCTGAGGAGAGTACAAATCTGCCCTTAAAAAAGATTAGCAGATTTAGATGAGGCAAAGAAAAAATTTGAAAAATCTGGTATGGTTCTCAGAAGCAGAAAAGAGGAAACCCCACCCCCTCCTGGGGCTGAAGGAGAAGATGATCAAGGAATGTAAATATTTTCCAATACTGAACAAAGGCCATAACGAAACACAATATATTGCATGGTCATTTACAGATTTGGCTGGCCTGGCTAATGGGCTTACTGATCTATAATATGTATTTATTTATTTAAAAGGGACAGTGCATATTGATGAACATAAAAAATGTAAATATGCCAGAATTAGCACAGTGGCTACTTTCCATCTGTAGTCCCTGTCAGGTCAGGACAAGATAACAGACAACATATAACACAATAAAACACACATTCAATACAAATGACAACATTAGACTTAACAACATTTCAGATATGATGCTCACAGACCTGGTTTCTCTTGAGCCAACGTTTAAGGAGCAAATAATCATATTAGATATAGAATCCAAAGATATAAAAGCTCTGATCATGTATTTGCCTGAAAAACATATAACTGAAGAATTGTTTACTGCAGTTGAACTGCTGTTGACTGTAAAAGGAAATTAGGCCGACCACATACGCTTTAATGGACATAGAGCCAGGATTTGGGCAGAACTGCAAAGATTACTTCCAGAAAGACTTGAACTATCTAAACTTGAATCAGAAAAGGTTAACTACAAACTATAACTACAACTAATGTACCATAACTAGTCAAATGTATGGAAACAGATCTGAGAAATATACACATGTACTGTAGGTGTTTGGTTGCAGAAGATCTGTTCTTATTCATCTAAATGGCATAGTTTGTAGTTTTTCAGAGTGTGGGACCTCTCATAAGGCACACAGCCATCACTTTTATTACTGCTTTTACTAGAGCGTCCGTGCTGATTATGTTTACCCCTGCCTCTCCCTCCTCTACTGGGTAAAGAATTAGGATGAGCAACTCATATTTCTCTCACACGGCTGTCACTGGAAGCAGCATTATTCCTGACCTCCCTGTCACTACCGAGGCCATGGCAAGTACATCCTGGAGTCAGAGGTAGGATTAATGAAGATGGAGTAGATATTATTAGCAGAACATGTCATGTTCATCATGTAGAAGCTTATAGGAAGACAAGAAAAAAGAGGACGAAGCCACCAAGACTTTGGCACAGCTGCAAGTAAATAAACTGAATAATAAATGTAAAAAATAAAAAGTAAAAACAGGCGCCAATAATATCACAGGAAAGCTGTCTACAGCAACAGGGGCAACTGCAGCCACAGTCACAGGAGTTAGAGCTGTCGCAGTATCATGTGATATGAATAACCCTTTTTCTGTGTTCCAGCCTCCTATAGCAGGACAAATGCCTCCACAACAAGCGTACTACAATCAGACCAGAGCGCAGTGAGGGTTTTAGAGGGATGTCCACAAACAGTGGCAGATTCTGGGGAAGAGGCAGGCCCATGCAGCCCCCTTCGAGGGTCGAAATTTAAACTGGGATTACATCAGATGCCTGAAGGCCGCTGGACGTGCGGTCAGATGGGAGTGTGAAGAGATATATCATTATTGGATACAAGTGTTAAAACAGTTGGATTCTCTGGGAAAATACAAATTATTCCTCTCACACAAAAGTGTAATTGACTTTGGCGGGAAAGTCATTATTATTTAAAAAAAAAACTCCGAGTGAGAGGTGGGATGGGATTTAGGTACAGCGCTTTACATTTACAGTGGCAGAGTGGTTAGCACTCCAGCCTCACAGCAAGAAGGTCCAGGGTTCAATTACCATCCAGGGCTGGGCCTTACTGTGTGGAGTTTGCATGTTCTCCCTGTGTCTGCGTAGGTTTCCTCCGGGTACTCCGGTTTCTCCTACCACCAAAAACATGTACAATATAGGACTACAGATGGGAATTTGCATTAGCATAGTCATCTCTGCTCCGGCTTAATGTACATTTTACGTTGTCCTAAAGAAATAAACTAATCTAAAAAAATTAAATAACAAAAAAAGCTTGTGTTCCAGCTGGAACACCACTGGAGACAAGGTGGGTTAAGTGTCTTGTCCAAGGACACAACGACAGTATGAACTGTGGGGAGAGCAGGAATCCAACCCGCCAACTTCCAGTTATAGGAAGACTGTTCTACCGCTGAGCCACTGTGCCCCCTGTGAGAGCAGTAGCGAGAGCAGTGGGGTGGCAAGTTTGAAGGTTTCTGGACCCTACTGTATATAACCGTTAAAGCCAGGGGGGCCTATCCCTGACCAGGAATTAGTAACCACAGCCAACGCATCGAGGCGGCAAGCTGAACCAGGGAGACAGCCCGTGTCTGCTTCCACCACTTTAACCAACACATTACCAACACCCTTTCTTGGAGAGATCACTACCAGGGGGGCAAGGGAAAATAGCTACTGTAATAGGTAGATGTAATAATAATATGAGCGGTTGAGTGTGTACCTACAGCTACAACCAGTGTAAACGTGTATCTACAGCTACAACCAGTGTAAACGTATACCTATGATCAATCAGTCTCCATACGTTTGGTGAAATAAGTATGTTTTGAGTTTGCTTTTGAAAACTTCAACAGAGTCAGCTCGCCGCACTTCCACCAGGAGCCCATTCCATAAAAATGGGTCTCTATAAGAAAAGGCTCTGTAGCCAGCAGACTTCTTCTTTACTCGAGGAAGTTGAAGGAGGCCAGCGTCCTGAGAGCGAAGGGTACGAGCTGGAGTATACCGGGTGATAAGGTCAGATAGGTAAGAGGGCGCGCGTCCACAAAGGATTTTATATGTTAACAGGAGAACTTTGAAACCAGCTCTAACGTGAGGAAGCCAGTGTAATGAAGCCAGGACAAAGAGACATATGAGAGCTTGTGAGCGAGCTGTTGATATTTCGTTCTTTGATGCACCAGTTTACTGGGGTACTCGCAGGTGTTCCTAAGTATTTCATGGCAGCATTTAGGTGTTTTTTTGTTTTTTTTTATGTGAACCATAAATACAGAGACACCTCCATCTTTTCACAGTAGGAATGGTGTACCTTTTATTTTTTAGGCCTTGTTGACTCTTCTCAAAATGTAATGTTTATGGTTGTTCTCATCCCTCCAAATGACTTTGTTCCAGAAGTTTTGAGGCTTGCCTTTGTGCTGTTTGGCATATTGAAAGCGAGAGGCTATGTGGCATTTGCGTAGTGATGACTTTCTTCCGGAGACTCAAACATGCAGGAATTTTTTCTTCGAGTTTCTTTAATAATTGCGTTTTTCTTTGCATCCCAAACTATTTTCCTGGCAGTTGTGTCTGAAATCTTTGTTGGTCTACCCGACATTGGTTTGGTTGCAACAGAATCTCTCATTTTTCACTTCTATATTAGAGTTTGAACACTGCTGATTGGCATTCTAAATTACTTGGATATCTTTATCTAAAACCCTTTGACAATTCTTTTGCTTTCCCCATGACTCAGAATACAGAAACGTCAGCGCACCACTGGATGAAAGATGCAAGGGTCAGCTCAGCTTCTTCTTCACCACAACAGACCGGTACATTAACTGCATCACTGCAGAAGCTGCACTATTCTATCTGTCAATCTCCCACTCCATCCTTCTCCCTCACTCGTGAACAAGACCCCAAGACACTTGAACTCCTCCACTTGAGGCAGGAGGTCTCCCCAACCTAAAGGGAACCAACCACCCTTTTCCGGCGGAAAACCATGGCCTCGGACTTGGAGGTGCTGATTCTACGCTCGACGCTCTACCCTTACAATATGTTTGAGTCTGCCGAGTCTGTCCAGCTTTCTCCCCCGCCATCGGATCCAACTCACGACCAGGTGGTGATCAGTTGTCAGCACCTCCCCCTCTTCACCCGAGTGTCCAAGACATATGGCCGGCGGTCAGACAAAACGACTACAAAGATGATCATCGAACTGCGGCCTAGGGTGTCCTGGTGCCACATGCACTGATGGACACCCTTATGCTTGAACATGGTGAAGGTGAGCCCGACTATCTCTAGTCGGTACCTCTCAACCTCCCAAGCTTGGGCTCCTTCCCCGCCAGTGAGGTGATGTTCCACATCCCTATGGCCAGTTTCCGTGTCCAGAGATCAGGTCGTTGGGGCCCCTGCCTTCGAACACTGCCCGATCCACTAAGCACCAGCCCCTTACGGATCCTACCGCAGGTGGTAGGTCCATGGGAGGCCCCAACACTGGGACTGGCTCCAGGGTAAGCCCCCGTCTGTGCCATGCCGGGCAATGTCACAGTCCTTGTTTGAACTCTTTTCATAAAGGGCTTCTGGACCGCTCTTAGTCTGACCCATCACCTAGTTTTCTTTAGGGGACCCTACAAGGGGCATATAGCCCCAGAGAACATAGCTCTTAGGATCATTGGGGTACTCAAACCCCTCCACCACGTTAAGGTGGTGGTTCAAGGAGGGGGTGGTGGTGATAGATTTAGAAAAAGATCACACAAGTAGCGCTAGACAGGCCAGAAGCACAGAGGGTATATGGGAGAAGGACTCAGAGATATACATTTCTTGGAACCAGCATCCAGATGAACATAAAGCAAAGATGGATGAATTATTGCTGGTGAAACATTTGGATGGATACCGCCAGGAGGCCCATGCTGCTAACTCTCGAAGAGCAGCATAAAAAAGCAAATGGATTAATTATTTATGGTATAATCAACCAAGATTCATAAATTGGATGAAAGATGCGGTTGAGGGCATAGGACAGCAGCTATATAGCTATAACATTCCTGGGCGGGCCCCACTTGTGTGACATTTTACTGTGGACGGCAAAGTAAGAATTTCATTGTACAGGGAAACATGCTTTCTGTCTGTACACATGACAATAAACACTTTGAATCTTGAATATGCTACATCATTAATGGCCATACAGAATACCTTTATGTTAGACACAATGTCAGAATGATGTTTGTCAATTAATAATTGGAGAATGTTGTACAGTTATTCCAACGCTCTGAAAAAAATTTAAGCAACTGAGCAGCTCGAGGTGGTTACAAGAGGCTGAATATTGAGTGGCCACAGGAGCAGGGCACCTCTAAATACTCAAAACTGGATGACAGGTTTCTGGGGAGGGATCGCAGCGGCGGTCTCTCCTCTTCTTCGGGGATCTCCACGAGGAGCTGGCACGCTCATGGAATAAGCCCTATTTGTACCGCGTTTTTGTGCCTTCGACGTTGATTTATTCGACTATCGTGGGTGCACAGGCGTGGGGCTATGGGTCGATGCCCCAGGTGGAAGAGACGCTTGCGGGCTATCTCTCCCCCGGGACATCGTCCTCCCTGAGGAAACCTACACTCCCCAACAAGCCATGCCAGGTCACGTCATCACTGGTGGGTAAGGCTTTCCAGGCGGTGGGTCAGGCTGGTGCAGCACTGCACACCATGCCAGTTTTGCAGGCGTACCAGGCTGACCTGATCAAAGACTTGAGCACAAGGGGTACTTGTGGATGAGGACGCGTTTTCAGAGCTACGCCGTACCACAGACCTCTCTCTTCGCGCATTTAAGCAGACGTCCCGCGCTATTGGCAGCTCCATGTCTGCTTTGGTTGTGACAGAAAGGCATCTGTGGCTCAACCTCACGGGCATCAAGGAGAAGGCAAGGCAAGGCAATTTTATTTATATAGCACAATTCATACACTGGGTAACTCAAAGTGCTTTACAGGAATAAAAGACAATTTACAAGATTTATATTAAGAAACATAAGAAAAAATTAAAAACATTTTAAAAAGAAGAGTGCAGATAAAAGAAAAAACAAACACTTTAGGTTGGAGTGTAGGCGGAGCTAAAGAGGAAGGTTTTTAACCTCCCCTTGAACATTGTTAAAGTTGAGGCTGTTCCAGGTTTTTGCTGCATGAAACTTAAACGCTGCTTCACCCTGTTTAGTTCTAAATCTGGGCACGAGCAGAAGGCCTGTCCCAGATGTTCTCAGAGTCCGAGGAGGTTCATAAGTAACTAGCATGTCAGAGATATATTCTGGTGCTAAACCATTTAGAGACTTGTAAACCAGAAGTGCTGTTTTAAAGTCTATTCTCTGAGCAACAGGAAGCCAGTGCAGAGATTTTAAAACTGGCGTAATGTGGTTGTACTTCCTGGTTTTGGTGAGAACCCGAGCAGCTGCATTCTGAATGAGCTGCAGCTGTCTTAACCCTCGTTTTGAGTGACCAGTGAGCAGGCCGTTACAGTAATCTAACCTGCTGGAGATAAAAGCATGGATAAGTTTCTCTAAGTCTGGTTATGACATCATCCCTTTGACTCTGGAAATGTTTTTAAGGTGATAAAATGCAGATGATGTAATTGACTTAATGTGACTGTGGAAATTCAAGTCTGAGTCCATGATGACCCCTAGATTTCTAACCTGGTTTTTAGATTTTAGAGAAAGAGACTCGAGGTGACTGCTGACACTTTCTCTTTGTTTCTGTGGCCCAAAGATGATTAGTTCAGTCTTGTTTCTGTTCATTTGGAGAAAATTATTTTGCATCCACACATCAATCTGTTCGATGCAGTGACACAGTGAATGGATTGGTCCATTTTCACCTGCTGTGAGTGAAATGTAAATCTGAGTGTCATCTGCATAATTATGGTAGGATACGCCACAGCTGCGTATTAACTGGACTAAAGGAAGCATGTAGAGATTGAATAATAGAGGTCCCAAGATAGACCCCTGTGGAACCCCACATCTCAGGGCCATTTGGTCTGACACACAGTTACCAATCGAAACAAAGTACTTCCTGTCTTCAAGATAGGACTGAAACCATTTAAGGGCAGTTCCAGTGATACCTATCCATTCCTCTAATCTTTGTGTCAGGATTTCATGGTCCACTGTATCAAACGCAGCACTCAAGTCCAACAGAACTAAGACAGAGACTTTGCCTGCGTCAGTGTTCATACGGATGTCATTTGTGACTTTGATAAGTGCAGTCTCAGTCTGTGATGGGGCCTGAATCCTGACTGAAAAGGATCAAAGCAGTTGTTAAGTAATAGAAAGTCATTAAGTTGTTGATATACAACTTTTTCGATGACTTTCCTAAAAATGGCAGGTTTGATATGGGCCGATAGTTGTTGAGCACTGTAGCATCAAGACTGCTCTTCTTTAGGAGAGGCTTAATAACAGCAGTTTTTAAGGCCCTTGGAAATGTTCCAGACTGTAAGGAATTATTGACTATATCAGTGAGTTGTGGTAACAAACTGCTTAGTACTGATTTTAGAAATCTAGTGGGTAAAACATCGAGGCAGCAGGTGGATGAACTCAGGCTGGAGACAGTTTTTTCAATTGTTCTGTCATTAATTTGTGTAAAATGTGTTAAACCAACCAAGTGTCTCCTAGGTGGCTGCAGTGTTGTTTTATGCCCTTTGGACTGAATCGCATGTTTAATGCCTTGAACCTTGTCGTTGAAAAACAATGCAAACTCATTGCATTTAGTGGTGGAAACTAATTCTGGAGGAAATGGAGCTGGAGGGTTTGTTAATCTGTTCACTGTAGCAAACAGGACACGCGAGTTGTTACTATTGTTGTTGATGATCTCTGAGAAGAATATTTCTCTTTCTTTTTGCAAAGTTTGATTGAAAACATGCAAATTTTCTTTGTATACCACATAATGAATTAAGAGTTTAGATTTACACCATTTTCTTTCAGCTTTTCGGCATTTCCTTTTCTGTGCCCTGACAGAGTGAGCATTGCTCCATGAAGCCTTCTGCCTCGTCCTGATCACTTTAACCTTAACAGGAGCAATAGTGTCCATAACATTTAAAACACCTGAAGTATAACAATTCAACAAATCATCAACCTGACCTGATGAGGCATTTTCAAACCTGATTGCCTCCATAAACTGTGTCCTGGTGTTATCGTTAATGTATCTCTTTTTTACAACAGTAGGCCCAACAGCAACTTTTGGAATTATGGACAGATGAAAAAAGACACAAGAATGATCAGATAGAGCAACATCAATCACAGTGACATCTAAAATATGAACACCTTTAGTAATGACCAGGTCCAGAGTGTGACCTCTGTTATGGGTCGGCTCATTAACATGCTGACAAAGACCAAAAGTATCAGAATAGTAGAAAGTTCTTTGGCATTTCTGTCACAAACATTATCCACATGCACATTAAAATCACCAGATATGACTATTTGTTCAAATTCTGGGCAAATAACCGAAAGCATTTCAGTAAACTCATTAATAAAATCATGACACTGTTGGGGTGGTTTGTAAAGAACTACATATAAAATAGATGGAGAAAACCTCAACTCCATTTTGAATGACACATACTCAAATGATGAAAACTCTCCAAGTGATAGCTTCTGGATAAGAATATTATCCCTAAGAAAGGCACATACACCACCACCCTTTTTGTTTTCCCGTATTTTGGATAAAAATGTGAAATTCGATGGGGTGGATTCAATAAGGACCGCATTTCCAGTCCTGTTGTCTAACCATGTTTCTGTTAAAAACATAAAATCAAGCTTATTTGAAGTTATAAAATCATTAATTAAAAAAGATTTGTTGACCTGACATTGAACACTGCAAGTTTTAAGTCCGTTTGAGCAGGACCTGACTTTATCTGTTTGCAGGGGATTTGAATCAGATTTGTCTGATTAGACAATCTAACTGTTATTCTCTTCTTCAATCTGCGACTGTTGACTGTAGCTATGGAGCTAGGAGGGAGTGTTCTCTCCCAGGGCCTCAGGTTGATAAGTGGTTTATTATGACGAAAAGGCCCTGAAGTAGATGAAGGTATAGTGAATTGAGCTCATAAAATACAGTTTAGAACGCCAAAACTTGGCCTAATTCGATTTCCGTCCCAGGTCCAAAGTTTTGCTTTGGAGCTCTGAAGCGGGGCGTCTGGGTTTAGAAGAGACCGCTCTCACAAGGCGTCCGTCACGTGACGATGCCGCTGGCTGGTTAGCGACGCGGATGTTGAAGCGGAGTTGATGAAAGGCATTCTAGTATAAAGCTCTATATCTCTGCCGTTGGCATAATGGGGCGTTTACACCAAACGCGAATTGCGCGAATAAATCGCGCTATTCACGCGTAGTTGGACGCTGAACATTTCGCTTCATTCGCGCGTGAAATTCACTCAACAACAGACGCGAATTCGCGTCATAGGAGGGGCTTCTGCCAGGCGGGTTGTCTTCCGGTCTTGTTGAAGAATGGTTGAGATGGGTTTTGTCGAGAAAGTAGCAGTGCTCTATTTACTTTGGAGGACTGAAAAACGGCGTGAACCCGTTCGGCGCTGTGCGGGGGTCCATCGGATGCTTCAGAGGCGGACCCAGCTCCGTAAGTTTCACAAACTTCTCCAGGAGCTGCGCCTGGATGACGGCTGCTTTCAGCGGTACTTCCCATTGACCCGGCCCCAGTTCGATGACCTGTTGTACCGGGTCTGTGCGAGGATTTCCCGCAGGACAGCAACTACTGACGCTCTTTTCAAGTCTGTCCATCTGTCTCCAGTCAATATTTGATGTGATTATGAGTAATTAATATGTGGACAACTACAGTCTTCTGAACACAGTTATCAGTCCTACAGTCAATATAGTATTATGTCTATAAAATCGTATTTAGAATTGTATTTATAACAGTGTGTTGTATCTCTTATTTGTTTTTATTTCTTTAATAAATGGAGCCAGCCTCCAAAAAGAATCTATGACTCATGGCTTTTTTCTCATTAATACAACACTGGTCCAATCATAAATAACTGTTTTCTTACTGTACTATTGTAGATGTGTTTGCAATAGAATATAATAAAAATGAACAAGTGTTTACCATAAGTAATCTAGTCTTAAATACTGAACATTATAAACTTTCTTCTATTTATTCTAAATAAATCAGTCTGAAATATTGAAATGTTTGTGACAAACACATCAAAACCTTTGGTCATTATATAAAACATTTATTTAAAAAAAATGGAATTATGAAACTATACACAAAACTTAATGCACTATTTCTGAGCAGGAATAAAAGAATCCTAAAGTGAAGGAGAGGAGAACAGAGAGAGTCTGGTTTATTTCCTGCTGTGACAGCTGCATCATTTTAAAAACTATACTATACTGGGTTCCAAATGAAGCAGAACTGTGCTGCTTTCATAGATTAATGTATGTATTTGAAATTTGACAAATTGTTTCGTCCAAGACAGTAACTTCTGCAGAGAAGGGACCAGACTCAAGAGAAGATCCTCTGAACCTGGAGCTACAGCATGTGTTCTGAGAGCTTCTGAACTGGGTCTTCTCCTGGGGTCTTCTCTTTGGTTGCCCTGTAATAAAATGACACATGAAAAAGGCAGAAAAACATTATCTACTCATTAACAAACCACCAGGGTTGTGTTTGTATCTGAATGTAAGAGGCTATGAGGGCTTTGATTGTATATGATATGTATTTATTGCCTGTACACACCTGTGGATACAGCAGCAGATGTGGATGGGGCAGGGGAAGCTGCAGTAGCAGGTTTCGCAGGGGGGGTGCCCAGGCTCATTGGCATTAAAAGTCAGCTCTGTCATAACAATATATATAATATACATATTATATTATTAAATTATAATACAAGTTAACATTTGAACATTACACCAGTCACAAACAACACATATCCTCTATAAACTCGGCGGTGGAAAACTAGTTATAAAGTACGGCAAATTAGCTCAGGCTTTAGCTAGCTAGTTGGCTCAATATATACGACTCTAAAGAATTAAAAGGCTTTTTTTGCAACTTACCAGAGTTTCCGACCCCCTCACTCACTTTCCTTCGAGCAAGAACTTTTAAGATTCCTGGCTCTGTAAAATGACGAAGATGTTTCGTATTCCACAGGCTGCCCGGATAACTTCGTCCTCCATTGTTGTTTTGGATTTCTGCCTCTATGGTCCGCCTCCGTTCGTAGCACGTCACTACTAGAACAAGCTCCTGATTGGTTAACGCGCCACGAATTTTTGCCAAAGTTCAGATTTTTCAACTTGGGCTGAATTCGCGCCATTCGCGCCGCCTCATTCGCGCCGCCTCATTCGCGCCGCCTCATTCGCGCGAATCGCGACGCAGGACTTCCACGCGCGTCTAATCGCGTCTTTGCATTGACTTAACATGTAAATCACTCGCGCTTAACGCTTAATTCGCGTTTGGTGTAAACGCACCTTTAGGCAGAAACAGATTAGAGTCTTTGAAAACTGTCGCAAGACCACTGGAAAAGGGGTCTCGGGAGTCGTTCCTCTGGCTTAAAGCGTCCGTTAGCTCAAGCGGAGTTCTTGGTCTTTCACAAGAACTACCAAAATGTCTTCCTTCTCGTGCGAGTGACGTCACAAGAGTGTCTTCCAAAAATAGGCAATGTGTAGCTTTAAAAAGAGAAATCACGTTTGCATTGCGAATGCAACGGTCTAGAAAAATTTAAAAGTAAGTTAAGTGAAAGAGGGTCCGAGGCGGACAAGAGCGAAAGCTTAAGAGAATAAGAACATAAGAGGGTAAGAGAGATAAGAGGGAGGTTTCCGGTGTGCGCACGCGTTTTGTCTGCAGCTTGAAGAGGCGTGTTTTGGGGCACGGCCTGGGGCGTGTTTATCCCAACTAAATTTTAATTCAAATAATCCTTTTACCTTCCACAAAGTAACATTGAATTTTAGTTTTGCACAATCATAAGCATACACATACATTGGTGCTGCAGATTCATACCGATAGAATGCATCTTTACGCATGCTGAAACACACATAAATTCATTCAACAATTTTATTAACTGTAAACTTGTGAGACTGATGGAAGGAGGGTTGATTCTTCTCATTATGACTCTGGATCCTGTGGGGAGCATTACCATATACTTAGATACACACTTTTAACGGCGTAAACACAATAACACAATGTCTTTTGAAAACCCTTCCGTCTAAAAAGAAAAAGTTTTAAGTCATTGGTTTGATGAGAGACTTAGCGGCGTTCATCCATACCGTCACTAGAGGGCAGTACGGTATCATCCCAGAAGTCTCAAGTCCTTTACACTTCAAAAGGGGCCTTCCAGAGTTCAAACAGACGGTCATAAAATGTTCTCAAAGAGCTGGATAAACATTCTTATCTTAAAGGATTTACGATTGTCCTGACAGGGTGCTGGGTACCACGCCACCTAGGTCACTCCAAGACTTAATAACAACATTTGGCCATCTGGACTTATTTAAAAAATTTATTTAAAAAAGCACGTTCAATCTCCTTTTGGAGAAATCAGACAGGGTTAGTGAGCCTTTTATGGCTCTGGAGTATCTGTAAAGCAACCGTTCATCCTGTGTGACTGGTCACCAGATCTTAACGAAACAATGAGACATCTGGAACGAATCCCAGAGATGAGGTTCACCCCATGGCCATCTCCTGTGGGGGGTGCTCACTGTGGCAGGCCGATGATTTCACTACAAGCTTCAACAGCTCTAGAAAAGGGTGCCCCTCTCCAGCAAGTTTGTGACGCGGCAGGCTGGTCCTCCCCGCACACATTCATTAGATTCTATAGTTTGGATGTTCATGCTACTCCGGGCTCGCATGTCCTTGACTCATCATCCCAAAATCGTGTTTAAGACCTCTTTTGTGTTTGTGCACACTTCACTACCCGAGGGGTCCAGACACTTACAGTGCGGCGCCATTGGTATTCTCGTTCCCCATAGCGTAATGCTACGCAGCATCGAGTGTATCGCTGCAATGCCGCACTGGGCGTGTCCGAGCGCTCTTCAGACAAAGTTGACCTAAAGACGCTTCCGCGTCATATGTTTTTTATACCCTCTGTTCAGGTGCGCTCAATCACACAGCTGCCGCTGATGAGCTGCGTCTCCCACCGAGGTATTATAAGCCAATTCTTGGCGTGTTTGACACACATGCTTCACAACCGGTCACACAAAGAATGTTCCCCATAGCGTAATGCTACGCAGCATCTCGTTCTCGTTTTTTAAGGGAACAGGGTTGCAGTCAAGTAACTCGAGACGTTCCCATGCCAACTCTGTATATTTTTTCTTACTCAAAAGCCAGGCTTGGCTGGCAGGGTCAGGCAGGGTCAGGAGCCGAGAATCAATGGGAAGCACGAGGTCCAGGCAACAAGGAACAGTCTTTGGTTGTGCCAATGGCAAACCTTAAAAGCGTTGTTTCCCTTTGGTTGGGAAAAATGGACAGCTTTTGGAGAATTTCTCTGCCTAAAGCTGAGCTGCTGCTTGCAACGGGTCAGAGGTCAAAGCAAAGGCCTCTGTCAAATCAGAGTTGGACATATGGAAAGTTTAAAAATACCAATTAGAAAAATGTTCAGAGTTCCTTGTAGGCTTTTGAAGAAAACAGCCTAATTATTGTTGATTGCTTGTGGCAGCAGATAGACTAAAATTTTGTTAAAACGTGTTCATTAGTTATTTGTTAGTCTTTCACTGAAGAAAAATAATCTCACTTATAAAAATAATGAATCAAGAACAACATGGGCATTCCTGGGACAAACTTCAAGACATGAGACAATAAAGACAAGACCGACTAACTGACAAAACTGATAAGAAAAGAACTAGAAACAAATTTAAAACAATAAAAAAACTGAGCGCCAACACCCTCAGAACTGAGTTTTTACCAACTAGTTACAGAGGCATGTCTTTATTTGATGGCGGGAGACTTCTTTGTATCACTAGGAGAGGGAGGAGCTCTCAACTCACGAATACCAAGTTAAAAATATTACCACCTTCAACATTAAAAACACATTAAATAATCATTTGTACAAACACATCCTGTTAACACAATGTATGTTAAACAAAAACAAAAGCAATGTTTCCAAGGTCAATAATTTGTCTTTTTGAGAATGTACAAATAATCAAATTTTTTTTCAAATGCCTTCACACAGATAACGATGAACTTTATTAGTGCTTGTCTCTTGTCCATAAGACTCCTTAACTCTAAGCTCTCAATTTATTGGTTGATCTACATTCCTACTCTCATCTGTGGTCATGACTAAAAAGCACCCCCTTAGAGATAGGGTGTGGAGCTTAGTCACTTGGTAGGAGAATACTGTTGCTCGATTAGTTCAAAGTGAGATAGCTTCTCCCAAACACAGACTGCATGGAGCCACACCTGAGCTCATTTTACATCTCACTCATGATTTATAGTCATAATGCAGAGACTGTTGACAGGATCCACTAATTATTTTCTTTTTTTCTTTTTTTTTACTTTACAATTGTATATTTTCTCACTTTTCATTTCTTTTAGGAATCTGTCATTGCTGGAGGTCATTGGAAATAGTGGTACTAAAGTCTTATCTGTGCTCTTTTCCCAGCTGGAGGCCTTCTACTCCATCTTCACCACAGAGCAGCAAGATCATGTGAAGTCCGTAGAGTACCTGCGCAGTAACTTTAGACCCATTCAGAGTCTGGACAACCGGCTCGTCCTAAAATCGGCTGTCAAAGAGGCATGGCTGCCTGAGCTGATGGACGGTGGGACGCACGGAACCGAGGCCTCCAAAGGTAAAATCACAATCTGAGCCTCCAAACAAAATAATCATAATTTCTGACAAGTTTATTATTATTATAGTGACAATTGTGGCAAATTCCTTAACTGAAGGGTGATGTTTGTGTATGTTGTGTATGTTAATAAATTAAAGTTGAAAGCAGCGGTCTGTGTGTGTGTGTGTATTCAAGCATTAATCTCTGAGCTCCCTGAGCACAAGGCAGTAGGAGGCTCAGCATGCTGCTCCCACATTACCTCTCACTGTATGTGTGTGAGTTTAGATGTGCTCCGTTAGCATCTGTGTAGTGTTGGCTGTACTCACAGGTTTGCCCCCACCCCTATATTATTATTTGCATATGGTCCATTCAGAGACAAGACCAATACCTATGTCTACAGTCAGTCACTGTATTGCTGATTTGTTTGAGAAAAGAAAAAACCAGCAGCAAAACTGTTGGTGGGTGTTTTGATAATGCAGCTCGGTTTGAAGCCTGTTCCAAAATACGCATGGCTTTTGGAGGAGCTGACTCTGGAGGAGCCACATCCGAAGTATGGATCTGGGAGACTGGGAAGCACCCAGGGTCTTACTTAAGGGCGGCAGTGGCTCAGTGGTAGAGCGGTCGTCCTTCAACCGGAAGGTAGGCGGTTCGAATCCTGCTCTCCCCACAGTTCATACTGTCGTTGGGTCCTTGGGCAAGACACTTAACCCACCTTGCCTCCAGTGGTGTTCCAGCTGTGACACTGGTGAATGGAACCTTAATGTTAGTCGCTTTAAATGAAAGCGTCATCCGTAAAATGTAACACTGGTGAATGTAAGTCGCTTTGGATAAAGGCGTCTGCTAAATGACTAAATGTAAATGTAAATGTAAGGACGCTTTGAGAGCATGAACGGGAGGAGTGGGTATCGAAATGTGAACCATGACCATTGACTATGTTTGTGTGTCTGTGCTGCAAACAAAGTTCCTCAGACAAACAAATTCTGCAGGATCTGCACACCGGACTAATGCAGTAATTGCTTGAATAACTAAATAACTAATATTGGCCTGTAACTATATAAGCGCCAATATATTGAGTTTTCTCAGTTGCTCTGACCATTTTGGGCAATTTAGGCCCAATCCCAATTCTCCAACCTATCCCTTAGCCTACCCCTTCTTTCTCCTCATTACTCTGAACAGTATCAGATGGGGTTTCTTCTGCTCATGGACACAGACATAAGACATGAGAATGTTTTTGCGGCGATCACAAAAACTTAAGGACTGTTTGTTTACCACATATCAATCGAGTAAAAAACAGACAGCGGTATTATGGATTAGCTAATAAAAAGTTAAATTGTTACGCAAATACAAGACTGTGACCAGTCAATGTGATTTTTCGTTAGCAAACAACAATTTATCAGAAACCTTCCTAAGAGAAAACAAATTAGTGTGTTGAGTTCAAATGAGTTCAAGACTAAAGAAACATAAAAAAGACTTGTGATTTACAATTTTTGCACCTCCTTTACAGCCATTGTGGCGGTGAATGCACTGCATGCTGGGAATTTCTCTTACCCCTTTGTTTTAAGTGTGGTCCTCAAAAATCTCCATTTGTCCTTAGTCCTTCCCCTTGATCCAGCACTTCCAGCACATCCACTTCAAAGTCAAAATGTTACCAAACATGCTCACCATCGCCACTGAGCATGTTTTTCACTTGTCAGTGTCAAGTTTAGGTTGATCAGTACATTTCATAACTCTAAAGCCTTATAGGTAAGAGAGAAAAGCATCCTTTCCATCTGTTCACTTCTGTCCAGTAAAATAGCATAAAGTGAATATAACGAGACAACCAATGCCAGACACGTGACAGAATTACCATTAGATGGGCTGTGATAACAATTACACATTTATAAAATTGTCATGGCTCGTGTTATCCCCGGGTGAAGGTTATTAAACAAACGTTATTAAACGGAATACCTTATATATATATATATAGGTGTGCACAATTATTAGGCAAGTTGTATTTTTGAGGAATTATTGTACAACTACAGTGCTCTTGGTCAATCCAAAATGTTAACAAACCCTCAACCCTAAAGATTTAAGTAGTAAAAGTGAAGTTTGAGCTTTCTCGGCAGTAGCTCAGTGGTAGAGCGGCCGTCCTTCAACCGGAAGGTAGTAGGATCGATTCCCGCTCGCCCCACAGTTCATACTGTCGTTGTGTCCTTGGGCAAGACACTTAACCCACCTTGCCTTGGAGCGCTGTCCGGCAGCTGCACCGGTGTGGTCTGCAACCTCAGTGTGTCTGTAATAGGTTGCACCACCCTCTATCATTTCACTGCTGGTTATATATGCTGTATGTAATTTGGTATGTGACAAATAAAGTAATCTTAAAAATCTTAAAAATCTTTAAAAAAAATCTTAAGATAATATCTACATGTAACTACAGGTAACTATTAGTGTCAGAATTATTATGCAACTAAATGAAAAACAAAAACTTGTTTATTTTCACCTAAAGTGAGAATAATAAACAAACTCAAAATTTACAAATAAACATTTCTGAAATTTAGTTATCAATATACCCACCCTTCTTTTCGATAACAGTCACAAGCCTTCAATTCAGTCAGTCAGTTTCTTGATTTGGTCAGAATCAACTTTTTGTGCAGCCACAACAACAGCCTCCCAGACACAGAGGTGTACTGTTTACCTTCACTGTAAATGTCCTGCTTAAGAAGGGCCCAAAAGTTCTCAATAGGGTTTAATTCAGGTGAAGAAGGGGGCAATGTCATTATTTTTTCATCTTTAAGGCCTTTACTGGCCAGCCACGCAGTTGAGAACTTTGATGCATGTGATGGAGCGTTGTCTTGCATAAAAATCAAAGTCTTCTTGAAAGATGCAGACTTTTTCCTGGACCACTGTTTGAAGAAAGTGTCTTCTAAAAATTGGCAGTAGGTCTGAGAGTTGATTTTGAGTCCATTTTCAACCTGAAAAAGTCCAACTAGCTCATCTTTAATAATACCTGTCCATACCAGTACCACACCTCCACCTTGCTGGCGTCTGACTCAAAGTGGAGCTCTGTGTCCATTACTGATCCAACCACGGACCCATCCATCTGGTCCGTCAAGAGTCACTTTTGGCGGTTAATCTGCGTCTTTTCTTCTCGACACGTTTCTTGCGACCCTGTTGACTATTTGCTACAAAACGTTTGATGGTTCTGTGATCACGCCCCAATATCTTAGATATTTCAAGAGTGCTGCCCTGTGAAAAACTTTTTACAATTTTTGACTTTTCAGAGTCAATTAAAATTCTTTTTTGGCCCATTTTTCCTGAGGATAAGAATCTGCCTAATAATTATGCACACCTGGATATAGAGTGTTGATCTCGTTAGGCCGCACCCTCCCTCGTTACACAAATACACATCATCTGATATGCATTAAATCTAATAAGGATTCAAGTTTATACAGCTTGCATTTGGAAATTATGGACAAAATAATTACTTGCCTAATAATTGGATACACAGTGTATATACATACATACACACACACACACACACACACACACACACACACACACACACACACACACACACACACACACACACACACACACACACACACACACACACACACACACACACACAGGTGCTGGTCATATTATTAGAAAAGTGAAACTTGTATTTTATATTCATTCTTCACACACAGACTGACATATTTCAAATGTTTATTTCTTTTAATTTTGATGATTATAACTCCCAAACAGTATCTCAGAAAATTATAATATTACTTAAAACCAATACAAAGAAAGAATTTTTAGAAATCTTGGCCAACTGAAAAGTATGAGCATGTGCAGCACTCAATACTTAGTTGGGGCTCCTTTTGCCTGAATTACTGCAGCAATGCGGCGTGGCACTGCTCAGGTTTTATGAGAGCCCAGGTTGCACTGATAGTGGCCTTCTGCATTGTTGGGTCTGGCATATCGCATCATCCTCTTCACAATACCCCATAGATTTTATAATGGGGTTAAGTTCAGGTGAGTTTGCTGGCCAAACAGGGACACCATGGGCCTTAAACCAGGTACTGGTTGCTTTGGCACTGTGTGCAGGTGCCAAGTCCTGTTGGAAAATGAAATCTGCATCTCCACAAAGTTGGTCAGCAGCAGGAAGCATGAAGTGCTCTAAAACTTTCTGGTATACGGCTGTGTAGACCTTGCACCTCAGAAAACACAGTGGACCAACACCAGCAGATGACACGGCGCCCCAAACCATCATTGACTGTAGAAACTTTACACTGGACCTCAAGCAACGTGGATTGTTTGTCTTTCCACTCTTCCTCCAAACTCTAGGACCCTGATTTCCAAAGCAAATGCAAATTTACTTTCATTACAGAACATAACTTTGGACCACTCAGCAGCAGTCCCAGGTGAGACGCTTCTGACGCTGTCTGTTGTTAAAGAGTGGCCTGACACAAGGAAGCTGAAACCCATGTCTTCCATACGTGAGTAGTTGTTCTTGAAGCCCTGAATCTAGCTTTAGTCCACTCTTTCTGAATCTCCCCCACATTTTTGAATGGGTTATCACTTTTGCTTGTACACTTTTTCTACCACATCTTTTCTTTCGCCTCTCTATTAATGTACTTGGACACAGAGCTCTGATCATGGGCAGCACCACGTGGAGAATGACCTGAGAATGAAACAACGTCATGTCCGGTTGCTGAGAGTGAGCGCGTGTACACACTAAGGACGCTGAACTCCTAAAACAATTAAAATCCATTATGTTCCTAAGATTCCCAAGTTACTCATGATTTAAACTACAAAGGAAATTCAGTCAAGTAAAGACGAGGAAAAGGATTACTGGATGCCGAGGAAAAAAGCACAAGAGGTTATCTCCAACCCTCAGGTTACCTTAATTGTTCCAGCTGGGAGTGAAATGGAAAGCGACACTGCGCAGGTGAATAAAGCTGAATTAGCTGCCTTGCTCCGTGCAATAATAAAAGAAGAAATAAATGAGGCAATGAATAAACTACAACCTCAGTTTGATGTACTAAAACTTGGACTGAAGGAGTGTAATGAAAAACTCGTTGAAGTGGAGTCGAGCCTGTCCGGTATGCACGACAGAATGGATGAAGCGGAGCGTGTTTGTAAATCTCTCCAGAAAGAAAACAAAGAACTGAGAGATAAAAATGAAAACCTGGAGAGTTATAGCCGAAGATTTAACCTACGAGTATTCGGCCTCGACAAGGATATGGAAAAAGGAAAACCCACCGAATTCATGGAGTCCCTCTTCAATGAGCTATTTAAAGATAAATTGTCTTATAAACTTGAAGTGGAAATTGCGCACAGAGTGGGGCCAGTTACAAAACATGGTTCGAGACCGATGATCGTCAGGATGCAGAGGTATGCGGCGAAAGAGGTTATTTTACAAATAGCAAAGCAAGAAAAAGTTCTACATTTCAAAGGGATGAAGGTTAAAATCTTTCCGGATTTCACAGCAGAAGTGTCCAAGAGAAGAGCACAGTTTAAAGATCTGAGAATGAAATTACATCAAGCAGGAGTAAAACACGGTTTGAATTATCCTGCAACACTGATTATAACATTTAATGGAGACACAAAATATTTTCAAGATCAGAAGTCGGGAGAAATCTACTACAATCAAATGATTGGACCAACACTGTCCGAAAATTAAGTAGATTAATGATTGAACTTCGCACCAGAAACGAATGCATAAGATGCAGGTAAGATGAATCGAACTGAATTGTGAACTGCCTGATGTGGTATAAACATACAACTTGAGGAGCTGGGAATTGATTTATGGACACAAACTTGAGGATATAATTACTGATTATAGGTTAAATTCAGGAATTCGAGGAAATCAATTTATTTTAATATAAAAACAAAGAAACTAAAACACAGCTGTGCATTTTTATTTTTAATAAGGAATGTTTATGTTTTTGCCTAATTTGTTTACTATTAAGTGTCAGATAAAACATTCTGCAACTCATAGTAAGAAATTATACATAGTCTGTATTAATTAGGCTGAGAATTATGTTATGGAAGTCAAGTGGAGTTCAGCTCACTTACTGTAACCTTGACAACTGGTGGAGTTTATGTGTATGAATGTGTATATGTGGGTTATTGTATATAGGTGGGTAAATTTAGTTGTTTTTTGTAAATAGTTTTGCTCCAACATTGAATCTAATAGTATGAAACCAAAGAAATATGATCTCTAACATGTTACATAAATGTCAGGGAATCAATACACAAAACAGTGTAGAGAATTTCTCTAGAGAACAACCTTTAACCAATTGTTAAATTAAATAATAGAAGTCAGACTCAACTTAAGTTTTTACATACATGGGGAGGACAATGTGGCGCCTCTGGCACTTCCACCTCTGTAGTGAGCCGCTCACTACAGAATCTCCAGCTTGCCATTTGTTCTGCCTCTGCCTTTATTCAGTTTGAACACAAAGAGTCTGCCTCCCCCAACCACACAGGGCAGGTTTTGGCAGTTTACAAAAACCAGTACATTTAAGAGTTATCTCTCTGCACCTAGCCTAAACACAGGAACTGTGAGTTAAGATAAACACTTGGGCTTGACATGTCTTGCTGGGTGCAGATACAGGACAGTTTAGGCACTTCCTGTCTCACACACACACAATTTGTATCAATGAACCTTTTTTACACAAAGGCTTGTTGGCCTTTGGTTACAATATTTTGCCTTTTTTGGTCATATACAATTTGACAACTTTTCCTTACTGAAAAGCTCTAACAATAAACTACCAAAGACAGGTCTTAAACTTGCTCATATTAATGTATATGCAGTCTTAGAAATAAATTGAGTGATTTAAGAGAAATACTATAAACAAATAATGTGCATGTATTGGCAGTATCTGAAACTCATGTAGACTCTACATTCGATGATGCAACTTTAATGATTGATGGATATAATATTTTTAGGAATGATAGGAATACATATGGAGGAGGAGTTTATTTATATTCAACATCATATACCTGTCCAAATGATGCCAGATTTAATGTATTCTGGTATTGAAATAATTTGGTTAAAAGTTAGTCTGAAACATCTTAAGCCATTACTCATAGGATGTTGTTATAGACCTCCTAATGCTAATAGTGAATATTTAGACAAAATATGTGATATGTTAGATCATGCTAATAGTATGAATCTGGAAACTTACTTAATGGGTGACTTCAACATAGATTGAAAGGATGGAACTCGATCTTTTTCCTGTATTGACCACATGCTTATAAATAGACTAAGTTTGCTCAAATTGTGTATCAGTGCCAGTTGGTTTCAGATGTTAGAAATACAAATTGGTCAGAGGTAATTCTACAAAAAGATCCAGAGAAGGCATTTCAGCTTTTTGATAAAACCTTAATGACTATTGTAGAAAACCATGCACCAATAAAAAAGTTTACTGTTCGAAATGTCAACACTTTGTGGTTGGATCAAGAATGAAAAGATCTTATGAAAGACAAAGATTAAGCTAAACAAGCAGCAATTATATCCAAATTAAAATCAGAAGTATATTGTAAACTTAGAAATTTTGTAACTAAGGTAAATAAGAAGAAAAAGAAATTGTACTATACTGAGAAAATTGTAGAAATAAAACATAATAGTAAACAACTATGGAATACACTAAATAATATATTAAGAGGAAATAATAAATCAACTCCATCTTATTTAGAATATGAGGGTGAATTTTTTACGAAACCAAGAGATATAGCGAATCATCTTAATGATTATTTCATAAATAAAATAAACTTAAAAATACTACACAGCCATACAAGACAGATTTATCAAATATATTGATAAATAAAATGATGGAAGGTAAAACATGCAGCTTTAAATTTAAGAGTGTCAGTGGTTCTAAAGTGAAACTAGTTCTGATGAATTGTAAAAACAAACCAACTGGCGTTGATTTCCTTGAACTGAAGTTGCTGAAGCCAATAGTCTCAATCATTGCTCCTATTATTGCTCATATAATTAATATGTGTTTTACTGAGAATGTATGTCTACAAGCATGGAAAATATGTAAAGTTGTGCCAATACCGAAAAATAAGAAAATGCCTTTCTCTGAGCCAAACAGTAGACCAATAAGTTTATTACCAATTCTCAGTAAAATAATGGAAAGAATTGTTTATGAACAGATTCAGTCTGTTTAATTTTATCACAACATTTCAGCTGTATCTTCCAAAGTTCCAGTTTCATTCTTCAGCCTTCTGTCCTCTGCCATTTACAACACCGGAGCAGGAGATACTTTACTTACTGTGTCCAGTACGTGCCCTCCAGATCTATGTCCACTGCACTAGCCAGGGGCGTACGTCCGAACAGCTGTTCATATGCTACGGGGGCTGCAGCCACCAGACAAACGTCACGTTGACGTTGGGTGAGGGGTGCCATTGGCCTGGCCTATGAGGCGAAACCTTACCCATAGGTGTAAGGGCTTATTCCACCAGGGGGGTTGCAGCTTCAACAGTTTTAGCAAAAGGGGCCACTCTGCAGCAAGTTTGTGATGCAGCAGGCTGGTCCTCCCCGCACACATTCATCAGATTCTATAGTTTGGATGTTCATGCTACTCCGGGCTCGCATGTCCTTGAGTCATCATCCCAAAATTGTGTTTGAGACCTCTTTTGTGTTTGTGCACACTTCACAATCCGGAGGGTCCAGAAACTTACAGTGCGGCAGCGTTGGAATTCTAATTCCCCATAGCGTAATGCTATGCAGCATTGAGTGTGGCTTTTAATAGGGAACAACTCGGGTTACTTGACTGTAACCCTGTTCCCTTAAAAAGTGGGAACGAGATGCTGCGCTGCAATGGGCGTGTCTGGGTGTTCTTCAGACAAAGTTGAACTGAAGGCGCTTCCGCGTCATGTGTTCTTATACCCTCTGTGTCACTCGCTTTCAGGTGCGCTCAATCAGACAGCTGCCGCTGATGAGCTGCGTCACCAACAGAATTCTTGGGATGTTTGACACATGTGCTTCACAACCTATCACACAAAGAATGTTCCTAAAGGCCGGTACACACCGGGACGAATATCGGCGCGCGTTATTCGCCAGCGTTTTTCAATGCGTTTTTTGTGTTCACACCCAAGCAATTTTCGCTGACGATGAGCCGAGTGAACATGCAAATTCATTCCCTGACATTAGATGGCGCTTAATGTAAAACCGAAATACCCCCATTTGCTGCCCCCAACTCCATAATAGTTCTCTTTTATCAAGATTTTTGTGTTGTGTTCCGACACCAACGAGACCAGCAGCTCTACATCTTCATCTTCATCTTGCCTTGCAAGACGCTACTTGGCGTATATCTTCTTCACCATTACGTATGTGTGCTCGGCAAGACCGTTTTGTGTTTGAGCGCCCCCAAGTTGTGTTTTACTGTAACTTCAGAAGCTCCAGACAGGTGAGCAAAAGCACCAATCTCATTGGTCATATAGTTTTTGACGCGGCGCGTCAAACCAAAAAAACGAACCCGAGGCGTTTTTTTTAAAAATGACGCTTTTACGCGTGGCGTTTTTCGCGTTGGTGTGCACACTCACATTGGCGCTCTTTGTTTAGTCACGAGGCGTTAAACGTCGGCGCGAATATCGTGTGCAAAATTCGTCCCGGTGTGAACGGGCCTTTATAGCGTAATGCTACGCAGCAACTCGTTCCCGCTTTTTAAGGGAACAGGGTTACAGTCAAGTAACCCGAGAAGTTCTGGAGCATTACGAGACCAAGTCCTGACAGGTGTCACACCTGACAGGACTTGGTCCAGGCCCAGGCGGAGATGAGGAATGTGGATGATAGCAGCATCAATTAGTTTGGGACAGTATTTTCCTGATGCTCCAAAACCCAGAAGCAAGCCCCTTCTCCTTGTGTGTCCTGGTGAGTTTCCTGTGTTCTGATTCTAAAGCCCCGCTTTCTCCATGTTTAAGCTAAACTTTTGTTCTTTCTCTGCCTCAATCATAACGTGTATATTTTTATTTAGCCATGCGCTGTCCTGGCTGTAGTATAATATATATATATATATATATATATATATATGGGGCGGCAGTAGCTCAGTGGGTAGAGCGGTTGTCCTTCAACCGGGAGGTAGGCGGTTCGATTCCCGCTCTCCCCACAGTTCATACTGTCGTTTGTGTCCTTGGGCAAGACACTTAACCCACCTTGCCTCCAGTGACTGTAACACTGGTAATTACATTAGAACAATGTAAGTCGCTTTGGATAAAAGCGTCAGCTAAATGAATAAATGTAAATGTAAATGTAAATATATATATATATATATATATATATATATATATATATATATATATATATATATATATATATATATATATATATTAAGCAAACCAGTGCCTTTGTGCTTCATGGTTGTAAAAAAAAAAAATTAAAATAAATGTGGGTGGATTTGTCATTGGATAATGTTTCAGGATATAAGACCAAATTATTCAGAGAATATTTTTAATGATTTTTTCATATAAAAAAAAAAAAATATATATATATATATAAAATGGATTTTTATTGCGCTTTTCTCCCATGGGATCAAGGGACTCAAAGCGCTTACAGGTCATCCATTATCCATTCATACACAGTCACACTGGTGATGGTAAGCTACAACTGTAGCCACAGATGCCCTGGGGCAGACTGACAGAGACGTGGCAGCCATTTTGTGTCTACGGACTCTCCGACCACCACATGCATTCACTAAACATTCTTACACATTCATACGAGGCAAGGTGGGTTAAGTGTCTTGCCCAAGGACACAACAACAGTATGAATTGTGTATATATATATATATATATATATATATATATATATATATATATATATATATATATATATATATATATAGTATTTCATAATTACCAATTTCATACATTTGATTTATTTTCTATTTTTATTGTGCCAGAGCATATGTTCTTTTTTTATCGATATCGAGTTTTTTTTTTTTTACTTGCACTATTGGTTTCTGAATGTAAGGCTGGAAACTGAACAATACTGGGAGAAGGACGCATCACACAACAGCGATGCACAGTGGCTGGTGGCTCTGAGAGAGGACCACAGCAACCTCCCTGAACAGAATCCAGATACCATCCAAGATAGAGTCTCAGGTATAAAAAACTGGACAGCACCGGGCCCTGACAGGATCCACATCTATTGGCTAAAGACGCTCACTGCACTCCACGAGCATCCTGCAGCACAAATTAACAATTTACAGACGTGGACAAAAATGTTGGTACCCTTCGGTCAATGAAAGAAAAACTCACAATGGTCACAGAAAAAAACGTTATTCTGACAAAAGTAATAATAAATAAAAATTCTATGAATGTTAACCAATAAAAGTCAGACATTGCTTTTCAACCATGCTTCAATGGAATTATTTAAAAAAATAAACTCATGGAACAGGCCTAGACAAAATTGATGGTACCCCTAGAAAAGACTGTAAATAATGTGACCAAATGGACATGTTAATTCAAGGTGTGTGCACTAATTATCATCACAGGTGTGTACAATCTTGTAATCAGTCAGTGGGCCTATTTATAGGGCTTCAGGTAGTCACTGTGTTGTCTGGTGACATGGTGTGTACCACACTCAACATGGACCAGAGGAAGCGAAGGAAAGAGTTGTCGCAGGAGAATAGAAAGAAAATTATAGTCAAGCATGATAAAGGTAAAGGCTATAAGACCATCTCCAAGCAGCTAGATGTTCCTGTGACTACAGTTGCACATATTATTCAGAAATTTAAGATCCATGAGACTGTAGCCAATCTCCCTGGACGTGGCCGCAGGAGGAAAATTGAGGACAAATCAAAGAAACGGATAATCCGAATGGTAACGAAAGAGCCCAGAAAGACTTCTAAAGAGATCCAAGGTGAACTCCATGCTCAAGGAACATCAGTGTCAGATCGCACCATTCGTCGTTGTTTGAGCCAAAGTGGACTACATGGGAGATGACCAAGGAGGACACCATTGTTGAAAACAAATCATCAAAAAGCTAGTTTGGAATATGCCAAACTACATGTTGACAAGCCACAAAGCTTCTGGGAGACAGATGAGACAAAAATGGAACTTTTTGCCTAGGCACATCAGCTCTATGTTCACAGACGGAAAAATAAAGCATATCAAGAAAAGAACACTGTCCCTACTGTCAAACATGGAGGAGGCTCTGTTATGTTCTGGGGCTGCTTTGCTGCATCTGGCACAGGGTGTCTTGAATCTGTGCAGGGTACAATGAAATCTGAAGACTATCAAGAGATTCTAGAGAGAAATGTGCTGGCCAGTGTCAGACAGCTTGGTCTCAGTCGCAGGTCATGGGTCTTGCAACAGGATAATGACCCAAAACACAGCAAAAAACACCCAAGAATGGTTAAGAGGAAAACATTGGACTATTCTAAAGTGGCCTTCTATGAGCCCTGACCTCAATCCTATGGAGCTGAAACATGCCGTCTGGAAAAGACACCCTTCAAACCGGAAACAACTGGAGCAGTTTGCTCATGAGGAGTGGGCCAAAATACCTGCTGAGAGGTGCAGAAGTCTCATTGAGTCGTCTGATTGCAGTGATAGCCTCAAAAGGTTGTGCAACAAAATATTAAGTTAGGGGTACCAACAATTTTGTCCAGGCCTGTTCCATGAGTTTATTTTTTTAAATAATTCCATTGAAGCATGGTTGAAAAGCAATGTCTGACTTTCATTGGTTAACATTCAAAGAATTTTTATTTATTATTACTTTTGTCAGAATAAGTTTTTTCTGTGACCATTGTGAGTTTTTCTTTCATTGACCGAAGGGTACCAACATTTTTGTCCACGTGTGTACTAAGGGATGGGACGCACCCTGAATGGCTTACCAAAGGGCGTACAATCCTGAGCACAGAGGCACTAATCATGGCTGCAGAGGAGCAGGCCTTGAACACCAGAGCAATAGAGGCCCAGATCTACCACACCAGACAAGACCCAAGGTGTAGGCTGTGCAAACAGGCCCCTGAGACAACCCAACACATAACTCCAGAGTGTAAGATAGTGGCAGGAAAAGCATACATGGAGCGCCATAACCAAGTGGCTGGCATAGTGTACAGGAACATCTGCAAAGAGTACGGACTAGAAACCCTGAGGTCAAAGTGGGAAACACTACCAAAGCTGGTAGAGAACAACCGAGCCAAGATCCTGTGGGACTTGTCATGACCAGATACAGACCGATAAAATGGTAATGGCGAACCAACTAGACATTGTGGTGGTGGACAAACAGCAGAGGAAAGTCGTTGTTGTTGACATAGCAATACCAAGTGATGGCAACATCAGGAAAAAGGAACTTGAGAAACTAGAGAAATACCAAGGCCTCAAAGAAGAACTTGAGAAGGCCTGGAAAGCAAAAGGCAACTGTGGAACCCGTGGTCATCGGAGCACTTGAGGCATTAACCCCTGAACAGGAGGAGTGGCTACAGCAGATCCCAGGTAAAACACTAGACATCTCAGCCCAGAAGAGCGCAGTCCTAGGAACAGCCAAGATACTGCGCGGAAACCTCAAGTTCCCAGACCCGAGCTTGGATGGATAAGATTAGTTTGTGTGTATGTGTGTGTGTGTGTGTGAGGTGTGAGAGCAGTCACAAGAGGCACAATGTTTAAGCAGAAGTTCAAATATATTCAAATATTATGCTGTAACGTCTCTTAAGCACTGGTCAAACAGAGACATCTAGTGGTCAGAGTAGACTAATACAGCCTCAGAACCACAGTGTGTTGGAAAAAGGGGTTTGACACTGTGTCCTATTGGTCAGTGTTAATATATAATATGTACTCAAATGATAAATGATCATACACATCAAACACTGTTTTTTTTTTTACGTTTAGTGTTCACAGATTTTGACTCTGTTTCCCTCTTAAAACTTTATTCTATAATTTATAACTATAATTTAAAACTGAGTCTGTTCACTCATTACTAATGGAACCAAGAGAAAAAAGAGTCACCACGGTAACTGACATCAAATAGAGGGTGCCATGTCAAAGAGTGTGACTTTGGAGACTATGTTCATGTTTAAAATAAAAGAGGTGAGGAGTTGTAGATTGAGGTTATAGTTTATTTGGATAATATAAAATACAAATAAAATATTAATTTTACCATTTAACAATTAATGTTTGCATGTCTTAATGTCTCAGTGTCTTTTTATTGCCTTACATTAATATCATTGTGATTGTGCAAATTGCCTTAATTATGATTTGTGTGTGTGTTACAATTACTGTAAACGTAATAGTACAGTAATAGTGTAACTTAAGCTTTTAAAGAACAGACATTAACCAAATGTTTAAAAAAGCTATATCATCATATTTATAGGCTATTAAATAAATGTCAACCTGCTCACAAAAGTATTATCTATAATAAAGTTGATAATAAGTTAAATTGTATGCTCTGCTCTGACCTGTCTCCACACATGTCGCAGTGTGCAGCAGCGCCCCCAGCAACATGAAGGTGCAGCATGTAAACAGCAGTGCACTGGTGGTGCGCTGGGCCCGTCCTGAGGTCACCTACCATCCCCCCATCCTGCACTTCCTGGTATCCTACAGCTGGACGGCCCACGATGACAGCTATGAGGAGACACACCTTACCGATGCCAAACACAAACTGGTGAGAGCTTGTGACTTTCTATGGCCTGCTGCTATGCTGAACATCAGCGTGTCCTCAGTAATGCATCAGCATGTTTGGTAATCCCTCGCTCACATGTAGAGCACATACTTCATAAACTTCTGTTTTGTTATGTCTACTGACAGAGCATGTAAGTCAGCTTTAGCTGTATAATGATAAGGAACTTATTGTTGCCTACACATACATTTACATGTATTTATCTTTTTATGAAATATTATTGTATTTTTACTTTTATTATTTTATGATCCCACTATTATCACGCTATTCCTACCCATATAAAATACTTTCACACCATTGACTCAACAATCATAAAATTATGGAGAAGCATATGCATTTATTATTGCTTTGAAATAGGATGAGATTACTTATCAAAATTATATACAACGTATAGTTAATAAGGTGTTACATGAGATGAATTTTGATTTTAGTAAGATTAGAATAACAGTCCATCTGAGCAGGTACAAATGAGAGCAGACTAGAGCTTTACTGCCTCACATTGTGGTCTGCCATGGGCAGTGTGTGAAACAGGAGATCAGAGCACCCCCTTGCTCCAGAGACTGCCCTCACTTTGGGATCCACTCTCCCTCGTTCTGACCACACTCACTATCTTTAGATTTATTTTTTACTTATTTAATTATTTAGATGAATAGAAAAAGGTTGGTGGCGTTTTCCATTAGGAATTTCAGCCACATTTCCACTGGGCAGTACGGTTCAGGTTTGGTCAGTTCTGACGCTTTTCTATTACCAAAAGGAGTCCCCGTATCCTACCACTTATAGGATGCCTCGGCCTGGGGCCCCAAGTGGGTCTAGCTTTGTGGTACACTTTGGGAGGAGTGTCATTGAACACTGCAGACAGCTGATTGGACGATACATAATCATCACTTGAGCAAAAACAAGAAGCTAAAGTAAAAACATTAAATGGATTTTTTTTTAAATAGTCTTAGAATTAGAGAATTCAAAATGGGGGTATTGCTTTCTGTGTTGCTATCTTATGTTTTTTTTTTTTTTTTTACAAAGGCAGCCAACGTATATGTTTTTTATGTATTTAGGTGGTGCCTACATTCAAGTGAAATGCCGTGATGAATATTTGGGCCATTGTCACGGAAACACAAATGAAGTTAGGGCATGAGTCCGATGTGTGCAAACTTTTATAAACCATCTAACGCGCATGCGTCAAAGGTGAAAGATGGCTAACAACAGACCTGAGGCTGCTAGCCTAGGCTCAGCATCACAGGTAAAGTAAATAACAGGTTTATTCAACATTTTTAAATGATTTTACTATTTCGATAGCACTTTTTAATGCTATACATTCCTGCAACTCATAGACGTTATTGCTTTTGCTAGTGCTAAGCGTTGCATTAGGGTTGCGTTAGCGTTGATGAAGTGCTCTGTGTGAAAGTAACTTTATAGTTAGTGATGTTAGAACTTGACCTGTTTTGCCGATTGACACTGCATGAACT
Organism: Perccottus glenii; assembly: GCA_024416835.2. NCBI lineage: Eukaryota > Metazoa > Chordata > Actinopteri > Gobiiformes > Odontobutidae > Perccottus > Perccottus glenii. The sequence continues at coordinate 63,032,813 of CM044546.2, forward strand.
GCAATAAACTTAACTTCTATCATATGTTTAGCAATGTCGATCAGAGCAGTAATGACAACTGAGCCAGACGAAGTAACGTTAATTGCTTTAGCTTGCAAAATAATAATAACGTTAACTTAGCTACGTCTATTTGTTTGCAAACATACTTCAGTTGTAATGTCTTGAATGTTTAGCCTAACGTTACATAAAGTTGAATTGGTACGGCTAAGTTAACGGTACCATGTATTGCATCTAATATGTATTTTGGCATTTACAGGGACCACTGGCTACTCAGTTACTGCAGCGACTGGAATCAAGGATCTCTGACACGTTAAGTCAACCACACTTTAATTTGGACTACTTACAGTAGGTTGTAGCTTAAATCAGGAAGCCTTTATTCTGTCATCTGCATCCCAGCTGAAATTGTGGAGTGTCTTTTTTCCTTCAAAGAAGGATCCACGCAGCTCTTTCCTATTCTCAGCGCCTGCAGTCTACCTGAAAATATTCAGTAAATTCAAAAACATTATGACATTAGCCATATGCCATGGGCAAACCTTTGACAGGGTATAACAACTCACTCCAAGGCAAAACTAACAAGTTAACGCACAAGTCATAATAGGCATTAAATTGTTTTGTTTTATTGCTATTTTATTTGACATTTTCTTGTTTCTGTGAATATCTTTATTAAATGTTACAAAACCATTGTTTTGCTGTTATTAATGGTTCACTTTAAAACCAAAATGAATGATAAAATGAAGTAATGTCACAGCAAGCCTTTTGTAACTGGTAGTGTTTTTGCAAATGTTCAACTGTTCAATGTTCATTCCATTAAATCTTTTGTAAGAACTGCTTATATGTTCGGTGTTTCTTTGTGTCACTCATAGACTTTTAATGCACTGAACCATTGATATATAAATGTCTCTGCCAAATGATTCTGACGATGCAGGGATCGATCATGGACTGTACAGTTTCCATACTAGCTGGAGTCAGCGGGCACTCAATTTCTGGGACTTCAACTCCATAAGGTTCTTCAGGCACACCATCAAACATCTCCCAGTCAGTTCCAAACAGCTCCATGTTCTGAAAATAGTGTTATTTTGTATGAAACAACATTTAGAACTATTTGAAAACACTGTCAAGCGCACATTGACGTACAAAGGCCAGTGCAGTGACTAAAGAAAATGAAAATTAAGCTCAGTTGACTGTCTAATTGTACGCTTAAGTGAAGCAACCCATTACAGACTACTCTTACATACTTCTATATTTTTATTCAATAACTTTCTTCCAGAGTTATTGACACCATTCACAATTTTTAAATTTCAGCTTTTTATATAAGTCTAAATCGACACTTTGTTGAAAACATTTGAACTGTATTTTTTAACTGCACTTTGAGAGATAGCTTCAACAAACCTGCAAATCTTCATCTGCGCCACAAGGGTTCTGCATGTGACCCATAACTCAGAGTTGGTTAGGGGTGAGTCCACCTTCAGATCGTAAGGGATGGTTGTCCCAGCCTTCTGTGAATGTGTGAAAGGCCTCTGCCAGACGCAGAAGGAACACATAAAGAGCACAAAACAGATGGACAGCATCTGACAAATCCAACAGGCCATCTTCTTCTAGACTGTGAAGAACTTCATAGTACAGATGAGTGACAGAGTTCCAGACATCTCGCCATAGGCGTTCAATCCTAAATAAGAAATAACAGGCCTTACTCAACTCAAAAGTAATCATTCACATAGTCTTACTTAAAATACTTTCCAACAATGATTTAACATTCTCACTATGAATATACTGTACATTTTGTAAATTATCATTTTAACCTTTGGTTTTGTATGCCTCGTGCCTACTCACATTGCCTACTGCACACACAATAATGACTTTGGTTAATATATATGACCAAATGTAATGCATCAAAAATGTGTTCATTAAACGTGACTTTTGCTGTGCACATTGATAAATGCACAATATTTAACTGCATGTAATCAAATACTCTTGTCCTTTATTTTGATATATTTACTTTTACTTCCAGGTCATCTGACCCAACTGTCTTGTTTTACTTAATGTCTTAATTCAATGGAGAAACAAAAAAATGAATTTGCAAAAACCAAAATCAGACAGTTATTTGAATTTGGTTTTGTCATTATACGTTTTGGATTCAAAAACAAACAAAAAAATTATAATAATACGTATGGACCCATATACAGTCTATCAACAGTCAATAGTGTCCATGTGCACTAATTACAAAGGCCGCTGTACGAAGTATGTCCTCCTGACGATGCAACACTCCTTCTCTAAAAAAAAACACAGGGACTCTTCTTTGAAGGAATAAAAGACACTCCACAATTTCAGCTGGGATGCAGATGTCAGAATAAAGGCTTCCTGATTTAAGCTACAACCTACTGGAAGTAGTCCAAATTAAAGTACGGTTGACTTAACGTGTCAGTGATCCTTGATTCCAGTAACTGAGTAGCCAGTGGGTCCTGTAAATGCCAAAATACATATTAGATGCAATACATGGTACCGTTAACTTAGCCGTACCAATTCAACTTTATGTAACGTTAGGCTAAACATTCAAGACATTACAACTGAAGTATGTTTGCAAACAAATAGGCATAGCTAAGTTAACGTTGTAGCGTAATAGCTATAATATAATTTAATAAGAAATATTAATTTATTAATTTGGGTAAATTATTAATTAATATTTTATTATCAAATTTGTCTCGTTAAAAGGGGCACCACCAGATGATTCTGGAAAACTGATTATATTGATTAAGTCTCAATTAATCTGAAGGAAGAGAATTCTAAACCTGTTTTCGTATATAATCCTGAAATAATCAAAGAAAACCAAATCAAATCTTTAACATTTTAAGGGGTTTTATTAAAGATTGTACATAATTAAAGTAATTAATGGGAGAGGACACAAAGGAGAATGATTGACATACAATATGAAATAGTGCCATCTCCATCCATCTTCTACCGCTTATCCGGGGCCGGGTCGCGGGGGCAGCAGTCTAAGCAGAGACGCCCAGACTTCCCTCTCCCCAGACACTTCCTCTAGCTCTTCCGGGGGGATACCGAAGCGTTCCCAGGCCAGCCGAGAGACATAGTCCCTCCAGCGTGTCCTAGGTCTTCCCCGGGGTCTCCTCGGTGGGACATGCCCAAACACCTCCCTAGGAGGCGTCCAGGAGGCATCCGAAACAGATGCCCGAGCCACCTCAGCTGGCTCCTCGATGTGGAGGAGCAGCGGTTCTACTTTGAGCTCCTCCCGAGTGACTGAGCTCCTCACCTTATCTCTAAGGGAGCGCCCCGCCACCCTGCGGAGAAAGCCCATTTCGGCCGCTTGTATCCGGGATCTTGTTCTTTCGGTCATGACCCAAAGCTCATGACCATAGGTGAGAGTAGGAACGTAGATTGACCGGTAAATCGAGAGCTTTGCCTTACAGCTCAGCTCCTTCTTCACCACGACAGACCGGTACATCGACCGCATCACTGCAGAAGCTGCACCAATCCGTCAATCTCACGTTCCCTCCTTCCCTCACTCGTGAACAAGACCCCAAGATACTTGAACTCCTCCACTTGAGGCAGGATCTCTCCACCAACCTGAAGGGGACAAGCCACCCTTTTCCGACTGAGAACCATGGTCTCAGACTTGGAGGTGCTGATCCTCATCCCAGCCGCTTCACACTCGGCTGCAAACCGTCCCAGTGCACGCTGAAGGTCCTGGCTTGATGGAGCCAACAGGACAACATCATCTGCAAAAAGCAGAGACGAGATCCTGTGGTCCCCAAACCAGACTCCCTCCGGCCCCTGGCTGCGCCTAGAAATCCTGTCCATAAAGATAATGAACAGGACCGGTGACAAAGGGCAGCCCTGCCGGAGTCCAACATGCACTGGGAACAGGTCTGACTTACTGCCGGCAATGCGAACCAAGCTCCTGCTCCGGTCGTACAGGGACCGGACAGCCCTTAGCAAAGGGCCCCGGATCCCATACTCCCAGAGCACCCCCCACAGGGCGCCACGAGGGACACAGTCGAATGCCTTCTCCAGATCCACAAAACACATGTGGACTGGTTGGGCAAACTTCCATAAACCCTCCAGCACCCTGGAGAGGGTATAGAGCTGGTCCAGTGTTCCACGACCAGGGCGAAAACCGCATTGTTCCTCCTGAATCCGAGGTTCAACTATCGGTCGCATTCTCCTCTCCAGTACCCTGGCATAGACTTTCCCGGGAGGCTGAGGAGTGATCCTCTGTAGTTGGAACACACCCTCCGGTCCCCTTCTTGAAAAGAGGGACCACCACCCCGGTCTGCCAGTCCAGAGGTACTGTCCCCGACCGCCACGCGATGTTGCAGAGGCGTGTCAACCAAGACAGCCCTACAACATCCAGAGACTTGAGGTACTCAGGGCGTATCTCATCCACCCCCGGTGCCTTGCCACTGAGGAGCTTCCCAACTACCTCAGTGACTTCGCCCGGGTGATGGGACGAGTCCACCTCCGAGCCCTCGGCCTCTGCTTCCTCAGTGGAAGACGTGTCGGTGGGGTTGAGGAGATCCTCGAAGTATTCCTTCCACCGTCCAACAATATCCCCAGTTGAAGTCAGCAGGTTCCCACCTCTGCTGTAAACAGTGTTGGCAGGGCACTGCTTCCCCCTCCTGAGGCGCCGGACGGTTTGCCAGAATTTCTTTGAGGCCGACCGATAGTCTTTCTCCATGGCCTCACCGAACTCCTCCCAGACCCGAGTTTTAGTCTCCACGACCACCCGGGCTGCAGTCCGTTTGGCCTGCCGGTACCTATCAGCTGCCTCAGGAGTCCCACGGGCCAACCAGGCTCGGTAGGTCTCCTTCTTCAGCTTGACGGCATCCCGTACTTCTGGTGTCCACCACCGGGTTCGGGGGTTGCCGCCACGACAGGCACCGGAGACTTTACGGCCACAGCTTCGAGTGGCCGCATCGACAATGGAGGTGGAGAACATGGTCCACTCGGACTCAATGTCTCCAACCTCCTCGGATCTGGTCGGCTCTGCCGGAGGTGGGAGTTAAAGGTCTTTCTGACAGGGGCTCTGCCAAACGTTCCCAACAGACCCTCACAGTACGCGTTTGGGCCTGCCGAGTCTGTCCAGCTTTCTCCCCGCCATCGGATCCAACTCACCACCAGGTGGTGATCAGTTGACAGCTCCGCCCTCTCTTCACCCGAGTGTCCAAGACATACGGCCGGAGATCAGATGAAACAACTACAAAGTCGATCATCGATCTCCGACCTAGGTGTCCTGGTGCCACGTGCACTGATGGACACCCTTATGCTTGAACATGGTGTTCGTTATGGACAAACTGTTGCTAGCACAGAAGTCCAATAACAGAACACCACTCGGTTCAGATCAGGGGGCCGTTCCTCCCAATCACGCCCCTCCAGGTGTCACTGTCGCTGCCCACGTGAGCGTTGAAGTCCCCAGTAGAACGACGGAGTCCCCAGTCGGAGCACTTTCCAGCACCCCTCCCAGAGACTCCAAGAAGGCCGGGTACTCTGCACTGCCATTTGGCCCGTAAACACAAACAACAGTGAGAGACCTATCCCCGACCCGGCGCAGGGAAGCGACCCTCTCGTTCACCGGGTGAACTCCAACACATGGCGGCTAAGCTGGGGGGCTATGAGCAAGCCCACACCAGCCCGCCGCCTCTCACCGCAGGCAACTCCAGAGTAGTGGAGAGTCCAGCCTCTCTCGAGGATTTGGGTTCCAGAGCCCGAGCTGTGCGTGGAGGTGAGCCCGACTATCTCTAGTCGGTATCTCTCAACCTCCCGCACAAGCTCAGGCTCCTTCCCCGCCAGCGAGGTGACATTCCATGTCCCTAGCGCCAGATTCCTGTCCGGGATTGGGTCGAGGCCTCCGCCGGCTGCCACCCAATCCACTATGCACCGGCCCCTTACGGTTCCTCCCGCAGGTGGTGGGCCCACGGGAGGTATTAAATAGTGATTAAAACAAAATGAAAAACAACAAAATTACTGAATCTAACTTTGTGGAGGAGAATGTTTTGACTAATTAGAACTCGGCTGTGAGTTTAATTAACGGATTATTACGACGGGTTTGTAGGAGATAGATGAATGGACTTGGGTATAAATTAAGTTCTGCATGGACCTTTACTCAAGACAGTGTACAGTTTTATAACGCCAAACTTCAGTGTCATGTGCTTAACTCACTCTAGTCGTCTTGCGAACCTCAGCATTCAGGCCAAAGATCCAAAGGGGTGCTCCGGAATTTAGCGCTGCTCAGCGGGTTGTGGGTGACGACAAGATGGCGGCACATGTACACGGATCCCCAAAGGAGCCTGGAAGCTCCTTGGTCGGGTAGAGAAGGCGTTCTGTCACGGTCGGGGAGTGTAAGGCAGGCTCCTACCCGTTGTTGGGACAAGAGTCTTTTAACACAAAATTGATCACTGGAAAAGCGTCTCAGGAATCGTTTTCCTCTGGCTTAGAGCGTCTGTGGCCCACGTGGAGTTCTCAGTTGTCTCAAGAACTACAAAAATTGTCTTCTTCCTCGTGCGGGTTACGTCACGAGGGTTTTACAAAAATCATTAATGCGTGGCTGTTAAAGATATATAAAAATCACGTTGCGTGGTTTCGCAACGGGTCTTAACTTTGAAAGTAAAGTAGGAGAAGAGTAAAAGCACACGCGCAGAGCGCGTTGAATAGAAGCGAAGCAAGAGAACAAGAGAGCGAACTTCCCGCGTGCTCGGAAGTTTTGTTCTGCTAGAGAGGGGGTGTGTCTCTGGGCGTTTCTGTTGGTTTGGGGAAACGCCTGGTTCGTAATTCAACACTATTCCTCCACAAGATTAAATGAATAGTTAGCCTTTACACAATCATAAGCATACATTTAAATTTGATACTGCAGATTGATATCGATAGAATGCATTTTGAACATGTTGTAACAAGTATAAAGTCATTCGATCATTTTATTAACTGTAAGCTTGTAAAACTGATGTAAGAA